>CAHIKZ030002624.1:27500-197500 GCA_903632075.3 Acanthosepion pharaonis
ATTTATTTACAGAAATAATATATTTCTTAAATGATGTTTACTTAATTTTCTCTGAAAACATGTTGATTTTTTTATGCCACCTTTTTTTAAATTTGTATGTTCTTAAAGATGTATTTCATAAACTTATTTGAAATGGTTTTGGTTATGTTTGATAATTTTCTATAAAAAGAATAAAATCTCCAATTATATATATATATATATATATATATATATATGCATGGAATTTTCAAACAAGTCCATACAAAGGACATACTGAAGGGTTGACCATCATTATGGACTGATGTATTAGCCCGAGATTTAGTGCAAATTCTTAATTCTCTCAAATGGTTGAGACAATTCTTTTCAAAGTTAGTTATACCTTGGTATCAGTTTTCTCCAGTTTGCTCAGTTTTCAACAGCAAGTTTGAACTCCTCTATAGGGATGTTTGCAGCATTTAAATTGTACTTGAGTTTGTCCTTGAAGCATAACCAAGGATGGCCTACATTACGCTTACCATGAAAAAGTCGGTTATACATAACGATTTTCAGCATCCAATCATCACTCATTCTGATGACATGACCAGCCCATCTGAACTGTGATTGTATCAGAAAGGATTCGGTACCACTGACCCCACATTTGATGAAAAGATCAGGGTTAGAGATATTGTCCTGCTGTGTATAAACAATTATTGAACAAAGACAGCATTTATGAAAAGCATCAAGTTGATTGATGTGTGTCCTGTATTGTGTCCACGATTCTGATCCATAGGGAAGTGTGGTGAGAATGACTGCTCAGATACTGATTTTCATTTTCAGTGAAATCCCACAAACATCCCATAGGCAATTCTTAAGCTTCCCAAAGGCATTGGTTGCCTTTGATATTTGGTTAACTATCTTGTCATCCAGTGAGGCACTTGAATTGACTTTGCTTCCTAATGAATGATTTCATATACTTGGGTTGTTATTGTTGACAGTATTAGGAACAATTAGAAAGGTATGGGCAGGTGGTTTTTGTTTTACACCCTTGACTTGCTTAGGTGTTGGCCTTGGTTGATGGACAACTTCAGTTTTCTTTATGCTAATAGTTAATCCAAATGTGTTACAAGCAGTGGAAAAACAATTGACGAGTGTTTGAGATCCTTCAATTGAGGTGGCCACGATTGCAGCGTCAAACAAAAGATCACGAATAATGCTTGCTTGAGTCAGTGATTTTGCTTTAAAACATTGATGGTTAAAGGGGCCACCACTTGTACCCATGACAAGATAACTAAACGCATGGTGTAGCTTGACCAAAAAGAAGAGAGCGAAAAGTACAGGAGCCATGACACAACCTTGTGTTGTCTATATATATATACAAAGAAATATAGTCTTAAGGTGTGCTATATTTATGGGATAAAGTGCTCAATATCAGAGATAGAGTGTGCGTAAATATAAAAGTGAACATTGAAGTCAACTTAGAGGCTTTTTCATGCTAGACACAATCATCAGGCCTTGAAATAGTGTTAGCATGAAACAGCCTGTAACATCTAAGTGTTGACTTCAATGTTCATTTTTTATTTATATATATATATATATATATATATATATATATATATATATATATATATATATCTTAAAGGAATAAAAGAAAAGGAAAGGACCTTTATCAAACCTACATTTGCTTTGATAAAGTTCCTCAGAGAAAAAAACATATCAGCTAAGAATAGTTTTTTGTTTATATATATATATTTCGTCAAAGGCACTCTTCAGGTGCTGAGTGTATACAGCACCTGAAGATTGAAAAAAAATTTGCCCAAATGGTAAAAATGTATAGAATATATATATATATATATATATATATATATATATATATATATATATAGACTTTATAGACTTTATAGCACTGTTTCAATAATACCAGCACTTTATGTGCAGTTTATATATTTACATATACACTTATATTTATAATATGATTGTGTATTTGAGCACCAATCCCTCTTTTATATAGGTTTCACTAAAGACTTGCAGGCACTGCAATTAGGCTTTTTTTTTTAAATATTTTTCTTGCATGCATACATTGTTTTGAACAATAACCCTTAAAATGTCATTTGACTCAGACGTGACTTTATTAGGCAAAGTGTGTTTTATAGGGGAGGCATGGTGGAATAATGGATAGCGGCTCAGATTGGGGAATCGGAGAGCCAAGTTCAAATTCCAGTCGAATCCATTACATTCACTTACGTGCTAATACCCTTGGGAAAGGTATGAATCCTCTTCTTCTCTCCCCCTCCTCCTAGCTATGGGTAAAGAGCAGGACACACCAGGTTCTATGGCAACTTACTTATCAGAAAGAAACAACTGAAATTTCTAGGGCACAATGAGGAAAAAGGGTTTGAAGAATTTGACACTCACAGGATATTGAATGCAAAAGGGATAAAGGAAAACAACTTTCTTTTTTTTTTTACTACTGTTCACTCAATACAAGAGCCACTCAAGGTAGAGGGTTATTGTGTGGTTTTGTATTAGCATAAGAAAGAGCAAGATAGGAAGAAAGGTAGACAGCTAATTCCGGACTTGGAAATCTCAACATTTAATTAGTGAATAAAATTTCAGAGTCCAGGTGGAGGTGTTAGAGGTATAGAGTTGAAGTAGACTTTAGAAAGGACAGGAAACAAGGAATGAACCTCTTCTCCTGCCTAATTAGCTTGTTTAAATGATTGACAGAGCAGGGATTAGGAGAGATAGCAAAAAGACGAAAATTACTAAGAGCTACAAAGGACAGGAAATTGTGAAGAACCACAATCGACAACATACAGAAGAGACATGGCACATAGAAGAAGCACCGTTAGAATCAGCACAGTATTATCAACAATTCAGTAATGAATTTGGAGCTACTTAAGTAGGTAGACAGGTCCACTCGTAAAAAAAAAAAAAGTTTTTCCAAACTAATTTTTGTAGATTAACTATTAGACATTCCTAAAGCCATAGCATTTGTCAGAATAAAAAAATATTGATTTTTTTCTTTTTATGATTTTAGAAGTGGGGGTCCTGTTTATAATATGAATAATATGAATACAATGTTACATTAATCACTGACATTTTTAAACAATTACCTGCACTTTGCTTTTTATTTTGTTTAAGGGTTCACTATTTGCCCATAGCTGGGACCCTAACAAGTACTACCACCCCAGGTCAGAATAGACCTGGGAACAAAAGCAATTAAGAGGTGGTTCCATGTTCCTCAAAACCCCAATCTCTTGATCAGAGGAATAATTTATGTAGATTAGCATTCATTAGACTTTTCTAAAGCAACAATATTTATCAGAATTTCTTTTGATAATTTCAGTAGGGGTGAAATAATATAATTACTGTTCATAATATAAATACTGTAAAATATAAATACTGTTCATAATATAAATACTGTAAAACTGATCTCGGACTTTTTAATATCAAGTTTGAAACTGATTTTTTCATGGATATCTGCATGAGAAAACAGACATTTTCTTTTCAAAAACATTTCTTTTAGATAAAGAAGAAACAAATATATACATGTTTATGGGTTTTATTTTAACATTTAACACTCTACATCATTTATAAATATTACTTCCTCTTTTACTGTATATGGAATCCCCTTAAAATATAGTCTTTTATATATTAGTTCTATATATTTGAAATTGCAGTAGTCTGGCTCTCAATTTCAGTCAAGATTGTTTTAGGTGTTGCCATAGAAGGATATGATTACACAACCAAGTAATTCAAATTCAACTTGCATTGGCAGGACTAACATTTTGTTTGATGAAAATAGTCACCTACAGTGCTAAAGGTTAAGAAAATATTTTAAACAATATTAATGGTTTGTCTGACAAAATAAATTTTTCATTTTTTTTTTTTCAAAAAGATTTTTTATTATTAAAAAGACAAACAAATTCATTTTTAATTAAAGAGCAGATGGATATATATATATTTTAAAACAAGCAATTTTTATTAGGTGAAAATTTTTTTTTTTTTTTTTGAAAACCATAAAAATATTATGGAATAACCAATGTTGAAGAAAAAATTATGAAATGATTTTGTAATTTGCATTTTTAAAATAAATACCAGCAGAAGTCTTGATATACAAATGAGTCTACAGTTAAAAAAGAATTCTTGCAGACCTCAACATGTAGTTGGACATATCTAACTGAAAAGAAAATATGGCTCCAACAAAAGAACTGTCAATTGAAACAATAGAAAGGATTATAAAACTCTTTCAAGAAAGCAATCCACAGTGGATTGCAGTGAAAAATGTTGGTTGTTTCCCATCAGCTGTGTGTAAAATTTGGTGCAAATATAAAAGAAATAGGATGGTTAAGAAAGGAAACCATTTTGGTAGACCAGAAAAGACATCAAAACATCAGGAGAGAAAACTCAAAATAACATTCCTTGAAAGAATGTACAGCAAAACAAATTGCTTTAAACAAGAGACAATGTTTGTTATAAAAGTGTAAGAAATTGACTGAATGAAATGTGATTTACATAGAGTAAAACCATGCAAAATCTAAAACTAAAAACAAAACAGAAGAAAAATGAGGTTAAAGTGAATAAAATAAACAATCATGGTGTATGGACAACTGTGTGAAAGTGATATTCAGTGAAGAATCAAGAATCTGTGATGATGGTATTTTTTTTTGTCTGGTGCCATTCAAATGAAATAAATATAGATGACTGAGAGAAGAAAACAAGTAGATTTTCTCAAGTCGTTCATGATATAGGGTTACATGTCATTTAAAGAAACATGGGAGATGGCAATCATCACCTCAACAATCAATACACATGTGTGCATCAAAATCTTGTATAATTTCTTCATTCTGTTAATAAAAAATTGGTTTGGTTATGATGAAGTCATTTTTAAAGAAAATAATGAAGGCTACTCACTCTGTCGTGTTGTCAATATTAATTCCTCAACTCTTGATCAGCCCAACTGATACAATGGAAAATCATTCATCATACTTATTATAAAACCCAGGTTGTGTGTGTGTGTGTGTGTGTCTGTACGTTTATATATTGGATCGGATTTCCTACATTTTTCAACCGATTTCAACAAAACTTCACAGGACTATGTAAAATTACCTTGCAGTGGTTCTGACAGCACCAAAAATTGGAAAAACACAATTGTTTTTGCACAAAATCAATTTGAAAACACGATTAAGAGGCATCGCTGTCGATAATGAAAGGGGACAACTCATATTGAGTTATACTTATTATAAAACCCAGGGTTTTTTTTGTGTGTGTGCGTGTGTGTGTGTTCGTTTATATATTTGATTGGATTTCCTACATTTTTCAACCAGTTTCAACAAAACTTCACTTTTTTTTTGGCAGGTTTCTTATTGTCTTGCACACTTTTTTCTTTATTTTTACATTCAGAATGCTTTAAAAATTCCATTTACAAGACAATTGTTTATAATAAAATTCTATTCAATCAGTAGACTCATAACGATCGAAAACAATGTTTTGTTTGAGTTTGGGTTTGACCAATTTGTAAAAAAAAAAAAAAATTAAAACACATGCATGTCCGTCAACCTTAAACAATAATCTTTGTCAATTTTATTTTTCAGTCTTTATGATGGTCGATACTTGATCTATCTCTTACTGTTACATCCCCGGGCAATGCCGGGCTCTACTGCTAGTTAAATGCTAAGTTTGTAGTGAACCCAAATGTAAAATTAAAATATTAAAATAAAAATGAATTCAAATTAAAATAAGGCATTTTTTTTTCCTTTAAAACCCTTATCTCTTTTTCTCTCTCACTTTCTACCCCTTCTCTTTCTATACTTAATGAGAAGGCAACCCTCAAATAAAAAAGAGGAAGAAGAAGAAGAAAAGACTGAGCACAACAACAAAACAGTAGAAGCTTGCTGGTCCAGGGTCTATTTATTGTGATTATAAATCTATCAAAATAATAGAGTCTCTACACATAACTTCTGTTATAAAAAAAAATGAAGGAACACTTGAAAATAAAAGAATTTTGACCAATAAAAAAACAAAGAGACTTTTGATGTTAACCAAAACTAAGCTTTGTGCTAAGTAGTCTAAAGTCTTTCTTAATTGTATAAAAAGTGACAGGCCAGGGATAGCCAGAGAAACCAGCCAAGCATGTTGTGTGAAGAAACTAAGCATCCATCTGATTAAGACATTTTTCCACTCTTCTGAGGGCTGGGAAAGCACAGCAGATTGACATCAACAACATGTTTCCAAAGTAACCACAGTCTTGACTTCTACCAAGGTCTGACAATGTAAACTATCAAATACCCAGCTGAATAAACTTTCACCAACCTGAATTACAAAGTCAAATAAATAAACATATATTATTTGTTTACATCATTGATTCTGTTCTTTTATTCTGAAGTATCTGATAAATAATAATAAGAAACTATGGTGCTTCTCCACAAATTTACTAAGAATTTGTATAAAATTTTCTAAAAAGCCTTGCACCTTCTTGGGCTAATGTTTTCTGTTGACAGATTATATTGAGGTCTGCTGCTAGGTAAGTTGGTTCACTGTTTCAGGCTAGACAATTTTTCTTGCCAGAATCTATTTTACAAATTTATAAGTCTACCATTCGTTCATACATGGAATATTGCTGTCACATTTAGTCTGGTGCTTTTGCTATGTATTTAGAGATCCTTGATAAAATCCAAAGAAGAATCTGCTATGTTAGTGGTTCAGACCTGGCATCTTGGCTTGGTTTCCCACTGCTGTGCTATAGCTTCCCTGTACCTTTTCTATAAATATTTTGATGGTAATTGTCCTGAGTAACTTTCCTCTTTGGTAACTAGACTTTATGAATTTAATAGCAGTACTAGATTGGCAGCTAGGTCTCATCATTTACATGCTGTGAGTTCTATGCTAACAGTTTCTTCTCTTGCACTTCTCATTTGTTGGCCTTTCTTCCATCTTCCAGCATCAACTTTGATCTTCAAAAATTTAAATGCAATGTCAGTTGTTATCTTCTGTCTTCATAATACCTGTTCCTTTATTATTCTCTCTCCTTAATAATGTTCTTTTTTCTCATATTCTGTCACTCAGTAATTCCTTGTGTCTTAATGGCTTTATTGCTTTGCTTTTGATGAAATGATATAAAAAAGCATTCTAATATGTTAAATAAATTTCATATTTGAAGTGAAACTTATATCTTGTTATAAAGTATGGTTTATCATATTCAGAAACCTTTGAGAGCATCTTATACAGGGCCCAACAAATTTCTACAGTGTTCACCAAAACATTTCTTCATTGCAATGTATTATATGCATAACTGAGTATATTAAAATCAAATAGGCAATTTATCTCAAAAATGACCTACAATATGTTGTTAAATGGGGCAAGAAGTGGTTTGTTAATTTTAATGCCTCAAAAATGAAACTGTTTTCTTTTAATCATCTGAGAGAATCCTTATATCTTGTTATAAAGTATGGTTTATCTTATATCTTGTTATAAAGTATGGTTTATCATATTCAGAAACCTTTGAGAGCATCTTATACAGGGCCCAACAAATTTCTACAGTGTTCACCAAAACATTTCTTCATTGCAATGTATTATATGCATAACTGAGTATATTAAAATCAAATAGGCAATTTATCTCAAAAATGACCTACAATATGTTGTTAAATGGGGCAAGAAGTGGTTTGTTAATTTTAATGCCTCAAAAATGAAACTGTTTTCTTTTAATCATCTGAGAGAATCCTTTTTATCTTTCATCATCATGGCTGATGCTAACCTCCAAGAGAGTGACTAATTGTACCTTCTCAGATTAACATTTTCAGTTGACATGAAATGGAAAGAGTATATTGAATCAATTGCTAAAGGCTGCAACTAAGAAAGTTGGTTCGCTATGTCATACTAGACAATTTTTCTCTCCAGAATCTATTTTACATATTTATAAGTCTACCATTTGCCCTTGCTTTGAATATTGCTGCCACATCTGGTCTGGTGCTCCTGCTATATATTTAAAGATTCTTGATAAAATCCAAAGAAGAATTGGCAATGTTATTGGTCCTGACCTGGCATCTTGTCTTCAGTCCCTTTCCCAATATTTATATAATTACTTTCATGGTAATTGTTTGGATGAACTTTCATTTATGTTACCTAGACTTTATGAATTTAAAAGCAGTTCTAGTTTGGCAGCAAGGTTTCATCAATTTAAAGTTGAAATGGCTAGATCTAACTGTAAGTTGTATGCTAACAATTTCTTCTATCATACTTCTCACTTGTGGAACTCTCTTCCAGCTTATTGCTTCCCACTCAACTAAGATCTTCAAAAATTTAAGTGCAATGTCAATTGTTATCTTCTGTCTTCTTAATTTTTGTTCTTTTATTGTTTTTTTCCTTAATAGTATTTTTCTTGTAGTCTCTAACATGAAAAAACCCTTGCATCTTAGTAGCAATACTGTCTTGCTTCAGGTGAAATTATTAATATATATATATATATATATATATATATATATATATATTTTTTTTTTTTTTAAGCATTTCACCCCAAGCAAGGCGGGAAGCCACTAGGACGAGGGGTTACAGAAAATTTGGAGCAAGATCAGATAGGAGTGATAGAAGAAAGGATGAGGGAAGGGTAGTGGATAGATCAAAACTGGAGATGTCGATTGACATTACATTTGAATAGCTGGAGATTATAGCTCTCAGGGAAACAGGAATAGGGAAAGGAGTTCCACAGGCGAGAGGTGCGAGACATGAAGCTATTGGAGTAGAAGAGACGGCTACATTTAGGAGTTTTGACAGTGAAGGGGTGAGAGAGGGATGCCAGCCTCGTAGGGCGCTTGAACTCATGAAGTCTGGGAACCAGCGAATGCAGCTCCTCGGAGCAATTGCCATGAAAGTATTTGTAAAACAGACAGAGAGAGGCGACGGCGCGTCTGTGAGAAAGTGACTGTAGACGAGATGCCAGATCAGGGCCAATTATATTGCATATCCGCCTCTGGAGCCTATCAAGAACCCCGAGGCAAACAGAAGGGGCTCCAGACCATATATGGCAGCAATACTCCATGCAAGGGCGAATTGTTGATTTGTAGATCTGGAGGATCGATTTCGGGAGAAAAATTTCCTGGCGCGGCACAGGGAGCCAACTTTCCTTGCGGTGGACGAAGCAATTGACTCAATGTATTTGTTCCATCTCAGGTCAGCAGTCAACGTGAGACCGAGCAGCCGCAGAGAGTTTGCTCTCGAGAAGTTGAGCGTCAGACATTCTAATGGAGGGAAGGGAAGGATCTCTGTGGTGATTAATAGAGAGCAGTTTTGTTTTTGAAGCGTTAAAGTTGACCAGCCAATTCTTGCCCCAGTTCACAATCGATTGGAGGTCCTTTTTCGAAGACGCACGGCCATAGTTTTGTCTGAGACTAGATTTGTTTTTGAGGCAGGAATAAAATTGTGGTGTCATCCGCGTAGATGCCAACTTGGGAATTTATGACATCAGGAAGGTCATTTGATGAAGATAAGGAATAAAGTTATTTTAGGATGGAGCCTTGAGGAACACCTGCGTTCGTGGGATAGAAACTGGAGGAGAATCCGTTGAGAACGACCTTCAATTCACGGTTTGACAGGAATGATTGTATTAGGTTATATAATCGACCGGTAATGCCATAACCCTGGTTCTTACGAAAAAAAGGCCGGCATGCCAAACCCTATCAAATGCTTTGGAGATGTCTAATTTTCCAGCACGGGTTTTCCCGTTATTTTGAAGAGATGGTAGACTGTTTAAGTAATGGCCGTAAGCACATTTATATAGATCGGGAAAGCGGAAACCATATTACTTGTCTGAGAGCAGAAATGGGATGTGGGGTGGTTAACCATTTCGGTATTGATAATATTTTCGAAGACTAGAGGAGGGGTAGGAGACTGCAAGGATTTCCTAGTTGGAAGGGTCAGAGGGCAGCAGAGTTCTGAAAAGACAGGAACGATCGATGAGGACTTCCAGCAGTCAGGAAAACAAGATTCCTTGAGGCATCTATTATATAGTTTTAGAAAATAGGCGCCAGTTCAGGCGTATATTTCTTCAAGACAATGGCTGGTATCCCGTCTCCACCACTAGCCTTGTTGGGGTCTAAATTGGAGATAACGCCCAATACAAAAATGATGGGGTTATGTTTAATTTGAATTCAATATCCATTTCAGTTCTAAGATAAAAAGAGATTTTGTTTAGGTTGTAAAAGTTTGAATAAAATTGAATGAAAACAGCAAATTCATTCATATTTTATTAATAAATCAATGTTTCAAATGGTTAAATTAGTATTCAAAAATAATGGGTTTGAAATTTTCAATACGATTGATATATTTATGCAATCAATATTTTGAGCAAATTTTCAAATATAATATCTATTTTTATAAAAAATATTAAATATACTTGCATTTTGAGGATGGGTTTTTTAGTTCAAATGCATTGAAATCTGGCAAATTAAATTTTGATTAACCAATATAAAAAATGTCAGTAAAGGAATACATGGAAATATTTTTGTTTTATATGTTAATACAGGTTCCTTAAATTTATAAAGAACCAGTCTTCCAATAATTGATAAATAATTTTCCTTGATGTTTTGAAAACATTATTTACATCAACTTTAACAGGAAGACTCAGAAAAATTCCCTTGCTTGAATATAGAATTTTCCATTTTTTATATCTCTTTTAATGATAGATGAGAAATTTTCTGTTGGATTAATATCTAAAAATATTTAAAGAGGTTTTTGAATTTGGTTTTGAAGGAGAAAATTTTTTTTTTTTACAAGATTATTTATATATTTTATAACATATGAATTATTCTAAATGAATCTATTTAAATTTAAATTTTTTGTTGTGAAATTTATCTTTATTTAAAAAAAAAGTTTGATTTTTAAAATTATAATAATTCTCTGTATTTATCAGGACACTATCATCATCAACTTTTGAAAAAACCTATAATTTTATATTTGTAAACTAATGCAAAAATTTCTTCAGTCTCCCATGTTGTTTTCAATGTTTTGATGGTTAGCTATTTCAAAATGGATCCAAAATGTGAGCAATGAAGTTTATGTTCAGGACTTGTTATGCTGTCAGAAGATATACAAAGTATTGACCCATTCATATTGTTGAAGAATGACAATCAACAAAAAAATATAAAACATGCAAGCCACAATTGAAAGTGAAAAGAAAATTTTCTTTGAATGTTTTTTTAGTCTTATGTAACACATAAAACTCTCAAGTTAAACCAATATGAGAAATATTATTGAAAATACCGTGAAATGTCAACATAATGTCTTTTTAGAAATCTTTTTATATATATATCGAGAGATCAGAAGAGGGGAAGAAAACTAAGGTTATCTAAAAAACATACATTCGTCTGAAAAAGTTTAAAATTATGTATAAAATAGATGTAATTGAAGGTTTGCTAAAAACGGATGTAGGAGAAATCATGAAATTTGTTATACAGAATATTTGTACACAATATATAGAGAAATAATGAAAAAGAGATACAGAATATTTAATTTTCAGCATTAAATAACCCAAGAGGTTGGTATGAAATAAAAAAAAAAAAAACTAATCAACATTTTTATGAATTACCAAAATTTATTTGAGAAATCAGTTTTCAATCATCATTTTTTTAACTAACACATTTACTTTTAGTTTGGTTGCTTTCACATCTTTAGTCAATGATTTTAATATTCTATCCAATTTTTTTTCATTTCAACACAAATTTTTCAAATATTTTCTAACTTGGAAAATCAACACCAGAGAACTTTTAATTTTTTTTCAGAATTCTTTGAGTCAGAATGTTTTTTATTGTCCTTAGCATGACAATGTTTTTAATTCATTCTTTTGAATGTCTTTGAAGAAATCTCTCTCTTCAACTTTTTCTTCAGTGTTTTCCAATTTATATTCTTGAAATCAAAAATTAAATTTACAATATCTTGTTTCATTTGAGAGTATATCTTTTTATGACTCAAATTTTAAATTTTTTTTCATATATAAAATATAATGGAAACTATATTGTTATCAAAAATAAAAAATAAAATAAAATCTTGTGTTCAAAAAACTTGGGTTTTTGATTTTAAAAACAAATTTCTTTAATTTTTTTTTTTTTTTTTTAAAAGATTTAACAAAATTTTCTTTGGCACCATTTTTTCAACCATGGAAGATTAACAATCAAACAACATGCTACTTAGTTTTTAAATATTAACAAAAATGGATTTTCAAATAGAAATTTTTCCCAATTTATTTTTTTTTTTTGGTTAGTTATAAACAAAAATTTTAAAAGTACAATTAAAATGATGTAACATTGCCAAAATAAGAGGTTCAATTCTTGTGTGAATGTGATGATGAATAGAGGTGTATTATTTTTTTCCCTTTATTAAATTTTGCACTGCAGTAATATTTTTCATATTGGCCTGATTTCAAAATGGAAATACGTTGGCTACAGCCACATCTATCAAAAGTTGAAAATTAGTTTGTTTGAATTTTTTAAACAATTTGAGAAATATAATTTTGAAATTTGATTGAACATTGTTTGATTGTTAATGTTTCCATTGTTGTTTTGCCAAAGATTTAAGTTGTTAAATCTGAAAAGAAAAAATAAAAAAAAAAATAAAAGATTAAATTTAATTCACATTAAAAAAGGACTGGATAAGATATTGAAATGGAATGTTGGCCTTTTCAAAACCTCATTTTGTTATGTTGAATAAAGGAAGAATATTGTATTAAAAGCAGAAAAATTTTTTTATAAACACTTATATATGCTATTATATTTTCAAATATATATATATATTTTTATATATATATATATATATATATATATATATATATATATATATATATATATTGTATAATATATAAAAAACTAAAAAATAAGGATGAACAGTATAAATGAATTTACCACAAAAAAAAAAAAAATAACAGAAGTTAAATTAAAGTAATTAAAAATTTACAAAATGTATTTAGAAACACAGCTATTCATGTACAGACAAGGGATTTTTATAGAGGAAAGATGCTCACAAAGGACCTGGAACATAACCTGGGCTTAAAGGACCATATGGAGACAAAGGGGAATCACAGATCTGTTCTGATCAAAATGGATACCTGTTATCTGTGTCAACAACAGACCAATTCTGGTAAGTCACATTAACATTCTAAAGGAGAGGACATATGTCTCTCTATTAGCTTTGGGTAATAATAATAAGGATTTTCATCATTATAACTATTATTTTTTTTAAAAATTTATACAATCCAAAATTTATTTATAATAATTAAAAGATATTTACAACATGATGAAAATTCAAATTGTTTAATAAATGTTCCATAAAACCAAAGTCATTTAAAAATATTTTAAATAAAACAGAAATTTAATGGTATATTTATTTTTAAATTATTCAGAACTGTTACCAATCTTCATCTTATTTTTGGTGGATCAAACCAATTCTGAAAACATTGATTTTGTATAAGATTTAATTAGTTCAATATTCAATTTAATTTTTTTTTGTATTCTCATACCAAATCCATTTTTATCTACTTTTTTTATTATAATATAAGTATATCTCAGAAATTTCATGTGGAACTAAAAAAATTTGAAATAAAAGTTTGGTTTGAAATAAAAATCACCAAAGATAAGGATACTAGTTCAAAATAATGATATGGTAAATGAAGATGAAGATTTTTCTAACAGTCTGAACCACCATTCTGGTATGACTAATAAACTACATCCATGTCCTGGGTAAGATGATAAATACGTTTAGCAGCAAGGCCTCTGATCAGGAGGTTGAGAAAAACCACCTCTTAATTTTGGTGTTCCAGGTCCATTTTGACCCGGGGTGGTAGCACCTGTTAGTTCTTGAGAACTGGGCAAATAGTTAACTATGAGATTGTTTAAGAAAAGAATTTTTATGTTTGGAATACAAAAAAAAAAAAATTACAATCAATGTTTAAATTTACCAATTTAAAAAAAAAAATAAAAACCAGCAATATTTTTGAAAAAAAATATTACCAACAACTAAATTTTAAAAAAATATTACCAAATACATTTTTGAGAAAAAAAATATTACCATTTTTATATAAGTTCAAAGGAAAAAAAAATTACCAAAAATAGATTTTTGAAAAAATGTGAAAAAAATATTACCAGCAATTAAAATCTTTTCAGGCATTAAATAACCTATTGATTAGGCATGCCTTGAAAATACTAACAAACCAAACCAAAAACAAAACAAACCACAAAAAACATTGAAAATTATAAGAAGTTATCCGAGATAAAAAAAAATCAGAATAAGAAAATGTATCATATTCACAAAATCATGAAAATTTATTATTTTTTTAACCTGTTGTACATAGAATTTTATACAATTAGAGAACACAAACTTTTTTTTTGATTATAGTTGTAAGGGCAAATAATAAATTTTTTGCAATTTTACCATCTTATGGATATATCAGATTGAACTCAGAAACCAACTTTGATATGTGTAGGGTAGCAGATAGCATTTGGTTGGGATCAAATTGATGCTTAATTGTCCTTTCTTAAAATTTTGAGAGATAACCATCACTAAATTCCAACCTTGCAGCAGCATCTCCATTATTGCACTAAGACAAAAGTGTTGATGGATTCAGAGTTTTGGATATGGGACCAGGGTTATCCAAGGCCTTAGAACCCAGTAGATACTGCTATGGACCCACCACATTAAATCTTTTTTTTGAGGATCCTACCTTTCCCAAGGGTGGTGGGCACGTAACTGAATGGAATGGATTCTTCTGACTGGGATCAAAGTATAGTATTTTTCAATTCAAGCCGCTATCCATTTCCCTGTATTCTGGTTTCGGACACAGATCGATCATTTTTTTCTCTTCAAGACCCTTTCATGGGGTGACCAAATGACTGTTCTCAGTTCCAACTGCTCATTGCACCAACAACAGAGTAATCCAACACCACTGTGAGAATGGCCGTGGAAATGGACAATTTTTCTCCAAAAAATTAGAATGCATATTGGCTTTCCATATGAAGATAACTTTTTGAACTTATAGGATACAAATCCTATATTCCAACAAATGACTAAAAAAAAACACAAAGTAGATTTGCACACCCGCAAAATCGGATCAAAACGATTAAAAACAGATTTCACAATAAGGTGTGAAATTAATTTTCTGACCAATGAAAGGGGGCGATTTGCTAAAAAAAAAAAAAAAAAGATAACGAGCAAGTGTAAAAAAAAAGTCAACAATAAATACAGAGTTTTCAAGTCAGTCGCCAGTCAGTCAGAAGGGCGCAAAAGATCACAGAAGATTGACAGTAAAATTCATCACTGACTCAACCCCACTAAGAAAAGTGGATTAGGAAGGAACAACAACAACAAATTTACAACTGACTTCAAAACAATTCACAAGTACATTTTCCTTTCATCTTTATTCCACATTCACACTCTTTTTTTTTAACTTAAATTGCTCGCCCTTTTTCATTTTACACCTATACAAAAACAAAAGAAACAGACATTATTCTGCTACTCTGTTAAAAGACAGTGAACACAGACATTTTTATCAAAATCACATTTTTGCTTAAATGAACTAAAACATTAATCTTTTTTTACCCTATTCACAAGATAATAAATATACAATGTTCTATTTTTTATAAACGTTCTTTATCGTTTTGTGGGCAGGGTATCCCGTATTAAATTCTCCTTTAATCCGGGTACGCTGAACCCCACAAACTCCCATTATCAGACAAGATCCACTCTATATCTCATTTTTCTTCATTAAATACATAATCTACAAGTTTACTTTTAGGACACACTTTTTTTTAATTCTTCAGTTGACTTTTTTTTTATTGATTTGTTTTTTACAGTTTATCAACATTTTTGAGGTTAAAAGAAAAGCCAAAACATATTTCTGGTTATTTTTCTTATTAAAATTCACCCAATATAAGGCCAAAGAGATACTCAAGGTAGAGGGTTACTGGAGTTATATTAGGAATGGACTCACATTATATGAGTAGAGCTGAAGCGTTACTTTTAGAAGGAGTTGGAAACCCAGCCCTAAACAAGAAACATGGGATAAACTTTTTCCTGTTTAAAAGACCGGTGAGTGTGGACCAGACGATAGGTGAACCTATCTATTAATAAAGTTTTGGGGATGATAAGGATTTTCTGATTCAAGTTTAACCCATAGTTAGTTGGAGAAGATGTGGATTCATAACCTTTTATAGGGTATTTGCATGTAAGTGAATATAATGAACCAGGCTGGAATTCGATTTCGGCTCTCCAAAAAAAGTGAAAAAGATTTAAAACTTTTAATTCATCGTTCTTTCTCCTTTCAATCCATATAAATCTAGATTCATTTTTGCAGGAATGAGCAACGTCAGCCACTTTTAAGCCAAATGATCGATGCTTTTTTCACGCCCTTCTAATAATTTTGGACACACCCACACGCAAATTTGATGTTAGATTTTTTTATAAGGCAAGGGAGATAATCAGAGCATTTATTTTTATTTGAATAAAAACCGATTTAAACAGATTAAAAATGTCATGACTGACTTCAAATATAGTTAACAATTCTAAGATGAGCAGCTTATTGTTTGACCGATTTTAATTTTTGATAATTATAAAAAAATTATTTGTGCAACTCGTAACAGTTTTTTTAGTTTTATTTTGAAATTAATTAACAAAGTAATTGCCGAACATTCAATGATATTTTTTTAATTTAATTCTATATTTAGAAAATTATTTAAAAAATATTTTTAAAAATCCTTTTTAAACTGAATGATGTTTTTTTTAAAAGAAAACGTCTCTAATCATTTTTTAAAGGCTCCTTTTTTCTTTGTAGTTATTAGTTGACATATATTCTTTCACTTCTGTTTTTCTTTTTTAATGATCGAGTTAATTGTTGAAGGCCACAATACGCACTTCTGAATCTAAAAAAAACCTAAATCAGAAATTATCAAACCCGTCATCCGGAATCGTGGAAAAACGTAACCGAACGGAAGTTAACAATGATTGACTCGGTTAATTTTTTTTTTTTTCCAATTAAAAATAAATTTTATCAATCATAAATAATCATTTATTTTTTCGATTTCAGGAATTTGAATAGTTTCAGAAAATTTGTAAAGAAAGACATCTCACTAAAATATTTTCTGCTCTGCTGCCGTCATTAATTCCACGTCAAGTCAACATGGTGGACTCAACGATATTGGTGAGTGATTCTTATCTTTTTATAATAAAATATTCACTATGTCTGGTTTAATTTTCTTGATTCATTTGTTCCATATGCCGATTATTTATATAAAAATGTTTCTGTGTTTTGGCTTATACTTCTATAAAAACAACTGACTTCTGACTTTTTTTAATAGCCATCCTTTTTTTGACACGTAAAATAAGTGACTACCTATGTTTTTATTTACAATTTCACTAAAAATCAAGTTTTCATTTGGTGTAACCATTGTAACGCCTCAGTTTTTTTAATCTATTTCCAGAACTTCAACTAAAATCTATAAACTGTTCATATCCTATTTAAATCATTTTAAAAAACAGTTTGCGGTAATTTAATATCGGGTAACTTTGATAGTTTCTTTTTAGCACCATAGTACATCCCTATCGTAATTTTTCGTTTCAGTAATAATACTCTGTTTACAAACAGTATCGTAGGTAATAATGCCGGTTTATTAGAGCTTATGAAACACGCTAACGGACTTTCATTAGAATAGATTGTAAATAAAACACATCGTGCATCATCGGAGCTAAAAATTGACATTATTTGAAATGAAATAAAAATAAATTACTTTTTGGACGATATTTTCTCGTTTTAGTGTTAATACAAGATACTTTATTATAATATACAAAAAGAAGTGTTTCACCATTTTTATATATAATGATTTATTTTCCTTTTACACATTCTTATCGGTAAAAGTTAAATTAAAAATGCGTGCTCAGAATATGAGGTTAGGTTAAGTAATTTAAGGGAGATAATTTTGTATTTGGTTCTGGGGAAGAACGTTTCGGACACAAATGGAAGGTCCCTCCAACAAACGTGATACGTAAGGTTTGAAAAATTAATTTTTAAAACTGAAAAAATCTTTCTTGAAACTTTTATTTTAGTCTTAATTTCAAGCTAATAGATCAATTTTAAATTTAATATTTCCAATAAGCAAAATACATTTTTTGCTGTACTTGAAAACGAATTTAAATTGATTGGAAAAAAATTTAAATCCTTTAGTCTTTCCATTTAATAACAACATGAAGATTTTGACAATAAAACTTTGTTTTTATTAAGTTTGGGACATTTTTTCATTATGTCTGCTCATTTTTTAGTGAATCTTTGATGGAACTTCTATATTTCCTGAATCATTTTTTTGTAAACATTCAGGACCCTACCAGTTTCGAACATAAAATTACTTTGTGTGTGTGTATAAATAAAACGTTTTTATACTTTGAAATAAGAAAAAACATACATATTTGAACATTGGGAAAGTGTTATAAAATGAATGTATTTAAATTTTTTACCAAAATGTTAATTTTCTTTTCTTTCCAGGAACCTACTTTGCACACAATCAAAGCCATTGTTATTCTTGATAATGATGGATGTAGATTGGTTGCTAAGGTATGTATCTAATTCCTCATCTATTTAATTAATAAAAACATCCCAGACCTACAAAAACAGCCATGTGTCTCAATTCTGCTTGTATTATTAAGATAGGCTTGCCATCATTTCCAAACCTCAAATCTGGACAGTTTTCAATTTTGAATATAGGCTTAGTTTTTAGGGTAATAGTGATTTCATGCTCCAATATCCCTTAAGCTGACACGAAAGAAAACAAATTATGCTAGTTTGCACTTCTACTGTGACAGTCTTAGCTAAACCATGAAACTTGGACATGCACTAAGCCTGCCAGAAGGTAACAAGGATAATCTTGTTCATTATCAATTTATCAGCACAAAAAAATAATACTTAATGTATATTATTATTCTGCTTGTTTGCATGTACAACTGTTATGCTTCTTTACCTAGGATCAGAGTCTAGTATCTGTCTAATCCCTGGCCCTTTTGAGTATGTATCAGCTTATGCTTTCTGACTGAGAACCCTATGTAATTAGCATTAATATTACTTTATTTAACAATAGTTTGAATGTGTTTTTGGTCTTCTAAGAAAATGCTTCCCAACATAAAGTAAGGCTGCTTTCTCTTACACAGCTTAAGCTAACTACTATTTCTGCACAATACACCTTATAACATGAATATTAAAAACAGACGCCTTGAAAATGGCTAATGAATTGGTTGAAAGCGTTTGGGACAATAACCATTTCGGATAGTTTCTGCACTCTCTTAGTCCTTCCAAAAAGAAAATTGTAAGGGCATTAGAAAAACTTAATAAAAAAAACTTTTAAGATTTTCCTTGTTTTTGATTTTAGGGCAGCAAAATGACTATCAAACAATTTTGGTAGATATAGTTGCCTAATACATTTAGCATTAGGAATAGCACCATCTTCATTACAATACTTTAACAAAAATGGCCTCATCTTGTCAATTTTATTGTTGGTTATGTCACACATTGTGCACATATTAAAATCATTTCTTTATTTTTCACCAAAGTTGCTATATTTGTCTGTTTCATAGTTGGTTGTTTGTTTGAAGACTTTTTTGCTAAATGGTTTTTACACTTAATATAGTCCTTTATAGTATACACCCTAACAAGCTCAACACTATGATGACAAAATTTTTAGAAAAGCACATTTTATGGGCTGCTTGTATAAAGCAGTCTGTTGTTTTTCCATGTCATGTTAGTTTTTTTAAATTTTTTTTTTAATAAAAACAAAAAAAAATTTATCAGTCCGGACTTCTGGTTTTACATACAGGTGAAGTATGCCTTTTTTTTAGTAGATCTCTACAACCAAAATGTTTTTTGCTTTTTTTTTTTTTACAGAGTAGCTAATAAATTGGTTTTGAATTTTTGGGAAAGGTTTGTGAGTGTTTACTCAACTGTAACAAAATTAAATATTTAACTCAAACTGACTGAATGTTGTAGTAAAACAAAGATAAATATATATTTATTTATTTTTGTTTATGCATCACTTTAGTTTAAAGTTATTTTTTAAGAACAAAAAATTATCTCACTTGAATTCTTACAAGAGTAAAACTAATTTGGGTGCGTGTATGCACATGCAAGGGGTGCCAGATTGGAATGAGTAAAGATGCCAAATGATGTTTAAAATAAAAAAAAAAACTAAAGTAGGCAAACAGAAAAAGTTCAATTTTAAATTAATTCCCATAAATAAAGTATTGAGGCAAAAAGCTACATTATCATTTTTTCCCTTTATTGAAATTATTACAATTTTGGAAAAATGTCTAATTTGTAAAATTTGGCTGTCTGAAATGATAAACTGTCCCCCACCTCTGTCAACATGTGTGATAAGAAAAATAAAGAATAAAACAAAAAGACTAAATTTTTGTTTTGCCCTCATGCCTTCCTTTTTTTTCTTTTTCTTTTTAAAATTAAATCAGGCAAACTTTGTAAAACTTGGTTCCTAAATACTGTAAACTGTAGGGAGATGGTAGGTAAGGGGAACGTATTAAAACATTACTAACTTTATCCTTTAATGTCTATTCAAGGATGAATGATTTAGGAAAGGCAAACATAATAACAAATAAAAATGGCAATTCACAAATCTGATTGTTAGTAAAAAGAAAATTTCCATTTCAATATCGCAATTTTGGTTTCAAGTCAGCCATTCTATTTTCATGGAAAATAATATCCCCTCTTTCTCTCTTCTCTCTCTCTCTCTATATATATATATATATATATATATATATATATATATATATATATATATATATATATATATTTATTCTTTATTCCTTTTTGCATTTGAAACTAATCCATGTTTGTATAGGATTTATATAAAAACATAAGCAACAAAAATTGGAAGGGATAAGGGAGAGAATGAGAAGATACAGGCAATGGGTGAAAGAAAAGCAGAGGTAAGAATGGATAATCTTAATTGTCAACATTCATGAAATTTCCATGAGTCTAACTCACTTTTAGATACTTACCTGAAAGAATGGTCCACAAATAGAATATTATGTTGTATATGCTGATGTTACATTCATATTTTTACTAACATTGCAGACATAGTTCCAAGTGGTTTTGTGAAGGATTCACAAAAATAAAAGAATTTCATATTGAACTTTAAAACTGAAACTTTCAGTGTATTTTATTTCTGTCTGTGATGAAAAAACTTGGGTCTGTGCTTTTAATTTTGACAATAATAATATAAAACCTATTTATTTGTCATATTAGTATCACATTTTATTTTGGACCATTATTTTAAACAAGTACCTAATTTGTTTATTTAATTTTAAACTAGAAAAGTGATAGGAAAACATTCTCTACAAACTCTTAAACTTTGTTACACTCACTTCTGCTTCTTTATTTTGATGAGAAAATATAAGTTATCACTACATTTATTTCTTCATAGTTAAGTGAATTATTTATGATAGCCAGTAACATATTTATAATGCTATCCTCAATTTATAACTCGGAAGAACATGTGTATTATTTTCTAAAGGGTGTTTCATTAAGATGGATCAAACTCGGCAGTAAATAAATCAGTGTTATTGGTGAAAATTTATTTGTTATAAGTTATATAAGTCATGGCAATTATGTGTGAAAAATAATGTTGCCCAAATGTCCGCCATGGCTTTGGCGACACCACCCCACTAGATGGTCAAAATTTTTGATGACGTCTCTGCATAGTTGCTCCTCTAGCTCACCAATATGCCTTATTATGTTATCCTTCAGCTGTTAAATTGTTGGTGGCTTGTTGGCATAGACCTTACTTTTGGGATGACCCCAAAGGAAGAAATCTAAAGGCGTCAAGTCACATGATCATGGTGGCCAATTGATTTCACTGTTTCGAGAGATGATGCAACCTGGGAACTTCTCATTGCATTTCTGTTTAGTGTCCATTTTTGTAATAGGCTTCGATAACTTTGTTGTTTGATTGTTAATCTTTTCATGGTTGAAATTGGAAAAGACTTAATTTGTTAAATCTGAAAGAAAAATAAAAAATCATTAGACGCTTAAACTTAATTCACATTTAAAATCGCTCCAAGTTATTGAAACACCCTTTATATTAGGTACCGCCACAAAGGAGACTTAAAAATTCTTGCTATCCCTTTCAAATTGTATTTCATCATCATGGTTGTCCTTCATGTTTAAAGAAGCCTTTATTTATCAATTTATCGTTTGATCTGGATCAATTTCCAAAACAGACATATGCACAAAGAATTCATAATGAGAAATTGTTGCACTGAAGTAATCAAACTTTCACAACCCCTGGGGATCTTTATTCAGTGGTATTAAGAACTGTTACCGCTGGACACTTCCAGACTTCAGTAGATGACCAGGACATCTACGTGTCACATCCATGCTCTATGGTACTTACTAACACTGCATTCATAGTCATTGTATCTGTAAGAGATCTTATCCATCTACTCCCCTGGAATAGGCCTTCATATGCAATAGGGCTGACAGATCTAAAATTATCAGGAGGCTTAGACCTATTGACTACCCTCACCTGGTTTGCCTGCCAGTTGGAGTGGTTTACTGGGATGTGGTCATTACTGCATGCAACAGATTTGGAGCTACAGGTGAGAGTTGGGTGCTGAGTGAGATCCAACATGGATGAACTACTACCAAAGGATTATGAATATTCCTCTGTCAGAGGTGCTTCTACCTGAAACCACACAAATCTACTGTAAGAGAAAAACATTTACATTTATTGCTACAAGTTGTGTTATATTTTTGCTAATAAATTAATTTTAATAATCTCTTAACTAAAACTGTATTTGATCAGAGTACTATTCAACCAAAAATTTTAAAATGGTTCCCAGGTTACTGGAAGCATGTAAATATAAATAAATTTGTATGAAAATTCAAATTTTAGTTTGTTGTGTGTGTCCAACTGTCTGTGTGTTTAGTGAGTCTGTGTCTGCCTGTCTCCCAAAGTAAGAAGATTCCTGGGGTAAATTTTCATTTCTATGAAACACTTGTAAAGCTAAATAACAAACAATTTAATTTAACACTGCAAGAATTTTGACATGATTTTTTTGTTAGTAATTATTATTTATTTGGATTTTATATTATTTATAATATAAAATTCTCTCTCTCCTCTCTTTCTCTATATGTGTGTGTGTGTAACATTATAAAGTATTTATATTACATTTCCATTTATATTATACTTTGATGTCACTTTTAAGAGGCATGGTGGAGTAATGGATTGCAGCTCAAATTGAGGAACTGAAGAGCAGAGTTTGAATTTCAATTGAGTTCATTAGATTCACTTATGTGCAAATACCCTTGGGAAAGATATGAATCCATCTCTTCTCCCCTGACCTTTCGGTAAGCAGCAGAACAAACTGGGTCCTATAGCCTTGGATGGCAACCAGCCTATGTGAAGGAAAAACTCTAAATTCAAAACCATTAGACTATCTTACTCAGAAAACATCAGTATTACTGCAGTATATGTGGTGCCCTTACAACCACAATTCAGGAAATTTCTCAATATTCTTTGTTAAATCTTGATCTTTCATGGATGCACAGTGGTATAATGGATAACAGCACAGATTGAGGAATGGAAGAGCTGTGTTCAAATTCCAATTGAGTTCATTACATTTACTTAAGTGCTAATACCCTTGGGAAAAGGTATGAATCCATTTCTTCCCCCAGTTATAGGTAAATAGCAGTCCAGACTGTATCCTTGGGTGGTAACTGGTCTAGAAGGATAACTCTAAATTCAAACCCCTCAAATATGGGTTAAATAGTCTCACTAACCTGCAATTGGCCATGTGCGGTAAGTATAGCAACACCCCTGAAGACATAGTCAACTGGGGAGGCATTTCTCCAAGATCTGTTCTAATGGGTTTTCATCCGTTTTTTTATTAATAAAATTTGGCACTTGAATTTTTTTTTATATTTCCAGTGAGATACTGAAAAGTTATTGCCTCCACCTAGAGAGGATTAGAAAAAAAAATAATCATATGATGTTTAGTAATTTAACCAGGTTTTGGGAAGTTAGTTGTATGGAAAACTTTTCAGTATCCTCCTCATATAATTTTATGAATAAGTTTTTTTACTGAAATTCTTCTTGTAATTATATTAAAAGAGCAGTGTATTGTGCCTGAGGGTGATATTTTGCTAGAAATATTCTAGTATTTTGATAGATTTTAAACATATAAAAAGTAAATTCTGTTAATCTTTTATTTATCTTACTATTTGATATTAATAAAATATATGTAATGTCTCATATTAGTAATAGGTACCACCAAAATGGATGCATTTTTTCAAAAAAAAAAACAAACAAACAAAAAAAACCCGCTACCATTTTAAAAAATTCCCCCCAAATCAGGGAATTATCTAGTTCAAATGAAATTTTCAGCTCTTATTAATGATTGAATGTGCACTGAATAGGATATCTTATTTTTAGAAAAAGTTTGGGGATGGGGTCAGTTATCCCCCTATTTTGATACATCATGAATACTTTTAAAATCGGAGGTGATGACAAATATTTTTAATTGTTTCATAAAGAAAAATTCCTGAAGATATTACTTTAAATTAATTTTTGCAATATCTAATCAGAAAATTTGTCTTGAAACCTTACAAAAATAATTCAATAAAACTCAATATAATTTTACTGAGAGTTGGTGCTTGCACAATCGAATAAGACACATTATTTTCTTTCAGATTTGAAAGGGAAAAAAAATCTACAATGAATATTTATTTTGGAAAAATTTACTTGTAATTTTTCAATGCAAAAAATTTTCAAAATTTTCTGAGAGTTGACTGAGTAACACCTAACCCCAATACACCATCACATATGTTGCCGGCAGAATTAATGTTTGCTAGAAGAGTAAAATCAGTGTTTGACAAGTTGTTACTAAGAAAAACATGAATTGTTAACAAAAGTAACACTAAAAATTTCAAGATTGGTGATAAAGTGTTCTTTAGGACATATAAGTATGGCAAAAAAAAACATGGGAATACTGGATAATGTCAGCAAGAATCAGGAAATTGATTTACATGGTAAAAAGGAGAAGATTTGAACATAAAAGGCACCATAATCAATTGAAAAATGGTCTATTGATGAAAGACCTGAAAGATTGGAAGAAGTGATAAAAATGCTATATGATGTGTTTTCAATATGTCATCACCATAACAAGTCGTGGAACCTACAATGACAAGTTTCAGAAAAAGAAAGTGTACTGAAGAAGAGCTGAAAGTGAGACAGAAATGCTAAGTCAAATATGTTGGTAAACTCTCCAGAGAGAGGAGCGGTAGATACTAATACTAATAAAAAAATAAAATGTTTATAAAAGTATTAATCTCAAAAGTGGGGATGTTGTGGAATAAATAGTACAACCTGGGTGACTATATGAACTAGTCCATTACTATAAAGAGCTCCAGGTCAGAGGTAAGAGCAGTAACTGTTTGGAGTCAGGAATTTTTACTGCTTTTTGTATTATGTAAATGTAAGATGGTAGATTATTTTTTTTTAGTTTGGTTAAGTTTGCATTTAAATCATTAATGATATTACAATAAACACTAACAATATTTTGATTTAACCATAAATTGTCTGGATTGCATTTTGAATAAGACAACTTTGATTGTTTCTTAGTTTTTCCTCTTCATTTCAGTATTATGACAAGACATTTGCAACTGTGAAAGAACAAAAAGATTTTGAAAAAAATCTTTTCAACAAAACATATAGAGCTAATGGTAAGTCTGCTGATTTGACATTATTAAATGAATGTAACTAATGTATAAATTGAAATAAGATGCACACATATATTCCTAAATAGGACTAAAAATGACATTAATCTATTGTAAGCAAAAATGCATTTCAATGAAAATGAAGTGCTCAATATGGGCTGATGATCTAAGGGAAATAAATTAATAATGACTATCAACATAGATTATTTTAACCATTCTAAAAAAATGAATCTGGTTAATTTTGTATTCTTCAGTAAAATAGATTTATATTGAGTCTGATTTAAAGTTGTTTAACTCATTGAGCTTGTTTTATTGGTTACCAGTACATGTAATAATTGAAAAGAATGACAGCCTAATATATAAGTTGAATAAACCTGTTCATGTGAGCAAATTTGTATTGAGCATTTGCTTCTCTTTATTGTTGATTTCTTCTACTACACAAGCAGTTTGGAAATACAAGGGGTACTGAAAAGTTCCTCGCTTCACTAAGAATCTTTTGCTCCAAAATCTGATATTTGATCAAATGTGAATTGGGCTGAGAACTTTACAGCACTCCTTCAATTAAATTTACCCAAAATGTCCAGGGATAGTGTATTGATAAGTAGTCAAGTCTCCAGTTAAAAAAATTCAAATTAAAAGTAATTTTGTTTGTAGTCTCTGATCAGAATTTTAAAAAATTGTAATCAGAGTGAATTTTATTTTTCTATCATTTTGCTATATTTAAACAGAATGTAATATTTTTAGGTTTTAATATTAGGTATGGATTTTTATTTTTTTTTAATAATAAAAGTTGTTAATTATTTTGGTATTTTGTGATAATTATAAATGATATACAAAGCAATTTTCATTTTATTTCTTACAGCTGAAATCATAATGCTTGAAGGCTTGACCTGTGTTTACAAAAGCAATGTGGATCTTTATTTTTATGTCATAGGCAGTTCACAGGAAAATGAGGTCAGTAGATTGCAGTTCCTCTCCCTCTCTTCAAAATGTGGTTAGTCATGACTCTTCACAGCTTCCTCTCGTTTGTTGCTTTTAACTCTTTGTTTTTGTGATACTTGTTCTGCCATCCAAACTTATCAACTTCATTTCTTGCCTTTGATTTGCCCATTGAGGATTAAATTTTCCAGGTTTTCTTTTCTTATTTGTCCTCAGTGTCAGCTGTCTGTTTCTTAATGGTAGCATCATTTTTTTTTTTTTGTATCTCATATTCTTAAAACTCCTCCATTTCTCAAATATTCTGTCTATACAAGGTGTTCTCAACCAGGTGTGGAATTCCCAGATTTCAGCAGGGGAGAGAGAAAACTTTTACTTTCTCACAAGTTTCTCATTGACTGTCATCTTCATCAGAATAATATTGATTTAAATGCTCTGACCTTTTATTGAATTACAATACACTGGCATCCTATTGAACTTTTTGTTTATTGAGGTATGCTTCAGTTTATTTACTTAATAATTAGTTATGAATTAAAACAAATTACTGTACATGTATTCAAATTTAAAATCCATCAACATTTTATATTGTGACTAAATTTGTAAAACTCCTCTATAAAAATAATCCATGTAAATGTATGTGTACTAATATAGAAAAGAATGAAGATTTTCAATAATATATGTATATTATTTGGAATGCACCATTTGAGTTGGACAATCTTGGAAGTAGTGTAGGTGACCTTCTGACATGGTCAAAAGGGTGCATTGGGCAAAAAAAAAAGGAACCACTGGTCTATAGTATTCTGAACACTTTTCAGTAGAACTACATTTCTGTCACTTCAAATCTTTTCTTCATCTATTATGGCAATCCATTGTACTTTTCTTTGTTTCTAAGGGACATTTTTTGTTTTTATCCTTTTAGTTCCTTTCTCAGTTTCTGGAAAACATTATTTGCTATTCTTATGTATCTTTAATTTTCTATATCACATGTACCTAGATGATTAAATTTCTACACTTGTTTGATATCGACATCCTCAATATGTAACTCACATTTTAGACTGTCACTTTTGCTGATAACCATGCATTGTATTGTTACAATTAATAGTTAGTCATTTCTTACTTTCATCAATTACTGTGTGCAATAGTATTTTCAGTTTTTTCTTCTGTATCTACTATCAACACAGTATCATCTGTGTAGTGTATGTTGTTTAGATTATGTGTGCTAATAATCCTGGTAGGTTTTCTAATCCTCAAAGAATCCTCTCACTTAAGATAAACTGATTTAAGATTCTGTTTTTTTTTTTTTTTAGAATTGTTATGGAAAAGTGTCCAGTTTTAGAAAAGATGGACTCTGTTGTCAGCTGCAGTCTGTTAAAATTAATTTATTCTCTAGAGTTGATTCATATTTAAAGTAAAGCTGATCTTGCTTCTTTGTACTAATTTCTGTATTGACATTTTTAATTTTACAGTTAATTCTTGCCAGTGTACTGAATGCATTATATGATGCTGTGAATCAGATGTTAAGAAAAAATGTTGAACGCCGAGCTTTGCTAGAGAATCTGGATGCTGTGTTCTTAGCAGTTGATGAAATCTGTGATGAAGGGTAAGTTTTCAGAATTTCTTTGTCTACGAAATGGTGAGTGTATAACAATTCATGTTCTTTTGTGCATAATGTAATAAAAAATTATATATTTACTATCTTTTTTACATCTTATTTAATTTTATTAACTTTTAAATCATTGTTAGCTTTAACAGACATAAATATACATGTCTTTGTATTTTTATAATCTTCTTTAAGCTTAGCATCCTCTTTTTATTTTTATTTTTTTAATCTCATTCTCATCCATACTTATGTTGTTCCACTTGCCTTCATTTTTCTTATTTCATTTTTTTTATTGACTTTTTTAGTATTTTTAATATCAATAAATTAAATTTTATCTTTTAATTAGTTTCCATTGAATATCTCGGTTAGGATTCAAAATTTACTGTTGAATTGTTTTGGCAAATAAAATTTTTGTCCTTAACTTTTCTTAAGCAGAGCAAAGAGAAAAAAGTTTTTCCATTAGGTTTTGTAAACAAACTTTTAGCTGTCATGTTTTATTAATCTAACAACTTTTATTTTTAATCTTACTTAATTTTATTCTTAATCTTACTATTTCTATATTTTGATTGACTGTCGGTGGGTTATTTTCCTAAGTTTACCAATACTCATCTACAATAACTAAAACTACTTGGTATTCTGTAAGACTGTATTGCTTTGTTAATTTTATAATTTCTTTTCCTTCACGATTTCTTATGAATTCTTTTCGTATGTTTCATACTATGCAATCGGAAATAAATATTTTCCTGTCTTTTTTTCTTTGGTTCATGAAAAGCAATACTAGAATAAAAATTTTCCTCTCAAAATTGTCTCCCTCAATTTTTGCATTTGGAATATATTTGTACATTTATGACTTTATTAGCAACTGATTACATGTAGCTATATATATATATATATATATATATCTATATATATATTAATCTCTACTCTTTTAATTTGTTTAGAATTATTTTGGAAGCAGATCCCTCTGCAATTGTTCAGAGAGTTGCTATCAAGTCTGATGATATTCCTTTAGGTGAACAGACGGTTGCACAGGTAGGTACCTTTTTTGTTGCTGTGCCTTCATTATTTGATGCTAGTGTTTTCATTGTGTGGATGGATGAAAGGGAGTATGTGGTATGTGCAGTTGATGTCATTTTCTTTATTCTAACAACTAAAAAAAGAAATAAAATTGAAGTGTCTATTTGTAAATTTGATGTTAAATTTTCCCTTTCTATTTTTTTTAACTTGCCTTCTGTGGATACTCCTGAGTTTTGAAAGCAAGATGTGTTTTTGTGCTGCAAAGCTTTTGTTATTTGGCATTTTTCTTTGCTTTTTGACCACCCCACTTTTTTTTTTCCACAGCTTACCTTTTTCATGTCATATTTCAATTGAATTTCTTGTTCATTAATTGATTTTTACTTCTTTATTCTTGATACAACACTATGACTTAGGGACTTCTGCCAAGTAAAATACATTTGTATAGGTAAAGAGATTTGAGAAAGAATACATTGCAAGATTGTTGTTATGCCAAATTGATTCTTGGCACTAAATGATACATTAGATAACATTTCAGGAAAGGTATCCACATATGTTATGACTAAATACATGTTAAGCTGAGATTGTGGTGTTTCTGATGATATGCTAGAGAAAACTGTTTTTAATTACTTGTCTTATCTGCAGACTACTCTTTTAATAAATAAATGACCTTATAGAAACTTAATTCAAAGTGAATGTTGTTAATACTATTTCATCTTTGCTGTTATATTGTTATTATAGAAAATAAAATTTTAAAAGATAGAATACAAAGATGATCAGATGAAAGCAAAAAAAAGTCTTAGGCTGATTTATTGTTTTATCAATTAAATAGCAACTGATGACATTGATAAACTTTTAAGATGTTGCATTTAAAAAAAAAATTATTTAATCATTACACCCCATGCCAGACAATAAAGCGTTTTAAAATTGATTGGATGAAATTGATTTCAAATTATCTAAATTAAACCTCTCTACCTAAATATTTTTAAAATGATGATTTGACTATTAAAATTTGTTAATCTGTCACTCCATCCTTACATGTATTACTATATTTTCTGATTTTGGTTTAAAATTTTATTCATGAGAAGACTTGAAAATCTTTTCTGTCTTTTTATTTTTGGTTTCAAAGCATCTTAGCAAAAAGTTAGAGGTAAGTATCTGTGGGCTATATGATCATGGATTTTTTTTAAAGTTTTTGGTTAAGATGCTAAACAGTTTTTTTTTTTTTTTTCTTGTGGGTTTCAAACAATTTTTGCCTAACTTTTTTAGTGGTGTGTGTTGCTATGGAAGTTGCTGGTCATTTCATCTGATTATTTTACTAGTTTTACAGCTACATTTTTATTCTTGCTATATTTTGCACACAAGATATCAATTTTTAAAGATTGTTTTTAAAAAGTGAGGTAAGTTATGAGCTAAAAGGAAAAATAAAAAACAAATCAGAATCATTTTGACATTATCTTGATCTTTTAGTTCAGAGTCTGTTGTTAAAATGGAAATTTAAAATAACTTCATGGTTGCTTTTATATATATGGTCTTGAATATTTGTTGGTGTTTTGTCTTTATTGAAATTAATATTTTCTCTTTGGATTATGGATTTCATGCCTCATATAAATATACTTTCAAATTTCTGACAGCATTTGATAGTTTATCTTTATTTTTTTATTTTTTTTTTTCATCAAAACCATTTGCAATAACAAATGGAGTAAGAATGTCAAACAACTTAGAAAAACTGTCTTTTGTACTTTTTTGGAAAATTGTAATAAAATCATCATTAAAACATTTTATGTCTGATAATATTTTTTCAGAATGGTTATAATTTTTGGATTTCTTATAAAAATTCATGTTTATACTTTTTAAAACTGTATAACAATATTAGTTGTTGTTTATAAGTTTTAATTCCAGTATGATTCAAGTATATATTATGTTTCACCATATCCTCTAATTTTTGGTAATATAGATGTGCATATAGAAAAGAACATCAGTTTTGCTATATAATTGATTATTTATTTCCTATAAAGCATATACCTAATCAATTATTATCTTTTGGGAATCGTCTCAATTTTTGGATATCCTTTACAAAGCTGTTACTTATAAGCAATATTATCTGAGTATGTCACCCAGTGTGTTTAACCTGATTCAGTGGAAACTTCTAAAATATCTGCTATTAGACATATTGACCTTAACTATTAAAAAAGAAACATAGAATTGATGTTAATCCTGAAGAGAACTCAATATGCTCAGCAGTTTTTCTTTCACTTTCTTTATAATATAGAATAAAAGTTTACAACAACTATAAAATTGATGAGAATGATTTCCATTGACTTATCTGTAAATTGTATAAGATCTATCTGCATTTGTGTTAGCTAAAACATAGTTTTATATAAACAAAATGAATTATAAATTATATTTAACAAAAAAATATTAGATTTCATTTTAAGTTGTTTGGTATTTTTGATAACCTTACATGTTTGTTTTTCTTTAATACTATTATACTTGAGGAGCAGTACTAATGTTTCAGTTGATATTCATATGTATGCAAACATACCCACCTGTCTGTGTAATATATATCTCACACACTATGAAATGGACAAAGTCTGAATTATTTTAAGACATTTTTATGTTTAACATTCTTTTTATAGATACAAATATTTAAGTAAATGCTCCGTTTATAATAAACAGTATTAAACAACATTTACCGGCCTGTAAAATGTTGTTTAATACTATTTATTATAAACAGAGCATTTACTTAAATATTTGTATCTATAAAAGAATGTTAAATATAAAAATCTTAAAAATATATATATATATATTGCATATAAGATTCTTTCAATATTTTAATAAAAATTAGACGGTCCACAAAGATGTTTTTAATGAATAAATAAAAAGTTGCTATTTTAATAGTAATCAGTCATGTTTCTTTTATTTATTTATTTATTATTTTATTTTATTTTATTTTTTTTTTTTTTTTTTTTTTTTTTTTTTTTTTTTTTTTACTGGTGATCTGGTTGACTAATTTTAATTTTTGGAATTGTATTTTTTTTTGTTTTTCAGTGGTTCTTTTGGTAGAGTTTATAATCAGTTTACAATCGATCAGCAATTTTCTTCTTACAATGTTCTTTCAAACCATCTTTATCAGTTGTCTTAAAGATTTTGTGAGTCTGTTGAGTGAATGGAACAGGACAAAATATAAACCTACCAAGAATTAAAAATTACTTCTCTAGTAAAGCAGAAGCATTCTGGATATTCTTTCTCCTTAGCTGTGTGCTGTATTCCTTTAAAGATGTAACCAATGATATCTTTCTACATCTTCTTTTGTTACTTTCATCAATATTTACTCTTGATAACCCCTTTTTGTTTTTTTTTGTTTTTTTTTTTGTAATTTTCTTCCATTTATTTGTACATAGTTTCCATTTAGGTTATTTGCTGCTTTTCTTGCCTTCAGTGAGTAGTGAGTGTTAAACTCTCGAAGCCTTCTTTCTTTATGTTCCCGCATCATAATATCAGTAGTTTCTTTGTGTATTCTATTCCCTTTAAAACTTCTTAAAATTCTCTATTCATTACATTCCTAACATTTGTTGGTTAAACCAAATCTCTGATACATCAAGTTTTTTTCTTCAGTTATGAAATTGTCTGTCATTCACTCTCTCTATAGGACGTTAGACATCACATGCTTGTCTATTACTGTTTTTTTTCTAATGTTCTTTTTCTTTTATTTCTAAGTACCTTAATTTGTGAAAATTATCTTTTTGCTCTTCTTGTATTCCTTTGAATATCTGTTATTATACTACCCAGATCGTTGACTTTCCACACTTGTTTAATTTTGGAATTCCCGATGTCTAACCCATATCTTTGGCTGTTCATTTTGCACACCATGCACTATATCTTTTTAATCGATAGTCACTCATTTCTTCTTTCCTCGGTTGCCTCCCTTTAATTTTGTCCTTATTTTTATGTAAGCTTCATGTACTCTTTACTGTCTCTTAAAAAATGGTATTCTTCTTGCTGTTTTCAATGTATTTCTGTCATTGATAAAATAAAACCAATATAATGCTGTCAGTTTAGCAGACTGTGCTTGGAAAAAGAGAAATTTGTTTATCACTGAAAGCTTTTTTCTCATTTCTTTCTCTGTTAGAAAACAAATGATAAAAACGTCTACTTGTTTTTTGTTTTTTGCAGTTAATACTTTGCTTAGATATTTAGTTTCATTTATCATCAAATGTTTTATTTATAAATATTTGAATTTCTAGAAATGCACTTTAGAAATTCTTATGTTACTATATTGAAGGATATTGAATCTGTTTAAATTGTAGGCAGTAAAATGGTAATTGTTGACAATGTTATTCTTGGGTAGCATTATTTCAGATCAAGACTGTTTTAGCTTTAAAATTAAGTAATTATTAGTTTTAAAATGTTTGCATATGTTTTTTGAAGTAACATTTTATAAATGTTGGAATCTCCATGGATAGTGTTGAAATTATGAATTACATGAGTTTACTTGAATATTCTGTTATATCTAGACTGGGTTCATTCCACTTTTATTGATATCTGGTGATTCTGTACTGTAATTCTTATTTTGTGCTATGTCTCTTCAGAAAGCTGGTGATCTCCACAACTTCTTATCCTTTGTAGCTCTAAGTAATGTTTGTCTCCTTACTATCCTGCCTAGTCCCTATTCTGCTATCCATTTACACAAGTTTGTTGGGTAAGTTACTCAATATCTCCCTTTGCCTCCAATATGTGCTGTGAGTGTCACATTCTTCAACTGTCTCTTTCTGATTTAAGTACAAGTGTCTTTTTTGTTTCCATTTTCTGTAAAACCTCATCCTTATTCACATGTTCCATCCATGATATTCTCAGTATCCTTCTGTAGAATCACATCTCTCTTGCCTCAAATCTCCTCTTCATCTGTGAGGAAATTATCCAGCATTTACTGCCACATAAAAGGAGTGATATTACATAACAGTTCAGTACATTTTTTCCGCCTTCTAATGAAATTTTCATTTTTAAAATTCTTTAGCTTTTGGAAAGCATCTGTCACTATTCCAGTGTTTCCCATTGTCTGTTGAAACCTTTTCCAGATAGTTAAATTTCTGTACCTGCTTGATTTTGATATTTACAATTTGTAGCTCATGCCTTGGGCTGTTCTTTTTACTGAAAAACCTTACATTGTCTCTTCTTACAACTGATGGTGAGTCCTTTCTTCTTACTATCCTTTTCTACCTTGTCTAGGAATTCCTGCGGTTTTCTTTCTCCATCTGCTATCAACACAGTGTCATCTGCATATCTTATGTTGCTAAGATTGTGCCCACCAATGATAAATCGTGGTAAGCCTTCTAGTTAGGATTGTCTTGTTGTATATAGCTTAAATAAATTTGGTGAGAAGATGCATCATTGTCTTATGCTGCTCTTTCTTTGTGTATAGTTACTCAGTTCATTTTATATCCATATGCGGCCGGTTTGATCCCAGTATTCTGGGTTATTCTAATATCTTTCCCAACTTTGTATAAAATAATTTAACAAGTGTGAATGCTCATTAGAATTATATAAAAATTTCAAATTTAAATTTTCTATCTCCTGTCAAACTCAATACTACTTCGTTTCTGTAAGCAAGTTATCTCCCTTGAATCACTAGCATTCGTTTAAATCTTTAAACGAGAGTATAATAATGATCATGAAAATAATTGTATAATTATTAATATAAATTCTTCATAAAACTAATTTCCAATGCAAAAATTTCTTTAAGTTTTCTCAATTTTGTATTCTTGATCAAAAGTTAGTCATTTATTTCTACATAAGTAAAATTTGTAACTTAGAAATTAATGTTATGAAGAGGCATATTTCCTTAATTTGATTGAGTTTTATTTTGTTTCTTCTTTGTAGATATAAAGTATGTATTTTTTACACTTTTATAGGGATTTTAATTAGCCAATCATCTTACGTAGAATTTGTTGAGTGGTAGAGAATTGATCTCCTAAAAAAATTGGTTTTCCAGTGTTTTTTCTATTAAGTTAATTTTTAAAAATTTAAAATGTTATATTTTTATTACATAAATTTGATAATTCCATATTTATTACATTTTATAATAGTGTTCTTATTCTTGAGTTGTATTTAATCATGTCTACTGTAACCTGTTTTGATTGAAGCCTTTTCATTGAGAAAGAACTATTTTTACTTTGTTGCCTTTTGATAGTTTGATTATGTTTTTCTAATAGACTACCTCAATGATCTAGTTTGTGGTATAATACAATAGAGATTTTTATACTGTATTTCTTGACATTTATTTTGGGATATTTTATAAAAATATAAGAATGTTTACATGGTTGTTATCTGCAAGTTTGTTCAAAATAGAAGTCATCTTTACATTATTATTTTTTTAAACTATCCTTACTTTTCACTTATTTGTAGACTAATAACTAGAAATATTGGAAACATGTATCTTCAATTTCAATGTAGATTTACTATAAATGTCATGTTTTTTTAGTCTTATGCAAGCAAACTAATTTATTTTAATTTTGTGAATTTATCTATCTTTTAGACTTTACAAAAGTAGAAAAGAGCCAACATTGAAAGTTGTTTCCGCATAAAAAAAATTTAAGGAAAATTTCAGAGTAAAACATTTATATTTAAGATTTTTTTTAATGGCAAAACACAAAAAGTTCAGGAGTGAAGAGCTAATTACACAGCAATAAAAATTGAGCAAATGTATTTTTTAATTGTTATTTTAGGTTAAAAATTCATAACTTCTAAAAAAAAAAAAAAAAACTATTATGACAGCAGAAATACTATTGTGTCAAATACAAGTACATCTCACCCTATGTCATTCAGAGGTCATGACTTAGGTTGAAAAATGAAATAACCACACTATAAATGGCAAATAAGCACTCACCATTGCACATTACAGTATTTATGATATGTACGTACAGTATTCTGAATAAAATAATTTATCAGAGATATAGCCTTACACTTAGCATTAGCAATGAAAGAACGGTCTGGCAATTTTTTCCAATATAATCCAGTTTCATCAATGTTAAAAATCTGTTCAAGAAGAAACCTGTTTTCTTCGATTATCTTAGCCAATGCTTTAGGAAAATTGACTGCTGCTTTTTTGTCAGCTGATGCACTTTCACTTTGCTTCTTGATAGTGATAACTTCTTTGTTCTTTAAATTTTGTAAAACAGCCTTGACTCACTTTAAACTCTACATCTTTCTCATCAGGGTATTTTTTGTTCAGTTCCTCAAACAAAGATGACACTTTTGCTCGAATGATTTCTTGACTAATAACAGCACACTTATGATTCACCCTATCAATCCAAAGTGAAAGAAGTTGTTCCATCTCTTCAAAGATTTTTTCCTCTTATTGATTACAGTATTCTTCATCCCTGGGGCATCAGATTTGATAAGTGCCAAAATCTTATCCTTATTGTGAACAATCATCGATACAATTATCTTACTCATTCCAAAAGATTGAGAAATTGGTATAATCTTTTCATCTTTTACATGGTGTTTTATCATAGTAAGTTTATCATCCAGTGTTGTAGCATGATGCTTAGCAATTGCAGTAGGAATTTTCTTAGAAGCCATTGGGGCAAAATATAAAGTCACAAACGAATTAGAGAGTAAGTGATAAGCAGATGTATACCATGCATATGCCTAAACTAAACTGGATTTCAATTTCATGGGAATCACAAGTGGCGCTGACAATAGCAACAAATCGTAGATATTGGAACTACTGTGGAAAACACCTATATTGAGCTCTTAAAGGCCACTAAATAAGATGACAACACAGTCACAGAGCCATATTTATCACAACGTTTCCGGAAAATGCGCTCTAGCCTTCTTCAGGTGGTTGGAAAAGAACTGAAATTTCGCTCACTGGGGACATGAACTGTTCTAGTTCTTGCCATGTTTAATGGATGTCAGTTATCAGTTATCTCCTGTTAATTTTCCTGAAAGTTCTCCACTGCCTTAAACGGGTATTGAACTCACACTCTTTGGGTCCTGTCACTGGATCTAACCAACGTTTTATCCACTGTGCCAGGCACAGTGGATGAGGAGTTTGAGTTCAATATTCTGTTAAGGCAGTAGAGAACTTTCAGAGGGAAATTAGCAGGAGATAACTGATAACTGACATCCATCAAACATAGCATGTGGAACTAGAACAGTCTACCCCGGTGAGCGAAATAAAGGGTTCAGTTCGACATTCCAACCACCTGAAGAAGGCCGGAGCATACAACGGCCAAAACGTTGTGATAAATATGCTGACAAAGATGAGGACAATAGTCCAAATAATGTAAATAATACCTCATCCCAGAAATATAGACAGACTCCACAGTCACAGGTTTTCATATTTTGTTCTCTAGGATTTATGATGATTATATTAACATTTACTGTAAATGTATGTATTTTGATATGATTATATATACTTTTATTCTTATTTATTGTACAGTAAAATGATTTTATGTGCTTTTAACACTTTTCTACTGATATTATGACTTCAATATTTATGATGGACAGACATAAAGTCGAATAAAATGACTTAAACTTGATTTTTATTTTTCCATATATTTTTTTTGATAAATGACGTATAATCTAGAACGACTTAACTCGAAACGACATAACCCGAAGTATACGTGTAATTATGCTAATTAGTGCATTTCTCTCTTTTCCTAAAAAATGTAAATATATTTTTATATTTTGTGGCAAGTTATCTCCCTTTATATTACTAAACTCGACTATTGCTATTTCATAAACGCTAGTTGATTTTGTTGGAATTAACAGATTGCGACAGCTATTAGGGAGATGAGATTAAATATACTTTAATGTTTAAAAAAAATTCATTATTGTTTAGGTAATAAGCATTATAACATGGCATAAATAGCTATATTGTGGAAAAAGGAATTTTCGACAATATACACATTTTTATGTATTTATGATTATTTTTAACTTTTATCAAAAACGACATTCTTGTACATGTTGTTATGAATAATACACATTATTACTAATTTTTTTAATTAATAACTATTTGTGCTCAGTTGTTGACATTAATAGCTGTCTGCTGATGTGTTAAAATTTTGGAATAATGCAAAAATAAAAATTTAAATTTCATCTCTGATAGATGTCACAATCTGTAAGTAATTTACTTGGAAATAAAACATTTGAAACAAAATAGCAAATAACTAAGATTGAAAATTTATTATCAAATAAAAATTCTCATAAATTTTAATCTTATGTACAGTGTACTGTTCACTGAAAAGTACATATAAATTACTTGATCTTACTATAAAATTTCAAACATTGTCATGTTTAATGACAGATGACCTAATAAATCTGAAGTTTTTTTTTTTTTTTTTACTGTTTTATTATTGAGTCATTGAAAATTACTGTCAATCATCATAACTGAATTTATTTAATGTTTGCTCATTAAAATTATTATTGCACCTTCTAGTGGCCTTTAAATAATATTATAATTTATAATAAACATATTTTTCTTTTTTATCATATAGTTTTTTAAATCATTATTGCCTTTATCTAGGCTTACTGTATATTTTTGAGGAGTCTGTCTTAGTGCCCTTCTAGTGACATAGGCTTTTAGTATTTGTGTGTGTGTGTATTTTAATCTTGAAGCTTATGTGATGTTGGGTCATGAAAACACCTTTATTATATAACCTAAATCAATGATAAAAACAAAAAAACTATCTCAGTTGGAGGTTTGGAAATTGTTAAGCCCACTTTTATCACACCATTTTGTCATAGTATCCTTCCTACTCCCTGTTCTGCCATCCATTTAGACAAGACTGTTAGGTAGGTTACTGTCTGTTTATCTCTGTCCCACTTGCTTTCAATATGCCCAGTATCAAATTTTCCAAGCCTTTTCTCCTCATGAGTCCAAAAACTTTCAACTGTCTCTTTCTGATAAGTATAAGTATCTCTTTTTTTTTTTTTTTTTTTTTTTTTTTTTTTGGTTTGTATTTTCCTTAAAACTTCTGTTATGTACATGCGCCATGATATTCTCAGTAGCCTTCTGTAGAATCACATTTATATCGCTCTAAGTTTCCTGTTAATCTTTAAGGAAGTTGTCCAGAATTCACAGCCATATCAGAGGATTGATATTACATAGCTCTTTTTCTTTGTTTTTTTTCCCTGTTTCGTAATACTTTTTGGAAGGCATCTTTTGCTATCAATGTAACCTTCAGATTTTGGTGTCACATTTTCCAACATCTGTTAAAATACTTTCAAGATATTAAAACATCTGTACTGGTTTGATTTTTGTACATAAATATAAAAATAATTTATAATAAGCATGAGATTTGAATGCTTTGTTTAAGGTAATATCACTCAGTTAAAAAAAAAAAAAATTTATTAATTTTTTTTTCTATAGCTATATCTTGCAAATATTGATAAAATTTTGTTTGGAAAATAATTTTCATTGTTTTAACTGATTTTTCTAAATCTTTTTTAATGTTAACAATTTTGTTACTGTTTTAAAATTTTAAGAATGGTAACATGAAAATGGCAGTTTAGAAAATTCACAGGGGAGGTAACCACCTTAAAAAAAGGCATTCAAAATAAGTGATATTTCATTACACATTCAATTTATTTTTTTTGCTTCATACATAAAGAATAAAAATATAAATTCCTATTTAGTAAATTTAAAAATAAAAGATCAGCAACTTCCTTCTTTCATAAAAAAATCTTTTTTTTTTTTTTTTTTTTTGTTGTTGTCTGGTTGAACCTTATGCTTTATTAATCTTATTAAATTAATACTTTTATCTATCCATATATAAAAAAAAAATACTTAATCTGTAAGAAAACCTAGTTTTTTTTTTTTTTTTTTTATTTACTATATATTATGGTCATTGTAGCTGTTTTTTAAAATTGATAAAAAAAAAAAAATTCATGTCCATTATTCTTTATTGGCTCGGGTTTGTTTTGTCCTTGCATCTGTTACACAGCACTTTTTGACCTGGTAATGCTACACTGCAGCCTTGTTTCTAACTCTTATTATGACAATACTTATGCTGAAGTACAAATAAGTGTTAAAACACAGGTATTTTTTCATCTTGAAAAATAATATCCAGTCTCTTGATTCATTCATTGTATGAAAATATTGGAGTAAATAGTCACAAAAAAATCAAACCCACTGGGTTGGTAGAACGTTATTATAAGAAGGCCTGATTTCAAGTGAGAAAATCTTTTTAGTGATCAATTTAAATTTTGTAAAACTGTTATGTTAAAAAGATTTCTGCCTGTGATGCTTTGTCTCACTGTAAAAAAGATAATCAAGTTTTTTTTTTTTTTTTTTTTTTTTTTTAATGTAAATATTAAGGAATCGTTCCATTTGATTTGTAAATTTATTAAATTAAATGCAATAGGTTAGATGCTACTCATAGAAACATTAGTACAACAGCTGCAAATAAGCTCTCTGCATTTATCTTTCTTTACCAGGACTCATTGCAATTAAACTTTATGTATCTTTGTGATGTGGTAATTGTTAAACTATTAACAATTTTGGTATAGAAGACTAGATAAACAGTTGAAGACACATGTATCTCATGTGTGTTTGCTAATGCTTGTTCTATTGAATCCAGTAGGCTAATTTACATTCTTTACAATTACATTTGCTATTTGCTTGCCAGGGTAATCTATTTTCGATTATTGTTATTTTCTGGTACCATTTTTTTTTTTTTTTTTTTTATGTGTTAAGTTTCTTCTCTTCTGTTAGAATAAAATCTATCTATAATAGCTGGCTGTGATCTGTCATTAATGCTTGTTTTAATTCTTGATCACAAGCAATTTTTTTTTTTTCATGATTTTCAATGTGTACAATATGCAGATTTAGTGCAGAATTTAATGAATGAATTCTTTTCTCTCTTGCCAAAAATATTTACATTATTTGCACATAAAATAATTAATGCTAAGCTGTAAATTGTTGGAGTAGTTCTAAAGCCAGTGAGAAGTAATGAAATAATTGGAAACCTTGCTGATGTATCTTCTATGTGTCGTATCCCTTCAGGACTTGGGTGGTTATGGCTCTCTACAACTGTCTATCCCTTGTAGCTCTTAGTAATGTCTTTTGCCTACCCCGCTTCCTCTATTCATTCGCACATGCTTCTCAGTTAGGTGGCTCACTGCCTCCTCCTGTCTATTGCTTTTGATATGTCCTGTGTGGATTAATTTTTCCAAGCCATCTCACTGATGTATACTGGATTTGAAAATGCAGTCAAATGTAAAGTTATTATTGCTGCTCCTGCCACTATGATTAACATTTGCTGTGTCAGTATGTAATCATTAAAATGAATGAAAATTTTGATATATTTATTGAATTAAATCCTACCTGTGATATCATGCATTATATAAATAGCTAGTCTGGTATATGCCAGACTAGCTATTTATATAATGCATGATATCACAGTTAGGATTTAATTATAATTTAATTATATTATGAACTGAAATCTTTACAGTAGCAAATTGGTTTGTGAAATGAGCTTGTTAACCATTGCAATACAAATATCCATTTTTTTTTATACTAGGCTACAACAGAAAGTGGTTGAGTGATATCTACTGGTAGCACCAAAAATGTAGTTGAGGAGAGAGAGGATTTATATTTGATGATGTATGGTTCTGACTTTCTTTTTTTTATATATATATATATATATATATATATATATATATATATATATATATATATATCTCTGAAGAGAAAAAATATTTTGAGTTATGTCTCTTTCAGTATCAAGATAAAAGAGGATAATTTTAAAATTGTTAATTATGCATAGAGAATTAAGTCACCTGCAATTCCCACAGTAAAATAGTAAGATGCTATTTTAAAAGTACATATGAGCCAACTGAACAAAAAAAAATACTTGATTTGGATTCTTAAATAATATTGTTGAATTTGTTTATTTCATATGTATATAAATTCATAAAATCTAGATACCTTAGAGGAATGTTTATCTAAACAATTACCATTAAAGTATTTATAGAAAAGGCACAGGGAAGGTACATTATGGCACTGGGAAAGTGATTGAAACCAAGATGCCAGGTCACAGCCCAAAACATTGCAGATTCTTCTTTGGATTTTATCAAGAATCTCTAAATATATAACAGGAGCAACAGACCAGATGTAGCAATATTCAAAGCAAGAACAAATGGTAGACTTATAAATATGTAAGATAGATTCTAATGAAAAAAATTCTCTAGCATAGCACAATAAACCAACTTTCCTAGCAGCAGACGTAACAATTGATTCAGTAATCTTTTCACTTCATGTCAAGAAAATATTTGTCCAAGAAGATATAATAAGTCACTCTTTTGGTGGTTAGCATCAGCCATGTTAATGGAAGGCAAAAGGGGTTCTCTCAGACAATTAAAAGAGAGCAGTTTTATTTTGGCAGCATTAAAATTAACAAGGCATTCTTTGCTCCATTTAACAACAGATTGTAGGTCTTTTTTTTTTCTTAAATCAATTGCCAATTTGAACTTATTGAACCAATCAGACTTGCTGTTAACACAGGAGTAAATAGTTGTCATTAGCATAGATACCAAGTTGAGAACTGATGACATCAGGAAGAACATAGGGCCAAGGATAGTGCCCTTGGGCACATATGCATTAATGCAAAAAGATCTAGAAGAGTGGCCATTCATGATAACTTTCATTTAGCAATTTGATAAGAAAGATTGAATCAAGTTTTAAAATATTTATTTTATATTGTCTCTTTTTTATAATTTTGTACTGTCAGCTCCACTTTAAACAGTTGGTGTTGATACTGATTCATATACATAATTTTTGAACTGTAATATATTTAAGTTTACTGATTTTTTTTTTTTTTTTTTTTTTTGTATAACTAATTCTTAACACTTTATCATAACTGCAGGTCGCTCATATCTTACAGGTGGGTTGAGGGAGTGCTAAAAAGTTAGTGACCTGGTCCACTTCACAAAATTTGACTACTAGAGTTGGTCGGTTTAGCAATTTATGTTTCGATGTCAGTTTCCAGATTTTTTTTCCCTTGATACCGTGGTTTTCAATTCGGTTTTTAATTTAATATTTTTCCTTTCTAAGGAAGCCATTCATTTTCTTGTGTAATGATAGCATTTCCAGTTGATATCTGATTTTGTTTGAGATTGATAAATTTGCAACTTAGTCTGTTCAACTTGTAATTTCTCGTGTATTTCTGGTCCAATCTTAAAAATATTCATATGGATGGAAAGAAAATAAAATAATCTTTCTAAATATGTAAGTTGTATGTGCTTTTATTCATTGAATTATTTTTTACAGCAAGTTAAAATGCTATTTTGTTTTGAACAGCCGAAAATGTGAAAATTTTTTTTTTTTTTTTTTTTTTTTGAGACTAAATTTTACATGTTACTTTGTTTTGCAAAATCAAAGTGACCAATCAATATTCTTAAAATTGTACACTCAATTAGAAGATACAACCAGGAAGATGTTCATTTTTTTTCTCTGACCCATAGAAGTGAATTCCTTAAAAAATTATAAAATAAAAAAAAAAAAAGAAAAGAAAAAAAGCAACTGATAGTAATAAATGTGTGGTAAAAAGAACTTCCAAATTATTGAAACTACTGTCTGACACTAACAGACACTTGTTTTCGATTAAAGTTTATTAAACTTTCAAATAACTTGTCAACTACAAATTACCATATTTATTAACAAATTTGTAAAATCCAAAAGAAATTGTCACATAAACTATCTATATTTGTGTCTTTGGACAACACATTTGAGAGAGAATATGGTATAGCTCTCCAGGAATTAGTTTTTATGATGTGGCTTTTAAAAGGCCAAAAAATGAAATCCCTCATGTTTTAAAATAATTAAAAATACAGCAATTCTTTTCTGGTATACCAGTCAACTGTTATTGGGGTTTTGTAAATAGATTTTTTCTAAACAAGGAAAATCAATGAGTTATTTTTCCCCCCTCAAATAAATTTATGGTTTAATCTAGTGAATACACCCAAAATTAAATATTAAAAATAATTAAAAGCTTTTAATTTCACTTTTTAGAATGTGTATATTTCCAAATCTGCAAGTATCACCTGTTCTTTTTTAGATACACATTTTAAAACTGAAATTAAAACTTACTTTTTTTTTTTGTTTTAATATCTAATTTTAGATGTATTCACTAGATAGAAACATAATTTTATTTGTAGAAAAAAAAAACAAAACAACATTACTGCACTAGAGACTTACATATCTGAAAATATACACATTTTAAAAGTAAAATTAAGAACTATTTTAATTATTCTTAACATTTAATTTAGGTGCATTCTCTAGATGAAAAACAAATTTATTTATAAAAAAAAGAAAATCATTCTTTTTCTTGTTTATGACAACTTTTTGTGATTGGTGTACTGGCTTACTAGAAAACAATTACCCTTTTACAAAAAAGTCTGACTTCATAAAATTTAACATGGAGATGAAACTAGCAACTATTTTTTATTTTTACTCGCTATTTTGTTGTTAAATTAATTTTACCACAAAAAGTTTTTTTTTTTTTTTTTTTTTTGAAAACTGAAATGAATAGATTTCAGATATTGTCATATTTACTTTTTTTTTTTTTTCATTTCTTATGTAAAAAAATAGATTTCACATTTATTTCCTGAAACTAGTCCATTAAATCTTTTTAATATATTTTTGTTCAATCTTTTTCTCTTACAATGGTATAAATGTTGATAAAATTAAATTTTATTAACATTTGAAAGTCTTTTTCAATAGTGTTTCTTTGGATATGGTCACTCAGTAGTGATAGCACTTAACAAAACCAGATGATTTTGGTTTCGTGAAAAATTTCCGTGTGGTTTCACGGTGTGAAGATGAAAACGAAAAAAGACGGTTTTTCAGTTAAACCACCTATTTCTACTAAATGACAAAACATCAGGATTTTTTTTAAATCCTTTTTTATGCAACTTTGAGAACTTTATGGCACTTCTCATTTTGTAGAAAGTAAGGTTAATATCAATTATTCACCATTTTAAACATAATTAGGACAATTAAAAATATATATATATATATGTGTGTGTGTCTCTCTCTCTCTCTCTATATATATATATATATATATATATATATATATATATATATCTTTAAATGCAATATATAAAGTGTTACAAACTAACATCAGTAATAAGAGAGTTAATTTCTATTCTATTATATAAATCCAGTTGTTAACATAGCTTTTTAAAAAAAGAAAAATCACTAATTTTGAAATAATGAAAACTTAAGTTTGTATTCATAATCTTGTTCAAAACTATTAATAATATTTGCCTTTTTTACTTGGAAAGTGTTATGTTTATTCTTTGCTGTTCAGTGATATTTATGATTCTTTACAACTCTTCATTTTATAACTATAAAAAACATTCACTATATTTTAATAAATGTTTTGAGAAATTCATTCAGTTGTACAAAGAATTTATAAAAAGTGTATGACCTCTTTTATTGCACATTTTTTTAATTCTCTCTCTCATATATATATATATAAAATTTGTTAAAAATGAAGTGGTTTTTCAGGTAGCATACCTAAATGGAGTTTTAAAAAAAATTAGATGAACTAGAGAAAAATGTATGTTTGTCATAAAACACACACACACATATATACATATATACATACATACATATATATATATATATATATATATATATATATATATATATATATATATATATATATATATATATACACACACAATATGTGTGTGCACACATAAGAACACCTGCTTATGACTTGTTGGAGGGCATGTTGTTTTTTTTATGATTCATTGACAGTTTGAATTTTTTTGGCTTCTTCATAAGATTTGTGCTTGATTGATTTCATCTGAATAAATCTTTCTTGTTTATACTAAATCCATCAGTATTATGGTTCCAGTGCTTCTGCATTTCAAAATATTAGATTTCATTGTAAGTATATCACAAAACAAGACTCATTGCATAAAATTAATTAATGCTTAAAACATTTCCCTGTAGGTGTCAGTGTGTAAAATGATGGTGTTTCAAGAGAAGGAATGTTTTTAAACTATGAAGCTGACGCAGGATAATTTCTCTACTTTCTAATATTAAAAGACTGAATTGTAATAATAGACAGTTTTTATATATATATATATATATATATATATAATGAGAGAGTAATTGACCATGGCTAAATGTAATTGGCAGAAATGCCCAACAGACTGAATTGACAAAGTTTGTAATAAACAACAACAAAAAAGAAAACCGAGCAAAAATAATATATATATATATATATATATATATATATATATATATGCATGCAAGATAAAAGTAGGCAAAGTATCAGTAATAAGGCAAAAGTTCACAAAGTATGAATATTGTTAAAGGAATACCAAGTGATTGTAGTGTTCTGACTTCAAGACAAGAAAGAACAAAATATGTTGGATAAGACCAAGAAGTGGCTGATCTTATAGGAAGAAATCCCAGCCTGCATCTGTATGGTTTGTCCATAAATTTGAAGAGGGGATATTGTAGTCATTCTCTATTAGAGTGGAACCAACAAGATTGGAATGCATTAGCAATTTTTATTTTTTTTATTTTTTTTAATTTTTTTTTTATCAGTTGACTATTTTATGTATTACTTATGTAGAGATTTAGAGATTGTCATATCACTAAATTTATTTGCTTGCTCACTGCTAACAAATTATATATATATATGGAACCTTTTTTCCTCTACTGGAAAGAAATAGCTAGTTATATGTATCTAGGAAAAAGAAGTTAAGTGAATTTAAAATATCTGATAAGAAGATAATAATTTATCTAATTATTTAACACATTTAAGATGAAATATTTTTGATTTTGGGAAAACACGGTGAGTAACAGCAAATAATGATTTTGTTCTCATTGATTTGTGAATATCCAAAATTGCTTCTCAGAACAATATTTTATTTTTTGCATTATGCTTCTCAGTAGATTGATAACAAAGAAATTCATTCACTCAAGGGACACCCATCTCATGTGCTTTTTTCATTCCATATATTTTTTATTAACTGTAAATCTACAGAATAAAATCTGATTGATCAATGTATAGTTCACTCCAACCCCAGCAGCCCCAAAAAAAGTGATCTCAGAAAATGTTCTGTTCTACATATTGTTTATATGTCTTCCATGTTTTCTCAGACTGTTTTTTGAATTATGTTATTAACACACACACACACACACACACAGAATGTCATACATACATACATATATATATATATATATATATATATATATATATATGTGTGTGTGTGTGTGTAATATATATATATATATATATATATATATATATATATATATATATATATATAATTGTAAGGTATTCAAGGCTTTAATCAATGCTGAAGTGGTTAAGCATCTTACTTCTCACAACCTACTCACTGATATGGCTTCTGTTTTGCCGGGTCTACCACTGATGTGCTAATGGCCATCACTGATTATGTGTTTCAACCTCTTGATAATAACAGCAAAGCTTCAGCTGTGGCTCTAGATATCTTGAAGGTGTTTGATAGGGTTTGGCATGCTGGTCTTCTACGTAAGCTCCAGGGCTAAAGTATTACTGGACACTTGTTTGATTTAATCTAATCATTCCTATCAAATTATTTTGAATGAGTTTGCTTCCAGATCCTTTCACGTGAATGTGGGTGTCCCCCAAGGCTCTATTCTGGGTCCTACACCGTTTCTGATCTTCATCAATGATCTTCCTGATGTCATCAGTTCCCAAGTAAGCATTTATGCTGAGGACACTACCATTTACTGTCTAAATAGCAAATCCATCAGAGCTGACAAGGTAAACCTGGTTGCTGCTCTTGAAAAGGACCTCCAATCTGTGGTTAACTGGGGCAGGAAATGACCTATAAATTTTAATGCCTCCAAAACTAAACTGCTCTCATCTAACCACCATAGAGAATCTTTCCTCTTCATCATCCGCATGGCTGATGCTAAATTCCTGAAGAGCAACACATTGTGCCTTCTTTGCCTCATGCTTTCAACTGACTTAAAGTGGAATGATTACATCAAATCAGTAGCTGTTGCAAGGAAAGTTGGGTACTGTGTCATGCCAGAAGGTTTTTCTTGTCAGAGTCCATCTTGCACATTTACAAATTTACCATTCATCTGTGCATTGAATATTGTTGCCATATCTGGTCTGGTGCTCCTGCTATTCATCTTGAGGTTCTTGACAAAATCCAAAGAAGGATCTGCAATGTAACTGATCTTGACTTGGCATCTCGACTTCAGTCACTTTCTTATAGACATGATGTGGCTTCCCTCTGTCTCTTCTACATATATTTTCATGGCAACTACTCTGACAAGCTTTTTTTTCTTGAACTATGTGAATTTAAGTCTGCTACTAGATTGGCATCTAGGTCCCACCCTTTTATTGTTGAATTAGTTAACTGAAACTGCTTCTTCTACTCTAACAGTTTCTTTTCTCGCACATCCTGCCTGTGGAACTCCTTTCTGTTTACTTGCTTTCTTGATAACTACAATCTTCAGAAATTTAAATGCAATCACCATCTTCTATCTTCTTGAACCTCGTTTCGCTTTCATCCTTTTCTCGGTCCCCACTGTACTCAGTCTTTTTTCTCACCATCACTCTCTGTAACACCTGTATACTAGTGGTATTCCCACCATGCTTGGAGTAAAATGATTTAAAATATATATAATATTTTTTCCCCCTCCTCCTCTCAACATCCTCATTTATCTTCAGAATGTTGGTAATCATAATTCTTGACAACTTCTAAACAATGTTAGTCCCCTTACCATCTCTACCACTCTTTTCTGTCATCTATTTAAACAAGCTTTTGTTAGTTAGGTTACTTGTTGTTTTCCCTCTGGCTCTCTTGCTTTTGTAGGCCCTGTGAATGTTAAATTTTCCAAACCCTATTTCTCCATTATGTGACACACAAATTTCAACTGTTTTTTTTTTTTTTCTGCTTCAAAATGTCCTTTGTTACCATTTTTCTTTAAACTTCCTCATTGCTCAAATGCTTTATCCCGGGTATTATCAGCATCCTGAAAGTGGTCCCACAGAACAGAAAAATTATGTTTGAATTTTACCAATTTCTTAAAATTTATAGCTTTGACTATGAGAATACAAAAGAAAAATACATTTTGCCTGTTAGGAACTTAATGGCATTTCTTTGTTGTTACAATATTTTGGAACTTTGTTGACATTGAAAATTTGTTTTTAAGACAGTTTGAAAATGTAAAGAAAGGAAATGGTCTATATGGTACATATAGCTTTTGATGTGCCTAGAAATGCTTTGTTATTTATTAGAACTATTTCATATTTATTTAATGAGTTTTCACTTTTTTATATATATACATACACACATACACATGCTGAGATATTCACTATATCCAGTGACATGCATCATTTTTTCTAGTAATTCTAATCTTATCTCTCAATATGGCGAGCACCCTTTCATTGGGCACCTAAATTTGAATCTCTTCACACTTCACTGGCCCCTATCCTCTTTTCAACATCTTTAGTATAGGCGTGGCTGGGCTCAGTCGAGCTCTATGGCCAGGTGCTGACAGTAAACTCCTCCTCTAGGGAACTGAGTACAAACAACTGACCCATGTTCTATTTCTATAGCTCCAGTCTTGCAAAGATTTTGCATATATATGTAATAGAGAGAGAGAGAGTTGTGTATATTCTGGTGTGAGTGCAGATGGTAGTTGGATGACACCTCCTCCTCCACCTTCTCAAATCAGTCTTCTTTTTAGCTTATTTATAGTGGTGGTTGCCAATGTCATATGACCATGTCATAAGAATGCGCTGTTTACCTGAACATTCTGTTTTTTGGCTCCCAAAAAATTAAAATGAAATTGTAATTGAGATGAATTTAAAAAGTATGAGAAAATAAGGGTTTGAAGGAAGGAAGAAAATAAAATGTTAATGAATGAATCATACTGATACCTGTCATTTCTACTTCAGAAGTATAGAATATGTTGTTTGTTATGTTGCATTTACTTTTGGTATCTAACTTCAGTATTTCTGAGTCAAGTGGCCATTAGACTAGGACAAACAAACCTTGCTTTAGACAATTTTCCCAACTTTGACTTTCATGAAATGAAATTGCAATAAGCAATTAATAGAATCAATGGGAGTAATTACAATGAATCCCTGTCTGCAAGAGTTATATAAAAAAAAAAAAGTCTTTTAAAAACAACTTTTACTTTTGTATTAATTAATAAAAATAACTATTTTCAATTTATTTTATAATTACATCATAATTAAACTATTGTTTTTTAATTGTATAATCAAGAGATATTGGCTTACATAAGTTACAAACAAGGTGTGAAATTGCATCATGCATATTACGAGGTGCTTTTAGCCTGACTTGCTTCTTGAAATCTGACCAAATATTAGATTTTTAAGGACTTCTTAAATTGGCTACAAACTTTTAAGGACACTCTTGTGTATCTATGTGTATATTCAATCATACACATATATATTGAATATACACATTCATATGAAATCTCAGTAACTAAAGTGGATTTTTACAGAAGTTTCTAAAATGGTCTTATGGTAATTGAATAATGATATGCACTTAACAAGAAATAGTTGCAGTTTTCCAAATCATTGTAACAGAATTTTCCATTGATTGTTTATAATGCTGTTTACCTATAATATTCACTTATACACAGTGTGCATTTTTTTTTTTACGCGTACAAGCTAATAAGACATAACAAATGAATAGATTTGTTCATCAAATATTTAATCATGATGTCATTATTTGCATCTTAGATGATTTATGGGATTCTGCTGATGTGACATACTTGCTATTTCCTTTTCATTGACTCTGTGTTTGATGTGAAAACACCTTTGCTTTGTAAAAGTTGATAAGACAGTGTTATTTGGTGTAGTCTTATTAGCATAGAATGTAACATAACAATACCAGCTGCTGTTTCATTCTTATAGGTTATAAATGGTTCTTGTTTATGACTTCTATCATTTAAAAATAACTTTTTTTTTTTTTTTTTTTTTTCAACAAGATTTCAATGTAGACCATATCATATTAACATGCCCCCCTCCCTCTCCGGTTGTGGATCCCTTTTGAGTTTGTTCAACTGTGAATAATTCTTAATTATGCCAATCAAAAAAAAAAAAAAAAACGAACAAATCACAAATATGTTTTTACTTGTTTAGTTTAGCTTTTTAATTCCAACCTTTTCGACCTCCACTTCATTACCACCTAAAGATTTTGTATATTGCTGGAAAGGGAAAGTGTCCATGCAGAGTAGCAATGATATAGCTACACAGATACTTATCAAATGATTTATACCACTCCTGGGAGAAGTGAACTAGGTGTGGGTGGAGATGTAGAAGACATATCTGGATTGGGTGGTGGGTAATGGTGTTGGTGAAAAAGAATCTAAAATCTGATTGAAGGCCATGATTTAGAAGCCAAGACCTCTAAGCTGAGTTGCAAGACAGTGTTAACATTAACAGTTTTGACAAATCTGTATTGCTTTCCAATAAATCGTCTTTGGTTTCAATCTGACCTCACCCCTCCTGTCTCTGATATATTTCTGCATGAATGCTTAAACAAGAATCCTTATTATTCCTGACATGTATCATCATTGGGACATCATCACATCCTGCACCACCTCCTCCAGCACTACAGATAACCTTTTCTTTCTCTTCTCTCTGCAACCATCAGATTTGGCATTTTCCTTGATTATGTATCTCCTTGCCTTAACCCTACATTCATCATTTCTTTTTTTTTTTTTTCTTGCTACAACACTTCTCAATTCTGTTGCCTTTGTCATTTGTTTGTTATCTGTGTTTAAGTAACAACCATAGCTTTTAAAATCTGGTGATTTCCTCTTGATTACTGTACAAACAAGGTGCACCGCCTTTCTGCTTAACAAGTTGCAAATTGTTCTTATTTTCATGTCATATGCTAATAATAGATCAAGACTAGCATTTGAAATTCCTCTTGATGATCTACTTTTTTCCCCTTCCCATTTCTTTTTCTTTCTTTTTTCCATTACTTGTTCATTAACCAACTATTTTCAGATAAAATGTATTATGCTACCAAAATTTGAGTTGTAAACCGTGAATTAATATCTTTTATGATTTTAGGATTTGCACCTTTTGTTATTAAAATTTGAAAAAAAAATATTGCTAAGAATAATGAAATCATAAAATCAAAAGTTCACAACAATGTTCAAATCCTAATTTTTAATTAAAGTCAGATATCTTGAGAAATATGCATAAAAATATATATGCACATTAATTCTTGTATGGAAAGTTCTTATTAATTTCCTTTATTTGTATTCATCTAAGGCCTGCTATTTACATAAATCTTCTAAAAAAAAACACACTCAGTAATTACTTCCAAGTACACTTTATCTGTTTTGATTTATAAAAATTTTGCCTTTTTTTTCTTTTCTTATATGATTGGCTTTTCTTGAAGGTGATTGTTTTGTGGTCATTTCATTTTTGTAAACATGACCTTGTTAGGGCAATATGGATTTCATTGGTGTTAACATAGTTTTATCACCTACATGACTTCAGTTTGCCTCTACACTTGCATTTTAACTAGCTTTTTAAACTAAACTGTGCCTTGATGTTTACTAACTTATAAATATATTTTTTTACCTGAATTCTTTTATGGAAATCTTTGGTTGGGGTAGAATTTTGTTATTGTTGAAAAAGATTTGTTCAGATTCTCACAAATGTTTAATATTGTTTTTCACAAAACTTCAATTAAAATTTTCATCAGGTAAGGAATTAGAATTCGTTTTATCTTGGGTTTAACCAGATTTCATGAAAAGCTCTATTAATGATGAGATACAACCTCACTAACCTTCTCTTATTGTTTTATTACAGCTAATGCCATCTGTGCTTGGGTTGATGTTACAATTAACATATTGTAAAGGTTGAAATTCACCCACTACAATGTTAGAATTTGTAAACTTTAAATTGATATGTGAAGCATGTCTACCTAAAAATAGAAGCATTCAACAATGATATTGAAAAGCAGTGCTAATTAAAAATAAGTGATATATTAATAATATGTTTGTTCATACTTGTGGTATCACCTTTCATATGTTCTACAAAGACACATTGACTCTTCTAGGTTACCTTACTATCAATGGATTCATTAATAATGATGATGTTGGGATGAAAATCAAAATCTCTATTAATTGATGACCCAAGGTCTAAGATCAATGTTTTGGCAAAGTTGGAACATACTTGCCATAACATGCATTTAGATTTGAACAATTTTAATTCTTTTTTTCTTAAATAATGTAAAAAGAAAATATGGTGAGTTCCAATTAAATAGAACTTTAGTTACAAGGGATAGTTGCTTTGTAGAATTAATAATGCAGCAATATAATCAAATATATGTAATATTTTGTACATTTTTATATAAATCCACTTAAAAGAAATTCTCATTTATGGACCAAAATGTGATCCCAATATGTTTTGCTCAAGTGGAATTCATTGTAGTCAATATAAGCATAGAAAGATAACAAGTAAAAAAAAAAAATGAATACTATTATAAGTAAATATTGACTTTTGTGAAGATAAAAAAACTTATTTAGGATTATAAATTCATGACTCAGTAAGCCACTACTTAACACCATTTAAATAATATTTTTTCCTATGTTATTAAATTATATGAATTAGTATTTGATTCTATTACAAAAACATTGCATGAAATGTTGCTTCTTTATTTTTTTTTATTTTTTAATTTTCATTTTGTTTGCCTCAGTCTTCTCTAGATTCTATAGAGTAAATGCAAACATTATTTCAAATGACTTTATTAGTCTGTACTAATATTCTCCTCAGTGTTTCTACTGATATTTTAGGATAGGAAAATTTTGTTTGCAAGCATGAAGTTCAGACTGCTAAAATATATTCAAAATCCCCATTTTTCTTTTTGTTTCTCACATACCTGTTTATTATCTGTGCACAGTCAAAATTGTTCATAAAAATTCTGCCCTTTTTGCATATGTTGAACATGAAATCTGTAAGATTCAAATCATAATTATATGAAAGACAAAACTTTTACATTAATAAGTTATTGAAATATAAATAAAAAAATATGACTAATATAATAATTTTTATATAATATCTAAATTTTGGAATTAATCTTTTATTTATGGCTAACATTTTATTTTATTTTTTTAATATTGAGTATTATGGAATTAAAAATAAAAGAAAAACAATCCAGCATATTTGAGATGTAATTTAGTAAAGTTGAATCCTTTACACATAGTTGGAGTTCAATGTAAGTTAATCTATAAATAGGTACAGATACATTAATTCTGAAATCATTTCTCAGATAAACAGACATCATTTAATTATTTATGTTAGTATTATAAATGATTTATTAATAATTTAAAGATAAGGATTTACTTGACCAAATATACAACTGTAATTTTAATCTCAAATATCAGCAATATTATGGTTTGAAAAGTAATAATGTCTTATAATTTAAAATGGTTTTTGTCCAATTTTTCCATGGTTATATATAAAAAAATATTTTTTAAACATCGTTTTCAGGTAACCTGTATATCTGTCTGATAAGCAATTTGGTTGTATTTATTACTAATTTAATTGTTTTGTTTTTTTTTGTTAATTAAAAAAGTAAGTGCATATCAAATTGTTGCAAAATGTTCAAAGTATGTGTCATTTATTAGCTCATGTCTACCTTTTGATGATAAATGATTAAATTCAAACCAATAAAAACACTTTTAATCTAGATACACCAAATGAAGTGATATTAAAAATCTTTGAAATAATTTTCTTTTCTGTGGTTCTAAAAGAAAAGTGGTTGAAATTTAAGTAAATTTCCGTTTGTTTAGAATTCACCTCTTGGTTGCTGAGCAGGTGAGTTATCATTAGATTGCTGTGTTGATTGAATCTGAGTCTGCATGTCTTGCAGTTTCAAGTTTAACTTTCTACTCACTCCCCACCCTTTTAATCCCTTTCATCTCTATGGGAATGTGAGCAATCCTTTCTTATAGGCAATTACACTAAAAGGTCAGAAAAAAAAAGGCATTTCTTTATTATGCTTTATCCAATATTTCAAAAATGATCACAATGGATGAAATATGTGCCATATTATGTCAAGAAAAGATTGAAATTTTGATTCAAAGGACCTGATCAGAGAAATAGTTCCTTCATTAATAGTTCAATTATATATTTTTTCATTATCATAGCTTTAACTTGCATTGATTGGATAAAAAAAAATGTCCTGAAGATTTTTACATTAAAAAAGATAACTTGTGTACATTGATGATTTTATTTCATCAGAAATGGAATGAATGTAACTACTCATACAGACACTTTATACTTTATTTGTACCTATTCCAATAAGCTAATCAGATTAGTAATCACAAGCTGTTTTTTTTTATTTGATTCAGTAAATAGTAATAGTTGAATAAATTATGATTTGTTAAAAATATCAAGTATTTAAAGTTGCTGTTTTAATTAGGTCACATGACTTAAGTATTGGTTGCTGTGACTTTAGAAATGAATAAAAAGTTATCAGTTAGCCATAGTCATCAGCAAGAGTTAAGCATAAGGAAGTTTAAGAGTTGGGTGTTAAAACACACCTATTCAGTTAGAAGTGGTCAGATGAAATGGATTCTTTGACTGAGCCTTCAAAAATTGTCCCTACATAATTTGTAAGTGGAATCAAGAGATCTGTATTTATTTTCTTCTTTCCATCAGTGAAAAGAAGAAGGAAAAAAAATGAACTCATTTCTCATAAGATTCTTAATTAAAAAAAATAATTTTAGGAAAGTGAGATTTTTTTTGTAACAATGTCATTAGTTATCTGAGATGGATTAAGTGAATCCTAGTGTGAAACTTTTTTTCATTAGTCTTTCTATGAAATAGAATAGTGATTGATTTGTTAATTTTTTTTATTTGCATACATTATGCTACTTATGGTAATTTTCTAAGTGTAGCTTAGATGTGGCACAAAGCAGAAAGTATGAAGCAGCCAGTGAGACTCGCTATTCAGTCGTAACTGATTTAGCAAGACCAGCTTATTTGAGTGCTGACATAGTGCTACTTAACACTAGTCCTTCATTAATATAAAAATAATCGGTGAAGAGTTATTTCCCTTGAACAAGGCCTTGGCGCTAATGCTACTGGCTATTTACTGTGGATTGCTGAAACTTTTCTAAATAATGCTCTTTGGGCACTAAAAAAAAAACAAAATTAAATCAGAATATACTCTAAGTTGTTTTTTGTTTTGATTAGTTGGATTACAGTGACTGAATTATTAACCAAAATATGTCGAAGTATAACTTCTTTCCAAATGGCAGGGGAAAATGGATTGATCTTGTAAATCTTATAGTATCATGGAAAGCTGCTACAGGTATGCATCAAGGTAACAGATGCTAATTATTGAATTGTTAATATGCATACGATAGTACTGTTGATTTCAGAGATAAGTTATTGTTACTTTGTGCTTGAACAGCAATGATGATTTGTTTCAGTACAAAATCTGTTTTTATACATTCATTTATTTATGCTTTTTATATTAACTGATATTAATAGTTTGTATGTGTTTTTTTTTATTGATACTGTTTGCCATTTAATGTTTACTTATTTATAAGCCCAACCATTAAAGATAGATGATTAACCAGTAGTAATATTTTAATAGTTAATTAATATTGTGATGAATTCAACAATTTACAACAGTGTGATTTGTGAATGCAAACAATAAAATGACCAGTAATGTTATTCAAATATTTTCCAACTTAGCACATTTTTTTTATTCACATAGTTATCTTGTTGATATGCTCAAAACCAATTATATTTCATTATCTGTTGTGGCTGAAGTTAAGCAATGTCAAGCCTGGTCAGTACCTAGATGGGTGACCGCTTGTGAATACAAGGTGCTCTAAGCTTAAGTGTGCGAGTGGTGTAATAAATAATGACTTTGAATTGGAAAGCTATGGGTTAATTAGTAGAACTTGCCTCAGTAAATTATTATCTTTAAAAAATATTCTTACAATCTGAAAATATTTTTGGCTTTAAATAACCTGCAAAAGGTTGATAAGCTGTGAAAAAACAATCAATCATTATCTGTTGTGTAATTTGTGTGTTAAACTTATTCAGTGCAGGTGCCTTCTGCTATGAATAAGACAGACCATTAATGTAGTTAAAAGAGAAAATGTTTTTTAACAAGCTCAAAGGATATTTCTTGATTTTTAAAGTTTTGTAGTGTGATTAAATAGACTTTATATACATAAAAAAGTCAATAACAATGTTAACTCACCTTTGTTTAATAGGCTGAAAAATTATGTCACTTAGTCTAGCTTCATTTATACAGAAAGTATATAGAATATTTTAGTGTTCTCTAATTCAAAATTTGAAAAACTAATATTATTTTTACTCCACATCTATGTATAAATACAAGTTATTAAATAAAATTTCTACACTTGCCTTGAAAAAGTTCCTCAAGGAATGAAATGAGTTGGCATAAAAATCTTGTCTTTTCTTTTATTTATATTAGCTTTTCATATGCATTCATTTATTAAAACTGAATTTTTATATGCACACAATATTTTTATCCATCTATCTCTCCTTGACCTCATTTCCCCCAAAAAATCAACATTGAAAAAAAAAATTACACAAATATTTTTCAACATAATCTCATTCCTTGTCAATACAATTCAATGGTGAATGTTGATGATCTAGATTAAAATTGATTTTCTAGCTGCCTGTTAGAGCAATATATATATATATATATATATATATATATATATATATATATATATGCAATTAACAATGCTGGTTATAGGAAATTATATATTTATGAAATATTGGCAGCATCTTATTTTTACTTAAAGCTATCAGTCCTGCTTCTTTGTAGTATGTTTCTGTCTGTAAGCCTGGTACAAGTTATTGACTTACAAGTTGGATTTTAATATTAATAATTACTTAATAATATTCTCAAATATGAAATTTTATCACAATCATTACTGTAAATAATAATAATTTTATATACATACATATCTATCTATATATATATATATATATATATATACGCACACTATTTACATTGTTTGGAGTGTTGTCCTCATCTTTATTGCTATAAAACCATTGTACACTCCAGCCTTCCTCAGGTGATATGCATTGGAATATGGCAATAAATATGAGGACAACAGTCCAAACAATGTAAACAGTTACAATACATCATCTAAGAAATATAGACATGTATACATCCCCTATTTCCATGGCAAAGCTACATTCTTTAGTTCCACCAGTTCAGATCTTTACATCTAGGACCCTCAATGCAATATAAGGAGGAAGTTCCACTGAGACAGCTTTTTCCTGAGAAGCACCATTTTGTGGAACAGACTCCCAAAAGGATGATTTCCTGATCACTAAAATGTTAAGCTCATTAAGACTAGAGTCAACATTTATCTATCCTAAATCTCCTTATAATCTGCATCTGCTTTACAGTCACATGACAACCTCATTCAGTAACCCTCTACTTTGAGTGACACTTTGGTCTTGCATTGGGTGAACATTTAGTAACAAAAAATCAATTTAAGAATAACTTTTATTTTAAACCATTATAAAGAGCTTTATAGATTAACAAATTAGAATTTGTAAAATCATAATACATCCTTAGTAAAAGCACACATAGAGAATATGATATGAAAAATAAGCAATGAAATGTTTCCAAATTTTGTTTGGACAATTGAAGAATTCCTTGTTTGTATTTATGTTGTTACTAGTGTTGTCATTGTTTTTCTATTGTCTACATTTTTCTTTTTTACTGTTTTTATTTTTAAAGATTTTTCTGCTTTGTGGCTGCTATTTCCTGCAATTTTGAATGACTATTTGGAAATGTATGATTGTTTGTGTTCTCTGATTATGTTGAATTTACTGCAAAATAATGCTTTTGTTATTGGGGGTGGGGTGGGGAATAAAACCATTCTTTCTCAATTTCTGTTAATATGAATGACTACAGACAAATTGACATGGCTGGGGAGGATGAAATGAATGAGCAAGTGTAATAAACTTATTTTCCCTTTGACTTTCTTTACTCCCTATATTTCTTTTTAATATTTAAAAGTGGATGCAGGTAGTAATTGGCTTTGGGAGATATATTTGCTCTTATTGTAAATTGACTTCTAATTTTATTTGATTGACCAGATATATAGATCAATCAACTAGATTTTAGTGCCAACTCAGAATTAAAAAATATCATAAACTCAAACAAACATTTAAAATTTTATTTTTTATTACTATCATTTTTGTCTCTCCATTCTTATTTTTTCACTTTTCATATATTAGTAAAAGAAAGTTGGAGTAGTGAGGCCATCTGCAATTCCCTGGTATATTATCAGTAGTTGAAGAGAATGAAAAAACTTTTTTCATTTAACTTACAAGGTTGTTTTTTTTTTTTTTTTGTTTTTTTTTTATATGAAGTAAAACTGTCTGTTTTAGTAGATGACATTTTAAAAATTGTACTTATTGGTACTTGTTTCTTTGTACCACTTATTTCCATCCATTGACAATCCTTTTTTTTTTTTTTTCAGTGCATAATATACAGATTGAGGACTTTAAGTTAGCTAAAATTTCCAAATTCTTTATTAGATCATTAACTTAAGTGTTACTATGTTAATTTTCATTCATTTGTAGGCACATGAAAAACCTCTACAGATTGCTTTGATTGGAGAACACAATGATAATATTTGTAATTTTTTTTTTTTAAGAGTAAGCCATTATAAATTCTGTACAAGAGGAACAAGACACCCCCACTTTGTGCACATGAGACATACCTTTAAAATTAATTTATATAAACTTTACAGATTTTTAAAGATTTGTTCATATGTTAAATGTACTATAGAAATGTTGATGTTTCTACTTGCAATATATGCTTTCAAATCTACCAGTGTTATTAATTTGACTAGTATTTACTTTTTATCACAAAATATTTAAATTAATAATAATGGTAGTCACTATTTCAGCCAATAGAAAAATAATACTGTTGATATATGCCTGACATATATATATATATATATATATATATATATATATATATATATAGGTAGTAATTAGAATGAAAGGTTTCATAGATTTGTTACCAAATTTTGTGATATCATTGCTTACAGTATATCTAGTTATTATATTATTAAAATTATTTGGCTTTTAAATTAACCTTCACATAGTATCTGTTGCCCATACTTTTTAACAAAAAAGTAGTTGTGTAAGGAACACATTTGTATATCCTTAAATCTTTTATCCCTCTGTTGCTTTTTTTTTTTCTTAACTCCTATGCTTTCATATTATTTTGACCTATTTTAATACTACAGTCATTGAGAAAAGTTATTGGTCTGGCTGTTCTGTCAAATCTATGAATTAAGGGAAATGATATTTATATTAAGAATATCGAGAACTGTTTGTAAGATCATTGTTGCCCAGGTTTAGAGAAAATTCCATGTTTCTTATTAAATACATCTTAAATAAGTGAACATAGAAGCCATTAAATATGTCTTTTTTATTTTTATAACCTAGTACAAAAAGTTTTACTATATTTTTATTATGATTCTCTCTTCCTCAATGAAGTAGAAAAGGAGTGACATGATAAATTGAATTTGATTTTTAATCATGCTATTGAATTCAATATAAAATATTTATACACTCTAATTTAAAAAGCAATATCTTTAAATAAAAAATATGGTTTATTTACAATTATTTCAGGAATGTAATTTAATGCAAATGTTGCATCCAAATTTTTGTGTTACTTTTCATACACTCCATTCAAATATTACATTACAGCAGGTACCTCCACTAATTCGTGATGCCTAAAGTTTAAAATTAATTTAAAAAAATGAAAAAGCTTTCTTGAAGCTTTCATTTTTAGCTTTAATTAAAATCTAAAAGATTAATTTTAGTATTTCCAGTAAGCAAAATACTCTGGTGTATTTCAAACAGAAATTATATTGATTGGAATGATTTAATTTTTTTCTATTTTTTAAAATAGCCGATTAGTGCTTTTTTTTTAGTCATCTTGCATTGCAATGTAATTCCCTGTATTAAAAAATCTTCCAAAAATAAAATATACTTTTCTGAAATTTTATTTGAGCAATATTAAAGTATAATTAATCTGATTTGAAACAAATACTATTTACTTTAAATTTAAAATAAGACAGAAATGCATTTTTAAAACAAACAGTAGCAGTAATTTTTAACCTAGCAATAGTCATTCTTATGTAATTGACAAGGTGTTGACAGGTTTATTGTTGTTCTATGGAGACTATATTTGTTAAAACATAATTTAAGAAAATGACAGATGAGTACCTTTTTTTATATAATTTTTAAATATTTAGTGATCTTAAAAATGTTGGAAAATATTCTCTGTAATCTAATTTCAGGAATGTTGACTTTAAATTTACTATAGTCATTACTCTTCTTTTCTGATAATGTTCTGTATGGTCACCCATACTTTCAAAATGAGCATGTTTATGGACATAAAAATATATTAAAAATTATTTTAAAAATCTTAGTGCGTGATGATTTGTAATAAGCTTTTCAATTTTTGATTAGTAAATGTATTTTTCACCCAATAACAATATCACCTAACATGATCAAAGTTTAAAAGATTTGAAACTTTTAAATTAATAATTAAAATGTAAACAATTCTTGTAAAAATTCATTATTCATCAAAAAAATTTTTTTTTCTTAAGTCTATAATGTCCTTAATATATATTATTTATAAAAACAATTAAAAGGTTATCTAATTAAATAATTTCATAGTTTTATTGCACTTTTTATCTTATTTGGAGCAGATTTTCAGTAAATCAGTAATTGTTTGAAAAAAAAAAAAAAGGGATGATTCACATTCTTCAAGGAATCCTGCTTTTTAACTAATAAAAAAAATGTGATCAGAATTTAATCTCTCAAAAGTTCATGAAATTAAGCCTGGTAAAATATATATATATAAATATATATATATATATATATATATATATATATATATATATATATATATACACACACCAAGATTTTCTAAAAATAATAATCTTGAAAATTATTTCATTCATTTGAAGTTCTTAAAGTTTCATTAAAATCCAACAATTATTTGATTTTTTTTTTTTTTTTTTCCCAAATCAATTTATTTTACCAGAAAAAAGATGCTAAAATTTCCATAGTACACTGCTGATGCAAAAAAAACAAAACACTTTTAATCAAAATTTTGAATGTGTTAGAAAGGATTATATAATTTAATAAAATAATCAAAAAATACTTTGGTCTTGCCTCTTAATAATAACATAAACATTTTGACAATAAAACTTTGTATATTTTTTATCAAGTTTGGGGACTTTTTCATCATGGTATGCTCATTTTTAGCAAAAAAGTGGAGGTACCTACCTACATTTCAGGAATGGCAGTAATTTTAATAAGTGTGTCTACAAATGTTTTTTTTTTTTTTTTTTTTTTTTCAAGAAAGTGTTTTTAATCTCTTATAGATTAAAAACACTTGAAAAAAACAAAAACAAACATTCCATCCTGAATTGATTGATTGTGACTTTGCTGTCTGATTAAATCAATGTATTATAGCAACAATGTCTTGTCAGAGATTCAGATAAAAATTGTCCTTTGTTGAAAGTAAATAATTAGGCATTGTAAAGAAAAAACTTGTTACCGTTAATTGTAATGAGTAATCATACAATGTAATTATTTAGTAAATAGTTTGTCTGGTTTATATGAAAACATCTCTTTCTTATGTATTTTGCTTGTATTCTACAGTGTTGCAAACTTATGCCTCATCCAATATTTTTAAACATGTTTACATTTTTTTCTTGTATTTGCAGTTTCTTGATTTCATTATTTTACATTGATTGTGTATGTGCTGATTTATTTTATCATTTATTAATTGCATGTATTGTCAGTATCTTTGCTGTTTTCTCCCTTTCTTAACCTTCAGGTGTTGGATAAATTTTCACTGTGGTTGCAGTAAAATATTTAGAGGCATAACTGGGGAGAAATATATAATATATATATATATATATATATATATATATATATATATATATATATATGTGTTGTATTGTTGAGAATTTCTCTGACTTTTTTCCTGTCTTTTTACCACAGTGTGTACTCATGTTTTCATGGTTTCCCTTTCCTAAAGGATTTCTATATTGAAGCATGATTATTTTATTGTCCTGATTGTTTCAAAAGATACACCTCTGTGTGTGTGTGTGTGTGTGTATATATATATATATATATATATATATATATATATATATATATATATATATATATATATATACCTCCAAAGATTTGCTAAAAAATGAGCTTACATTATGAAAAATGCTCCAAACTTGATAAAAACAAAGTTTTATTGGAAAAAATCTTTATTATTAAGGGGAAAGACCAAATAATTTTTTTTATTATTATATCTTTTTTTAGAATGTTCAAAATTTTGGGTAAAAATTTTGTTTTTCTTACATCAGCAGTAAATTAGTATAGGAAATTTTAACCTCTTTTTCGCGGTGAAAATCATTAATTTGGAGATTTTTTTCAAAAATAAAATAATTGTTGGATCATAATGAATCAGGGCTTATTCACAAATGAATGAAATTATTTTAGAAATATTTATTTATTATTTATTTTTTTTTTTTTTTTTTTTTTTTTTAGAAAATATTGTTAAAAACATTTTTCATTTTTAAAATTTTTATTGGAATAATTAATAAAGTTTTAAATCTTTTTAAAATCCAGTTTTAATTTGTACTGGTTAGATGATATTGTTAACTAAAAACTATATTTACTAATCATAAATGGAAAAGATTACACCAATTCAGTGTACCCCTCCTTGCCCCAGTATTTTAAAAAGAATTTTGATTTTTTTTTTTTTTCTTTTTTGTGTGTGAGTATAAACATGCTGATTTTTTTTTTTTTTTTTTTTTTTTTTGAAAAATACAAATGTCCATACACAACATTATCACAAAATAAGAGTGGTAATTATATTAAGTATAGTATTACAATCTTTTTCTGTTTGACCAGGTCAACTTGTATCTCTGTTTACTTTATCCATTTACATTGAGTATTTGTAATTGGTTAAGAACTGGAGATCTTTCTCCTCGTATTGATGGAAAACCTATGAAACAATGGAATTTTAATAACTTGTATGAGGAGATAAATTTGCGTCAAATAATATTGAAACTTGGAAGCAGATGAGATAATACAGAATACATTGTCAGCAAAGAGAGAATTGTTCTTCTTTTATCATTCTATAAATCATTTTTTTAAGGGCAACGAAATTAGAATAAGAGTAGAAAGTCACTGTAAATAAAAAATAATAAAAAATTAGACCCTGGAAAAAGTTTTCAGCAGTTTGAAACGATGCTTCATTAAAATAATCATACCAATTCATATTAAAAAATAAGAATTTTTTTGTTTAAAAATATTCTAAGAAAAAATCCCATTAGTGCAGTCGGGCATTTGAAAAATAATTCCATTCCTATATTTTTTAAGTTATCTTGATTTAAAGATTTATTGTAATATTTAAAATATGAAAACCTTTTTTCCTTTCTTGATGTGTTTAGAATTAGGCTTCATTTTGGCACTTCTTTCTTTAGACTCTTTTTGTTCTTCTTTTTATTCTTGGAAATGGCACTATTCTCTTTGGATTTGTTTCTCTTGTTTTCTTTGTTTTATGTTAATTTACATCAGAAGTTTTAACTTTGAATACAATGAAAAAAATAATTCCATTTATGATCATTAAAAAATAATTTCCTGATTTTACTCTAATTTTATATGCCTTACAATTACTGAATAATTGCAACAAATTTAAACTGATTTTATGACCAACTTGATTTAATCTCAATTAAAAATAAGTTTGAATACAAATTAGTAGAGATATTTTAAGTTTTATAAATACAAATGCAATGATAAAATATCAAATGATGATGATAGTTGTTGAAATGAATTGACAAGTGTTTAATAAGCAAATCTGCTAAAGAAAGTGAGAGACCTGTTAATTTTGTGTCTGTTGTCTCTTCTAAAAGAGAATTCCAAGTTCACTATAAATACCCAGTTAAAGAAAACATGTGTGCATTTTTATTAAAAAATGATATTTCTATCATCTCATATTTTAGAGTTACCTTGCTGATAAGGGGGATACACATCTTTAAAGATATTTTAGATCAAAGTCCAATACCAATTGCATTCCACTCAGTTTTTTTTTTGTTTTAATTGATTATTTTTGCTTTTCTAAACGTAAAATTACCTTTTATCTTTTAATGCAGTCATAGTTAAATTACTCCTCCTTCTTCATATTTGTTACTTCTCCTTTACTCACACTTTTTCATTGCTGTTTATTCTCTTAACTATAAAGGATCCATTTGTTTAGTCATCAATTATAAGATTATCTTATGCTAACTTGATTTTTTTTTTTTTTCACTTAAGATTTCAGTGACTGTTTCTGCCATGTATAATTGGTTGTCAATTTACAAATTGATGATCTCTTATGGTTTTGGTTGCTATCATTTTTTTTTCTTTTTTATCATTTCATCCCTATGCAGGGCAGTAAAGTCACTAAAATATAAGTGTGAAAGAATAAGAAAAAAGAGAAGCATTATTAAGGAGAAAGAACAGAAGAGCAATCAAGAAGACAGTAGATAACGATTGACATTGCATTTAAATTTTGGAAGATGAAAGTTGACTGGAGAGCATAGAGCTAGAATAATGTCTATGCATATACTTTAATATGCATTTTTAAAGATAAACTAGCCAGTAGTATAATTTGAATGCACAACCAATGTCTAAATTAGCTCTGTGGATGCATGAGCCTGAGTGCTGTAACCCATTAGGGTCATAGGGGGTACCACATGTACTGCAGCAGAGGAGTGTCTTGGGTAAGATTGCCTGGCAGAGCCCAATCCTGTTTGAATTCAGAGTTTTCTTTTTCCTAGTTAGCCAAGGCTATAGGGCCCGGCCTGGGGAGGTGGGGGTGCAATTCATATCCCAAGGGTATTTACACATATGTGAATGTAACAAACTAGACTGGAATTTGAACTCAGCTCTCCAATTTCTCATTCTGAGCCATTATCTAATACATCACCCATGCATCCCTCTGTGGATGAGCCTTCATAATACTGAGTATCTAGTCTAGTAATAATAGTATACAAATATAACTTTTAAAGAAACTTTTGTTAAATAATCTTTACCTAACAGCTGTTAATGGTTTAATTAATATTAGTTCAATAGGTTTGCTGAAAAAATTGAAGAAACCTGCTGTAGACTGTGTGTAATTGGCAAACAATGATGGGAAAATAAGCTGATTGACACAAGAGAAATATTATTAAGTTCAAATAAGGTTTTTACAAAGCTTTTGTTATGTAGCCAGCATTGATCTTTCTTAGCAAATTTTGTGCTTTCATTCATTATAAAATAATTATTTGTTTCTTGCTTTTCCAACATTCTTATATTTGTCATTCTGATTTCTTTTTCTTTTTTTTTTCATAGAAGTTTATTGCTATCATTGCAATGTATCATAATAGGTTTACTTTGTTTAGATATATTAAGCTATATACATTAATTCATGTCTGAAATAGACACGCTGACATTAAAATCTGTATGACAAGCCAATTCATCTTTCCTATTTGGGTCTTTACCATATAAAATACATTCTCTCTTGGTTTTTTTTTTTTTTTTAAATGTTGTTTTTGAATTTGGATAGTCTTTCTTAATTAGTTATCCACAATGAAAAGACAATCAAGATGTATTTTATCATGCTTTAAGTTGAAGTCTTACTTTTGGATATTTTATTAGTTGGCATATTTTTGGCATGACTGTGTGCGTGTGTTATATATACATACATATAGTGTGGACATAGGTATTAATGCTGGATGGTGACAGTCTGTTTTATGCTTAAATGCAATTGTTAGGCCATGATGATCCCATTAAAACATGAGACACTGTCACCATCTAGTGTTGATATCTATGTCCACACTGTTTATATATCCTGTTCCACTTTCCTCCTGTAAATAGTGTGGCTACCAGTATTAATATTTTATGCCTTATTCTCATATGATAAAAGAACAAAAAATTACAAAAATATATTTTTTAGTAACTCCATTTAATAAAAATGAAAATCTGATAATTGTTTGCCTTCTGTCCCTCTTCTTACTTTTAGTTGAACCATCTGATTATTTCCTGTCTGAATACAAAATGAATTCCCACCCCCAACTCTTCTTTAACACTTAAACCTTCCATATTGTATTCTTTTCTTTCTTGAAGTTCTATATCCCCTCCCATCAGTCATGCTCTGCATCCTTTATCATCTTATATTTATTCACTGTCATTGTCACCAACTGGTCACTCTCTCTCTCTCAGGCACTATCACCCTCCCTTTTTATTAGTCTGTTTATATTTTGTATTTTTGTATATAAAGGTTAGTTAATTTATTTCTTTGACTCTTCTCCTGTCATCAACACTGAGATGTGTTCTTTGGCTGTGGTCAGTAACTTGAAGTGTTGTGGCATTTCTTGTTGGGTCAATTGTATAAGTGCATCTGCTTGACTTGTCTTTTCTTTTTCTCAATTCCCTTATCCCAACCCCAACATGACTGAAGGATAACAAATAAATGAAGAAAAGTTATCTTCAGTCTTATTGACCTCCACCCCACTTTTTTCTTCCTTTCACTCCTATGATTATCTTAGGCACTGCCATCTTCAACTAAAAATCTCTTATTATACTGTCACCATTACTACTACTACTACTACTACTACTACTGTTATTGTTGTGATTGTTAGCCATTCTCACAGTCATTTAGATATGGACTTCCTTTCTCCCTAACATGAGAAGATTAACCCTATAATCTTTGCTGTTCTAACTCTCTCTGGGAATACATTTTTGTTTCCTATTTTTATCCCTTTCCTTCCTTCCATCCATCATACTTTGATTATACCAGATGCTCTTTGGAAGCTTACACTTTGTAACCCCCTCCCCCCATCCAAACCAACCATTATCGTAGCCAGATATTACTAGCCCTGTCCCACTCTACACACAAATGCATGAATTGACCTCATCCTCCCCTGCACCCTTAGATCCAAACACTAAATCTGTTCCACTCGGATGCACATCTCTCGCCAGCAAAACAAACACAGTTTTCACAAACACATGCATAGTAAGCAAGTAAGCATAAACACATGAATATTTAGCTGACATACATGTACGCACTGATAACAGATTTCACATTTTTGCACATTAATGACTGTATGTCAGCTTACATATGCTCCCTTTAATCATCTTCATACATATAGGGACATAAGAATACATATAAACATGAGTTTTAACCCATACATTCAATTATGCATAAACCTGTGAATGTTTGACCAACAAGTAAAATATTATATTTGTATCCACTTACATATACAATCTACTTTTATTTGTGCATTTGTTCATATGTACACAAATACATGTTTATAGATGTTTGAATAAATAAACTGTTTCCAATTTTTTTTTTTTTTCTTTTTGAAATTAATATTTAAGTAATTGAGAATTGAAAAGTCCAACTAAAGAAAATGTGCTGCCAAGCAGGCATCAAATATGTGTTGCTATATCTCAAAAAAGGAAAAAAAAAATTATATATTGGTTGGGGTGCCAAAAAAAGTTCTCTTTGGCCCTACTAAGATTTTATTTACAAAAAGAAATCTGAAATTATTGTTCATTTAAATCAGATTTTGGAAAGTGAAAAATTTCTGAAAACCTTTTAGCACTCTCTTGTGTATGCATGCATGTGTTTGCGTGCACATAGACACACACAATCATATGAATCCATGTTAAGTCATCTTTGTACATTCAGTAGCTTACATGTTCAACTGTATAAATGCCATCATCTAAACTGATTTACTCTCTTTAAATGGATGGATGGATTAATTCTCTAGAATATATTTCTTTCTTTCTTTTTTGGACACTCACATTTTTCAGACTTGTTTTGAAAGACTATCTATACAAAGAGTTTATTATTCTCTCTTTGATTGTTCACTATTTTATCAATGGTTATGTTATTGTTTGAGGACCAAGGAAACAAGCTACCAAATGGCCTTCATACTAAATGTAGGTAAATCCAATAAAAACAAAATTCAACACACACACACACACACATACATATATATATATCTCATATGCATAACCTTTTTTATTGATGATCTCAAACTACTTGTTCTTGTGTACTATACAGTTTAACTGTTGTAACCTTCAATTGTATGAAAAAAAATTACAGTTGCTATTTGTATTTGGCAAATAATATAGAGGTGTATCAAAAATGCTTTTTGTTTTGAAGTTCTTGAGAGCATTTTTTTAATGTAATACTCCTCATGTGGTATCTTTCACTGATCTGGTGTTCTTCAAAATTTTCAGAAGTTTCTGCTGGTTTTGAAATTGCAACATGACAAAAAAAAAAAAAAAAAATAAACATCTTAATTGACAACTAATGGTTGTTCTCTTCTGGTCTTTATTTCAAGGGACATGTCACCATTCTTATACTACAATCAGATAGTTTCATCTCCCACTTCCTGAATTTTTCAAGCAGCTTCAGCAGATTTGAGGACCTATATCAAACAATCAATACCCCACCCCCAAATTATCAGAATTTTAGTACTTATATTTGCCAAGATAACACCTGAAACAAAAGGTAAAGCTGAATATTGGAGATGATGATGATATAGTCGAAGCATAGTCTTTAGATTTGTACATGAAATAAGCTTTGGAGAAAAACTGAACAACTTTAATACACAATAATAATTTGTAGCTTGAATATATTCAAAATTGTATCAAATCATGTTATTATTTTCTGTTGTTTAAAGAATTTTTTGCTTTTGAAATTAAATAATTTTGACCCTGTCTACAGTATATTTTGTCATCAGACATTAGTGTAATTGATAGACTTTATGTATTCAGATCCTCCCAGATTTACTGTTCTGTCATTTCATTTATAATATCTGCCTAAATTTTTAAAGAAAAAAAAAGTTGAGACTACTCAAAACATATTTTCTTTTAAAATCTAGTTTGTCTATTTCATTTTAGTGAATTTTAATATGCAATAAACATTGACCAAAATTGAATCATTACTGATATTTCTTCATTAAATGCACCTCCTCCACAAACCAATAAAATTTCTTCATACAAAGCATCAAGTTGTGTGTGTATAGTATTTAGAAAAATTTGTTGTTATAGGGAATTATCAATTTTTCCTTTTACAGGGTGCAATGGATAAATTGTCATCTAAATTACGCAAAATAACACTGATATCTCATTTTAACAGATATATTTACCAAGATTACACAAAAATATCTTGAAATACTAAAGACTAAATTTATTCAATAAAATCACCATTGGCTTCAACCATGGCCTCCAGACAACTTTGGAATCTCCTGTAACTCTTCTGGACAGTCTCCTTGTTTAAGTTGGTGAATGCTGCCATAATCCTTGCCTTCAGTTCATCTTTGGTATTACAAGAAGTTTTGTTGGTCTCTCTCTCAACTGCGCCCCACACATAATAATCAAGGGGTTGCAGTGTGGGGATTTAGGTGGCCAGATGTAAGGGGTGATGTGGTCACAGAAATTGTCTGGGTTCTCCTGCTTGTGTGGCATGGTGCAGAGTCCTGTTGCCAGACATAGGGTCTTCCAGCAGCCACCCTCTTGACCCAGGGCAGCACTAGCTCCTCAAGGCACTTGATGTAGGCCTCTGTGTTGAGTCTGAGGCCCTCACCAACAAATTTAGTAGTTCTTTTCTTATCAGAATGATCAGTTTTCTGAGCTGTCATACCTTCGTAATCACCATTAGACTCATCCAACTCTTTCTGAATCCTCTGCACTGTCCTCAGATTGACACCCAAACACTCTGAAATGTTTGTACTGGAGCTACTGGTGTGAACGCCAAGCAGTACAGCATGCCGTTTCCAAATTTCTGGTGGAGTGAATTGTGTCATGGTGCTCTTTTTCTTACAGATGGTGCTCAACTGACCCTACTATATTATGCAGTTGACAAAAAAAAAACAAACAAATGCATGCATAAAATTAAAAATATAAAATGGCGACAATTTACCCATCGCACCCTCTATATATAAGAATATATTTTTTATATATGTTTTTTATATTATATTTGACTATAATATACTTTTTCCTCTAAAAATTATGTTATATATATATATATATATATATATATATATATTATATATATATAAATATAGCAAAATTTTGATTCAGACAGTTCATTAATAGCAAATTTTTTAAAATATTTTTTTAATTACTTTTTAGTTAAATAAAATGATTGTAAAAAAAAATTTACCTAATAGCTTTTGTTATATTAATGTATGGAACATAACACTTTTAACCATTCTATGGCCATCATATATATATATGCAATATATATTTTATATTTTCTGGGAAGTTATTTGCTGATTTTAATGGAAATTAAATCTCAAAACAAAATTATGCAATTTAAATATCTATTCAACCATCTTGTTGAATAAGCCTTTTTCCATTTTTTTATTTTTATAAGATTCTATCTTCCCAGAATTTTTGGAAATAAAAACCAAACAAATTTTCATTAATATGTTTTTTTTTTTTTTTTTTTTTTTTTTTTCCATTTCATCCAAAGAATTAAAAATAAATACCATTTTGATTATTTTGCAAGGACCTGAATAAAAAAATCAAAAATGCAAAAAAAAACATTTTTACTGGCTGCCAAAGAATCATTACTGTTATTGGTATTTTATATCCTGAAAAAAACACACCTTTTTTGTTTGCAAATTCTGGGCATTTTTTTCTTGAATTGGTGCCTTTTAATTAATCCAGTTCAAAGCAGTTTTTCAGAATCAATTTTTTTCTGATTGTTTGGCAGAAAGATTTCATAATGCCCAGATTTTTCCAGTTTAAAATGAAAATATTAATGAATGGCATAATTTATCTTATGATGAAGACCTATTTTTGATATATAGCTAATTTTATTATCATATTGAAAAACATAACAAAATCGTTTTTATGGAAATTGTTATAAATGATCCATTTTCATCACATTTACAATATTTTCAAAAAAGGGCATTTTTCATTGTTTACCACAAAATCACAGATGAAATGTTAAAAATTTAAAATCAGTTCAAATGGTACCCAAACACAAATTAGTTTTTTTGGGTACCCAAACAAAAAAAAAATGCTCATGAAAAGTCTTTTTTTAATAAATTTAGTGTAAAATTACCGATTTCTTACATTGTTTAAAAATGGGTTTTTTTCTAAATCAATGTCTTGATTTGGTCATCATTATCATATAGTAGTGGTTTTGTGTGTTGTGTGTGTTTGTGTGGGGTTTTCATAATCATTGTTCATCAATAAGGCTTCAATCACCAACTCTTAAACTTATCAAACTATTTATTTAACACAAATTTTTTTCTAAAAGCATCTTTATTTAAAATTTCATGTATCATTTTTTTTTTTTACTTTTGAGGAATTTTTTTTATAAAAAAAAAAACAAAAATCAAGTTTCTAAAAAACCTTATTTTTTTTCGGTGTTTTAACATTTGGAACATGAATGACTAAAAATCAGCAATGAACTTTCAATTTGGACAACCTGATTTTAAAAAATAAAAAGAAAAAATATTAAAAAATTGTATGACAATTGGAAAAAATTTTTATTTTATTGTATTCTGTCCATTTGGGCCTCATTGGACAAAATTTATTTATATTGGAAAATAAGAAAAGGGTGCAGGGAATTTTTTTTTTATTTATCTTAAAAATTCATTTTTATTTTTTTTTTTTTTTTCTTTTTTTAATGACTAATTTATAAATTTTTACAAATACACTGTAATTATAAAGATCTTTGGAAAAATGAAATGTTACAAAAAAAAGGTGCAAATTTACCAAATATTAATATGAAAAGTTCCATTTTAGTCTGTTGGAGATATCAGCCATGCTACTAAAGCCTTCACTTGCAGGTTATTTTGCCCTAAAAAATATGATGCAAAAAATTGTCATTTCCAAATTTTTGTTTTAAAAAATTTTAAAAATTGAATAAAAACAAATGTCAGTTTTTAGATGTCCATCCCAAATTGTCAGCAATGTTTGACTGTTTATTTGACTTCCTGATTTTTTTCTTTTTTCCTTTTCATTCTTTTATAACATATTTAATTGTTTTTATGTTTTGTAAGTTTATTTTAGTTATTGAACTATTCTAATTTCAAAATTTTAATACATAGTTACTTAAAAATTTTGACCCCATCTTCTTTTTTTTTTTTTTTTTTTGGATAGAATAATAAGTTTTTTCAAAAAATAACCTGAAATTCAATTCAGCCATTCTGTAAAATGTATATAAAACTGTTTGATAGTGTGTGTTTGTATGTGTATATTGGATTTAAATATGAAATGAATAAAACTAAAAATAATTTTTGCATCTAAAGCCTATTTTACCATACTTGGTTATTAATGTTATATATATATATATATATATATATATATATATATAAATATATATCTACTTATTCAATATATAAAAAAAAAATTGAACACTTATTCTATATGAAATTTTACAAAATTTTCATCATCTTATAAACAACTTATCAACTGTAAAGCAAATTAAAAGATAAATTTCCAAGTTGGTCAAAATTAGATATTCAATTTTGATTAAAAATTTTTTTTATTGAAATATTCATTTCAAAATCATGTATCCATATTTGCTGAAAATGTTGATTACATCTGTTTGAATATTTTTTTAAATAATTTGGTATAAATAAAATAAAAAAATTCAAAAATTTTAAAAAAAAAAAAAAAAAAAAAATAATAGGATCAATTATGAATGAAAAAAAATTTTTAAAAATTGAAGAATGTTAATATTGCAAACATTTTTGCTTTTTTTTTTTCAAAATTGAGTTTTTCCATCACTAAGTTTTTTTAAAAAAAAATTTTTAAAAAAATAACATTTAGATAACATAAAAGAAAAAGAATTAATTTAACATTTAAAAAAAACAAAACATCTCATATATGCCAATTAAATAATTTGAAAATGAAAATTGTTGAAAATAAAATAAATAAAAAATATTATCTATGTCTTATTTTTTTTAGAAAAAAAAAAAAAGATTTGAAATTTATTTTTTTAAATTTTTTTTTTTGATAAGAAATATTCAGTTTCATTTTTTTTTTGATTTTAAATCATTTTAGCTTTAAAAAAAAAATATAAAATAATTTTTTTTTTTTTATTCTGCTCAATTGCATTATAAAAAAAATTTTGATTTTTTTTCAATTCTTTATATATATTTATTTATTTTTTAATTTATAAATGTAAGTTGAAAAAAAATGATTGTAGGTAATCAATATATTACTGATGGAACTCGATCTCATAATGTTTTGTGAATAAAGATAAAAATCCTAAAACAAAAAATCACTATCTTTTAATCAAGTATTGATTGCATGAAAGTATGTTATTACTTCTATCAATATTGTTTAATGACAAGGAAGATTGTGCTGCATCAGACTGTTTAGTAGGGAGTCCCTGCTTTTAATATCAGTAATCATCAATGTTTATTTTATCATTGACCTGTATACATACATGTATACATCAATATTATTTCAATGTAAACAAAAATGTTGAATGAATTTTTAAAATATATATATATATATATATATATATATATAAACATGAACATCTCACTTATATTCTGTGTAGTTTTCAAATAAATGCCAACTGCAATAACAAATATCAAATGAATTGACTTGTTAATTGTATATCTTCTGTTGAAAATTTTGTGATTTTTTTTTTTTTTTATTTATTTAAAAAATCTTACTGCAGTCAGCCAAAGAACAGATTAATTTGCCTTGTTGAAGTGAGTTTATGTCCCACTGCCAGTCATCTCAAAAAAAGAATTTATATATTTTAACAATACATTTTTTCCTTGTTCATCTTAAGCTTTTTTCCTCTTTTAGTGAGGAATAAGTACAGGTGTTCACATTTCTCTTCATGTGTCAAGATGGTCTTCATGCTGAATTCCAACATGTCACCCTGCAATACATTATTATTACTACATTATTATTATTATGAATATTAAAAGTTATTTACTTTATTGTTTGTTGACTTTTTGCTTTTTTTTTTTAATTTGAGAGAAAGATATGAATCTATTCATCTATTTTTTTTTTTTATTTATTTTTTTTTTTTTATTTGTAAATTCTTAAAAGAAATTGTTGACCAAATTTTTGATTTTAAGCAAGTTTTTTCTAACGAACATTTGAAGTGCAACCCAAAAATTTGAACAGAATGCATGAAGTAAATATAGCATGAACTTTTGTTGCTAACCTTTTATCCTAACACTTAGTATTTTGAAAGAAATAGTGGAAACTATTTTGAAGGAGATGGAAGTTTTGGATTAAGTAATATTATTTTCATGGTCAAATTCCCCAATTTTTTTTATTATGCATTGTGTGTATTTCCAGTTGTCTTTTTGAAAGTCTCGGTCCATGTTCCAAGCCCCACTCTAAAAATGGTATGAATTTAATTAGCATGAAACAATGGAAGAATCAACTTTTCTGATATCTTTTGTGAGAGAGAAAAAGTTTTGTAAACCTATGACACTTTAAGAAAATGAAATATAAATGCTTATACACTTAAGTAGCTGAGCACATATAAACAATATTTACTGAATTTAGCATCAATTACTAGATATAATTTCATTGCTAAAACAGAATTATAGAGCTATTCAAAAAAGCTATTTAATAAAATTACAAAAACTGCATAACTTTTAAGGAGGTTGTGCTCTTTCAGAAATGCATATATATATATATTCTTCACTGGAAATGATAATTTGCTAAAATCCTTTGACAACCATCTTATTATTTGTGGGATTTTATATTCCTTTATTCCACTCCAATCTAATTTGAATGCTTTACTCATATGAGACAAATGATTCACGGGAAGAATCATAATTCAAAAGTAGACTATATGCAACAATATGGTAGAAGACTTCAAATATTGAGGTAGATCGTATACTACAATATAACAAACCTTAAATACTGAGAAGGATTGAATACTACAATGGCATTGACCACTCTGCGAGAATTGGAACTAAAAGACATTTTGTGCCAGTTTTAAATTAAGCCAATCCAGATGAGGATGATTTCACCTTTTTTTTTTTTTTTTTTTTTTTTTTTAAAAGATTACTCAAAGACATTTTCAATTTTTTGGTGCCTACTTGGTGAGTTAGACACTTTCATTTCTTTCAGTGGTCAGTGTACAAGTTAATGTAAAAAACTAATATTTTATATTGATTTTTAAGTCTTACAAGTAGGCTGCCCTAGTTTGGGAAGATTGGTGAAACAGTATTAATCACAATTTTACTACACAGGCTTTGTGTTATATTTAAACTAATCGTGTAAATATGGAAAATGCAATCTTTCTTTTACCCGCTGACCGATGGTAATTAGCACTTCCGTGCCAAATGCTAATCAGTCTACCAATCCTGGAGACCATATCTGTCATTTTAATTGACCCCAGAACCATCAATAATTTCTTGTTGTTTAAAACTTCGACTTGTAAGAGGCATATAAAACATTCCTCTGTCAGGAAAAATGCATCTTTGCAACTGTTAGCATTTAAATACATTTCCTAGAAGAAAAGTATGTTTGCACTTAAACATGTTTTGACATTAGATTATCACAACTGAAATTGACATCCGCCTGTTGCAATTGTTGTTATGAAAATAAAGAAGTCTGTTTTTTTTTTTCCCTCCTTTTTGTTTGATCATTGAATTATCGCTAAATTGAAAAAAAAAATAATTTTCGAAGGCGAGAATTAAATTAGGTGATAAGAATCTATCACGAAAAGAGACGATGTTATTTTTTTTCTAACAAAGAAAAGTGGTAAAGATTTTATTTTCATTAGCGAAGAAACCAAAGGTCGCGGATCTGTCGGATTTGATTTGATTTATGTTACGATTGGCACCGAATATGGAATATAGCCATCTGCCCATGGCAATGGTGAAAATTTCAGGTTGGTCAGGTTGGTGGCCTTGGGAAAACAGAAAAAAAAGAGATAAAATTAATTGGGCACTGACCGAAAAAAAAAAATGTCCGTTGGACCACCCGCAGAGTTAAAAAGAAAGAAAAGATTAAACCATTAACTATCTACGGAGATATCGTTTGGAAAAGGCACCTGTTTTATGTCAAGAGCTGGCCATGATAAAAAATTATTTTATCGAGAACGAATAATTGGCGACAGAATGAAAGTCGCCAGATGACCACCCACTTGATGCTGGCGAAGGTCTCGATTGATGAACTCCAGGTGACATTCGGTTAAGATAAGAGTCATTAAGGATTTGTTGTCGAAGAAGAAGAAAAAAGAGAAAAAAAAAAAAAAAAAAGAAGATATTTTTTTTTTCTTTGAGCAAGATTTTTAAACCGAAGTCTGGCCACACCCCACGCTGCTGAGCGTCCATTGGCTGAATGGTGGCGTGAGCGGTAGGCGAAGGTAATCATGTGAAGAAGGAGGGGAGGCCTGTTGACGCCCCCTTGAAGGGATCGGTGTGAGATGCCACTGTGAGAGAGAGGGGAAACCTGTTGACACCCTCTGAGGGTATGGGTGAGATACCAATATGAGAAGAAGAGGAAGAATTTGGGAGAACGAAAGACTTCAAAAATGGAAATTAATAATTTTTCCTGACCGAAAACAAAAAAAAACCCTTAATGCGGATTTAGAATTATCAAGGAACCTCAAACCCCGACAGGCCCACCCCGGTTTTGGTCGGCGTCCATATAAGCAGAGTCGCAAGCGAGTAAGACGGCAGTTGGCAGTTGAGTTAAGCAGTTCGCAGTTGAGCAGTTGGGGTTAGACAGACAGGCAAGCAGTTGCAGTTGAGCTGAGAGCTCTGAGACGCCTCGCAGAAAGCTGACTGAAAGATTCCACGCAATCTCGACCTCAACTTCTAACCAAGAACAATTTATTTTTGAAGAACGACTTAGACTCACACCACCAAAACAAGTTTTACGAATATCGCCTGAAGATACACCAAGAACCAGTTTCTTAAAAAAAAAACAACTTAAGATGTTAAGACTCGCCTAACAAACACAAAGTGTCACGAATCCATATAGCGGTTTGGGAGAAAGACGCAGTCCTGTATTCAGCAACCAGATATAAAATATTGTTATCCTTTTTTAACACATTTGAACTTTTCGAGTTGTTACTTTATTTTTTTTTTACATATACTTGTGCGGTATTACCCTTGTTCGGACTCGACTTGCATTACGGCCCGGCGACTGATTGATTTTCGTCTACCTAAGATCAAATCACAACGTGGGTAGGTTAGACTAGAAATCAAAACAGTTACTTCGGTAACCAGACGTTGGAGGCGAGCTGGGAACGACAAGGCTGATACCGAATCTAACCAGATTCCCATCCGAATCAGCAAAAGGTTAGAACGTCACATTTGGTGCCGCGACCAATACCAAGTCACATTGGTCGTCACAGGACAGGAGGAGGACGGCGACGGCGCGGAGACAGACGGGGTGACGTCACAATTGGCGCCGCGACCAGGACAGCATGGCGGGCGCGGCCAGGCAGACGTCACGATTGGCGCAGCGACACCGGGGGACATTACAAGTTTAATTAATCTGAATGTAAATAAATATTATTTAGTTAAAATTGACAGAAAATTTTTAAAATATATTATTAAGTTTATTGAAATCCATGACCCCAGTAAATTTAAATAAGGACTATATAAATTAATTGAAAAATTTTTTTTCAGGATAATAGTGTCCATAAATTTATTCATAAAATTTTCTTCTTTTTTTAAAAAATAATGTCTTATTTTTTTTCATTATTTATGATTCAGAAATTTTCTGTAATTGGGAGTCCTGTTTGACAAAAGAAATTTCATGATTTAAAAAATAATGTTTTCCGGAAAGGGCTACAAAAAAAAAATTTTTTTTTTCATAAAATTAAATGGTATGGGGGTGATGAAATAAAAAAAAATTTTTATGAACATTTTCTAAAAAAAAACAAAATTAATTCATTTTTATTCCTAAACAATATATATTGAGAAAATATTTGTTGCAGTATTTTACATTAGTCGGATATTTCCTACCTTTTGAATATACGCTTGAAGCCTTAATTAAATTTTGGAATTAATATTGAACTTTTTATTTCGATCTAAAATAATTAGACTGTTCTAATTCCACGTGCCATGTTTGATGGATATCAGTTATCATTTATATCCTTATTAAATTGTCCCTGGAAAAAAAAATTGTTCCATGCCTTCCAAGGGAAAAATATTTAAAATTAAAGAACTTTCTGATTCATTGAGATCAAGATGTTTATTTTTCACTGTGCCATGTGTCCTTTCTCATACATCATTTTATGAACTACAGTATTTATAAACCTAATAATTTTCGAAAAAATCATTTTTTCTTCACAATTTCATTTAGTCATTTTTGCTGTTAAATTTTGCATAATTTTAACCAGAGTCCAATATTTATATATTTGTTATCATAAATTTTCTCTGACTCCTTTTAATGGTTTCCATATTGTATTTAAAATTTCATAAATGAAAAATTTTTTCTTTTGATTTCAAATTATCAAAATACAGCATATGTCTTGATAATAATTTAAACGAAGATTTTTTTTCAATTTCCCTGTCATTAATTTGAAACATGAGGGAAGGAAATTAAAAGTGATAATCCCGAAAAATCTCCATATTGGTCAACCTTAAGGGAAGCCAGAGAAAAGCAATGATAACAAATTTATTTTAATATTGATAATTTAATTTTGATACTTTTTGTAAAGAGAAGTTTTCCAATTAATTAGATATCAAGTCAAAATTTTGTACATAAATATTTTTTAAATTTTTTTTTTAAATAATCTTATTTTAATAGACTGGGACTTTTTAAATTATTGGCAATAAAATAGATAAATGCAATAAATAGGATAAAAAAACTAATGTATTAAGAATTTCTTATTTTTTGTAACTAAATTTTATATCTACCATGAAACATTAGATACCAATTATTTTAAATTTTGATCTCGAAATACACAAGCTTAATAATTATATCTGAGAAATTAAAAACAAAACGTAAATATATACCAAGCAATATCATCGAAAAATAATGTTCAACGGAAAATAAAGATCAGCCTACAAAAGAGGATTCCAAAACATGCAGATTTTATTATTGGAGGAAAATAGAAATTATTACCTTTCCAGACCAAAATAAATTACTAAATAAACGATTTCTGCTCATCTCAAAATGCAGATAGACTGAAAACAAATTTTACTACCTTACTGAAAAATCGAAAACTGAAAAGAATAAATAAAAATAAAATAATAATAAAAAGTAAAATAAAATCAAATAATTAACAAACCACTCCCGTTAGAATAAACGAAATAGAATAAATAAAAATAAAAAAAAATAAATAAAACCAGTAAAAATAATCAATAGAAATAAATAAATATAAATAATAAACAAATTAACAAGACAATCCCGACAAAATAACTGTTAGAAAAGACAACAGCAATCAATCCAAAATTGAATGAAAAAATAGCTAAAACTTCTATATAACGATAAAAAATTACTACGTTGTTTAAAAATCGAAAACCGAAAAGAAAATTTTAAATAAAAAATATAAAAATAAATAAATAAAAAACAAGTAAAATAAATGGATCAAATATATTAATAAATGAACAAATTAATTTTTTTTAAAAAAAATAACCGTAAAGAACAAATAAAAAATAAAAAAGCAAAAAACAAGTAAAAATAATCAATCAAATAAAAAATAAAATTAATTTTTTTTAAAATAATTCAAAAATTTTTAGAGCAAATCCAAAATTGGACGACGAAATTATAGCTTTATCTTCCCAGACCAAAACAAATTATTAAATAAGCGACCTAATACAAATCCAAAAAAAGATTTTATACTACGTTTTTAAAATTTAGAAAACCGAAAAGAATAAATATATAATTTGAAAGATGAAAATAAATAAAAACAAGTAAAATAAATAAACATTTATAAAATTCCCGCAAAAATAATCGGTAGAATAGAATACCAACAATGCACCACTTCTAATATAAATATATATAAATAGTCGAGAAAATAAATTTTTTTTTGCGGCCTGACGATTGGGATTTTGAATGAAACAGCCTGTAAACTTCGAAGTTCATTGATATATATATATTATAGTTTTTTACAAACGAACAAAAAAATAATCACGCATAAATATGCATATTTGTTTCGATTTCTAAATATAACCATCTTTATTCATCACCTGATGAGATGCTTATGTTTAGGCATCAAAACAAATACGCATCTTTGTAGCGATTGCTTGTTTCTTCGTATGTAACAATTTATAATAAATTACTATCCAAAATATACTTTTAGTTTTGAGCCCTCATTTAAATTTTTGTTATGTTTTGTTTGAATTTATATTCGTTTCGTTCTCATTACATTTATATATATATATATATATATATATATATATATATATATTCTAGAGTCATTTGTAATTTTATGAATTATGATTATTTAAATAATCATTTAATTATTTCTGTTATCTGTATATCTTGCTTTTTGGTAACTGCAAATTTATAAACAACTTGGATTCTTATCTAGATATCTTTCAAAGGCACAGTCCTATGGGTAAAAATTTTTTTAGAAACAATTTCCAGAATAAAAATCGAGCGGCGCTATATCGAGTCTAATTTTATACGTTATTTTTACAAAAACTGAGAACCGTTGGTACAGTTACATTGGCGTTTGCCTCTTCGCGTAATAACTGTGGGGTTTCAATTTCTGGTTTGGATACACTACAAAGTTTGATAAGTATTTTTTATAGGACGAAAATGAAAGTCCAGATCTTTTAATGCATTCTGTTGAGGTTAGAAATTTAAATTCGATGAATTAGTTAATTATGATTATTTCAAATCCTCCTAATAATCTTCTCTCTTAATATATATTTATATATATATATATATATATATATATATATATATAAATAAGAAATATATATATATATATATATATAAATATATATTTATTGGGGTAAAATTTAAATTCAATATCAGAGAGCGTGTGTAAATATAAAAGTGAACATTGAAGTCAAACTTAGAAAGGCAACAATTTATTTTTATTTTAGACACAATCGTCAGGCGACGAGTTTTTATTTTTTTTTTCGGTTATTTGTATATACGGGTATATGGTGCATTGTGGGTAGTCTATTTTTGGCGGTTATTTTGCCGGAAGTCGTTTATTTGTTTATTTATTTATATTTTTAAATTATTTTATTTGTTTTTATTATCTTATATATTTATTTATTTTATTTTATTTTAATCGATGTTTTATTAACGTTTTTCAAAATTTGTTTATATCTTTTTATTTAATAGTTTGTTTTGGTTTGGGAAGATAATTTTTTTTATTCAAATTTTGGGGTTGATTGCTGTAGTTTATTCTATATTATTTTAAGTGGAGCAGTTTTTAAGATTTTTTTTTATTACTTCATTTATTTGGACTGATTATCTTGTTTTTTCTAACGATTAATTTATCGGGATCTGTTTGTTAGTTTGTTTATTTATTTGGATTAATATAGATTAATTTATTTTACTTGCTTTTTATTATTTATTTATTATACTGTATATTTTTATTTATATTTTCGGTTTATAAATTTTTAAGTAACGTAGTTTTTTTATCGTTATTAACATTTATTATGTTTCTCGTCTGATTTTTTTGTTTTGATTTTATAGTTCTAAATAATTTTGGTCATAATGGTTTGTTAATTATTTACTTTATTTATTTAGGTTCATTGATTTTATTCTTTATTTTTATTTATTCTATTTCGTTTATTCTAACGGGTGTGATTTGGTAATTTGTTTGGGTTAATTTATTTTACTTATTTTATTGTCATTTTGTTTATTTATTGTTTTTTCCCCAGTTTTCGATTTTTAAGTAAGGTAGTAAAAATTTGTTTTCATGTCTGCATTTTGAGATGAGCTTGGATCGTTTATTCAATAATTTATTTTGGTCTGGGAAGGTAATGATAGCTATTTTTTCCTCCAAGCAAAGTTTGTAAGTTTTGTATTGGTTGTTGTAGCCTAAGAAACGAAAGAAACACACATTCTGTTACAAAGGAGAAACGTACATTGTGATGTTGAGGGGGTAAGGAAGAAACTGATATCTTAATGCAAAGAAAAGAAATATACTATCGAGATGTAAAACGAAAAACGGTCCATGCAGGAGAGAAAGGAAAATAATCCTACATCCTGATGCGAAGGAAAATAAGAAAAACGGACATTGTAATGTAAGGGAAATGAAAAAACGGGTGTTTTAACGCAAAGGAAAAGAAAAAGTAAAACGGACCATCCTGATTGAACGGAAAAGAAGAAACGAACATCTTGATGCGAGAGGATACAAGAAACAGATATCCTGATGGGAAAATAAAGGAGAAATGGACCATTTTGATGCGAAAAACAAGGGAAAAACGGACCATCCTGATTGAACGGAAAAGAAGAAACGAACATCTTGATGCGAGAGGATACAAGAAACAGACATCCTGATGGGAAAATAAAGGAGAAATGGGCCATTTTGATGCGAAAAACAAGGGAAAAACGGACCATCCTGATGAGAAGGAAAAGAAGAAACGAACTATCTTGCAACGAAAAAAAACTTTCTCCGTCGAATATGCCGAATGAAATTGTAAGTAAAACCTTCATTTACCTTAGATCCCAGGTAAAAGACTTGCTCAAAAATTGTATCAAAGAGCAAATTAAAATAAATAAATTAACAACAGTTGAGACTTCTGCAGAGAAAAATAATGAAGAGGTAGGTAACTCCAAAAATCAGTTAATGGAGACACATCTTAGTAGCAACAGTCACACACTGGGAACTGCAAATTTCGACATGGTGTAATATCTAAGAAGCTTGTTTTGCTATTTCATTTACGACTGAGTAGTGAGTTCCATACTCGCTGGGTGTGGAGGTACGGTGGTATGGATCCGAGTTCGAATCCATTACCTTCATTTACGTGCTAATACCCTTGGGAAAGGTATGAATCTTCTTCTTCCCCAGCTATGGGTAAATAGCAGGAGAGCCTTGAATTTCAGCTGGTCTACTGCAGAAAGAAATGGCAACCTACTTAATCTGCCTCGTCAGTCAGGTATCGAAAGATACATGATCGCCTAAGCGTGTATCACGCATGGCACATAACTGACTGACTGATTATGCCGTGTGTTGCTTAAATTAGTATCAATTCAAGTCCCAGGAGGTCCATCTTCTTAGGTATTACATTGGGAGTCATTACCAGGTGACCGAGGCGTACCCAAAAGGGAAAGTGTCGAGGCTGACTGAAATCTTGCTTTAAACTTTGACCTTGTGTCACATTCTGTGTGATTGGACGTACCGATAAATACTGAGATCTGTGTAAACGACTTAGGTTCGACCATGAGCACAAACCAAGGGCCTGCTAGGAACTACTTTGGGATTTTGGCACTAAGACCGACCACACACTCTGATAAAAAAAAGGCCGGATCTGATAATCGTGAATAAAGAAAGAAGAATCTACCAGATCGTCGATGTAGTTGTGAAGGAGTATGAGAAATTGAAAAAAAATACCAGGATCTTACTCTGGAGATGATAAAACTATGTAATTGGAATGTGTTCCTAATAGCAGGTCAGTTGGATTTTCCCCCAGAAATAATGGAGTCTAGATTGGATGATTTGGAGATCCGAGGAACGTTTGAAACTTTACAGAAAACTACGTTTCTGAAGTCAGCCAGAATACTGAGGTAGGTACTGGATATTTGAAATATACTGGATATCTTGCTGCTACTTAAAAATCTTCAGTAATTTTGTTGCGGGTTGTAGCTGAGTGAAAATGTATCAGAAGGTAATTTATGTAAGATAAAGATTATGTGTGCTTATTATGCATTATCCCACAACACGTACATCAAATAAAGAATATAAGGACAATTTACATTGCAAGAAATTACTAAAAACACAGTGGTTAGAGATCCAACAATAAAGAGATTTTTATATATACAATAGATATACATGCAAGAATAACAGAATGTTGATTGATTGTGGCAATTGAGACAAGGTTATGAAGAATGTTCATGCAGAAATTTGGTCAATAAATGTTAATGGTTTTGATTTGTTAGTGAAATTAAAATAATTTGGTTTCTGTAAGCAAAAATCTCAAATGTGTTCGTTCAAATACTAGTGTGTATGCGTGTGTTACTTGTTAGAATTTAAGTTGTGTAGAGTTGTTTGCCTTTAACTGTTTGGCTAAATTGATGAGTTGTACAATTACTGTTTGTGTAGTGAAAACTTTTAAGTCAATTGTAATTTGATTACCACGCGGACAATGGTCGATCGAGTGCTGTGTTGAGAATTTTGAAGTGATGTTGAGTCAGTGAATTGACACGCGTGGAGTTTAGTAGCATCTTGCGAAACTTGATGACTGACTGACTTGAACTGAGTCATGCGGTTGTTTATATAGACTTTGGTGTTTAAAAATCGGCTCCAGGGAGCTTCGGCGGGAAAAAGATCTGTTTTAACTTTGCTAGTGTTTCTTAACCAATAGAAGATTGAATTTACTGAAACGAAGTGGTGATTGGTTAAGGCTTTTCTTAGGGAAGAATACATCTTTTCCGAAAGGGATGAAAGGCTAATGTGGAAGATTCCACAATGTGAACAATATGCAAATACATATAATAATAATAATAATAATAATAGCAGCAATAACAGCAAAAAATCGAAGAGGGAAATAGAGATGTTGACGGTGATAATGAGAGAATTCTTATTTGAAAGATATTTGTCCAAATATTAAAAGCTGAAATAATTATTTCTTTTCAAAGAAGGAATGAAAGATTAGTTATCACTGTACACAACCGAACAAATAAATAAGTGGTTACATACATATACATACATGCAAACACTGCGGAAGTTGTCTCGTGACTGAGTAAAACCACCCCAGGATTCAGGGATAATTTCCATGTCGCTGATACATACATAAATATGAATAAACAATAAATGTGATTTTTAAAAAGAAACGAGAGAAATAAATAGAAAACTATGAGTTCGCTTCTTTTTCTAAAAATCAAAGCTTCTTATTTATTTGTATAAATTTGTAGAGAATTATTTCTTTGCCTTTCTTTGAACGAACAAAATCGAACATTACAAGGAAACAATATTTAAAGTGTGTAAAACAACGCCTCCCACCAAAAAAAAAAGCCTTGATCAAATTAAATATAGAAAAATTGATATAAAATAAACAAATACAAATAGTAAACAAATATGAAGATAATATGAAAGATATAATAAAATTAATATATGTGTGTGAATTATACTTGTCTTTGATCGTGTGAATATATTTTATACAAAAATTTATTTACAATAAAGATGTAAAAGTGTATAATAATAATAATAATGAAAGGAAGATAAAGAATAGAATATATACTAGCAAAAAGTAAGATTTAAAAGAAGTGGACTAATGGCGAAACACAGCGGACTCAAAAACAACAAGAAATGATAAAAACAGACGATAAAATATTTATTTATATATTTTTTCTTTTAATGGAAATGTGAACATTTTTTTTGCCGCTAAGGCCAGAGACAAGAATCGCTTTCTTTGTAGTTGCTTCTTTGTCTTGTTGTTAATAACAGACGGCAGAGATTGGCTCTTTGATCTGTATAAGAAATATTAATCATTAAATATAGAAACAGAAGAAATAAAGTTGGAACGATAACCGGGAACGGGTGTTGCAGGGCTGGAGACATCAGTGGCCATATTTCTTTCAGCTGTAATAAAACGAAACAGAACGGATAATCTGAAACAACATAGCTGGACTTTATCACTTTAATTTTTGGTCGGTGTTCATATTGATTTGATTCATTCAAATTCAAGCCTACGAGCCAGGCATCTATGTCTTCGACAAATTGTTAAGATACCTCATTTCCATAACTTGTAAAAAAAATATCTACGTTTCATCATCTTCCTTTTGTGAATTGATTCACTGTTTTTCAGAAAGGTAATGGATACCCGTTGCCTTCTCTACGGTTTCAATTCAAAGTTATCGTCTGCTCGATTGCTTGTATTTCCAAGATTATTTCACCAAAGCGTTGATGGGATGGATTTATTCATTTATCAATGGTAATAGTGTGAAGTTAGCGCAACAGTTTCGATTGAGATTTGAAATTGGTTTACCGATTCCATTATCCACACCGCTAACCGTTGCTTGTAAAACCAATTCTAAATATTAATTAAGCATGTCTTTCATTTACTGATCGAAATAATTTTTATAAGTGTAAACTTTTACGAGGGAAAAACAGGCTGGACAGAATGGCAGAGAGAGACAAAGAATTTCAGGCTCAAAAAATGGTGAATGAAAAGGATAATTATTCTTTTGACACCGCTATTACTGTATACACTTTTGGCTCCCTCGGTAATGTTTATTCTTTTAAAGAGCGATATTTATAATATTAATAAAACCCAAACATAGGAAAGTGGATTTATATATTTTCTTTCTATATTCCTCTATTATCCCTTATTAATATATTACTATATTAATCCAAATCCTGCCAGGAGTCACACTTTCTTACCATTTTGATAAAGACCTGCCTCTATTTTCCAACATTTTATAACATTATTAAGTAGCTATCCTTTTTACGAGTATAAATTTCTCTTGTTTCTTTCGTGAAGATTGAAATTCTTAGCCAAAGTTCTTTGAATATTGGTAAAAAGCTGAAAACTGGCAGTTGGAATAAAGATATCATAAATAAGATACATCCCAAAATTCACTAACAAACACTATGAGATGAAAAAAGAAAAACCCAAAACATAATAAAAACAAAATTGTATCATCAAAATGTTTGTGTTATTAAGAGGAAGGATTTTTAATGTAATTAAATCCATTTTTGAACATGTGAGCAACGACGACGTTTTCGAGAAATTGGAAGCAAAAAGGAAACTTATACTTAACATCAGTTGAAATTTCTAGAGCACATAAGGAGGAAAGAGGGCTTGGAGAATTTTATACTCACAAGACAGATTAAAAGCAAGAGAAACAGAGGAAAACAATGCATAACAAAGTGAGCTTGAGTAAATGGATGGCGGGACAAGGTTTAGGAGAAATAACAAAAAGATAATTTATTAAGGGCTACGAAGGACAGGAAAATGTGGAGAGCCATGATCATCTACGTTCTGAAGAGCCACAACACATAGAAGAAAGACTTAAGCATTCTCATGATCACAGACTAACGTCCAGTAAGAGTCGAATCATGTATTCGCTATTGAACAAATATGCAATGGGAAAATGGTTCTCTTACCATTGAGGGCATAAAACATCACTCGACAAAAAATGAGCTCAGAAGTCATTACATATTAAAATCGAGATGACCTGAGCTTAGCAGTTGATCTCACGTCTGACGTAGCTCGCATAGATCAATGCGGGAGGAACTGGCTTGTAATATTCAATACATCTGAAACCGAGCTAGTAAAGTTCCGTCAGCACATAGCAATCATGAAGAACGGTTGTACATTTGTAGAACCGAGTTCAAAACAGTAGAAAAAATTCAACAGATTCAAGTAATATCACTAAAATCAAAATTGACTCATTTTTTTGCAAAAAATAAGCTCTCGAATTTCCACATTCGCATTAACCAACCAGCGACGTTCTTTCAAAGAATATGAAAGCTTTGAAAAACCAAACAACTATGTTTGTCGTCTGCTACGAAATTTGGGGAATCACTTCAGAAAATAATCAACAATATTTTCCCTCCTAAAAATAGATATTTAAAAATTGGGAAAATATTTATTAATCAATAAAATTCTGAGTTTAGTAAGCTAATTTTTAGCTTTTTCGAGCCTATGTTTTATAATTATACTCGTGGTGTTAAGTTAGCATTCAGTTTTTCGGCTTTTCCGTAAACTTTTGACCAGGGTCCGTTGTTCGTTTTTGTGGACAATCTGAATTCTCAAAACTTTCGTATAATTTGTTACTCAACATTTCACATATTTTATTCGAGTAACTTCTTACAAGGCCTAGCGACTTTTAAGTAAATTAAGCATACTTGAAACATACAAACGGAGTTTTGTAAACAAAATGTTAGTAGACGTTATAATACACCTTTTCCGTCTGGTGACATGTTAGAAAATTACACCCAGTCATAAAACAACGTAAATACGCGACACTCTCCTTATGTAAACACATTCTGTTTCTTCTATCATATTAATACAATTGATTCAGTTGTATTGTAAAGAAAGAAAACAAAATATTTTTGCGTTAATTTGTTTCGCGAGAATCTTTGTAATTTGTTTCTTTCAATTTGAAAAATGTTCAATAATAAAATTTATTTAAATTTGTAGAACAGTGTTTGAAAATCGTTTATTTCTTCGCTTTTCGCGCTAATTCCTCGACAATCTCAATGATACTCCTTGCTCGGAATGTCTATTAAGACTTAGGCTCAACTCGGATTTCAAGTGAAACACATATACGACCCATCGCTAAAGATGCTGGAAAAATGGTCGATTTCTCGTACCACTCCAAAAAGTATCTGATTCCTTCTGACATGCATGATCTTTACTATAACGAGACCAGACTAAAAATGGAATATCTGGACCGAAACTGCCAAATCCTCACTTTTCATCCTTCACAAATTTCAAATGTGTCTACGCAGTCTTGTGGGTGACGAATTTGATTTCCCACACTACATCCTCTTTCCCACAAACGAAACCTTGCTAACCTGTCACTACTTTATTTCTATTTTCATAGCAAATCTTCAGACAAGCTATATTCTTTAGTTCCGCCACTTCAGACTTTCAAAGTTATAATACGCCTAGCTACGTGCGAGTCAAATTAACGGAATTTCATTCGAATTCCGTTGGTAAAGAGGAATTTCCACTCAGGCAGCTTCTTCTCCAGAACTATTAGGTCATAGAACATACTCCAGAGTGGATGCTTTCTCAATCACTACAATCTTAACCTCTTCAAACCCCGAGTCAACCGTTAACTATCCTGCACTATCCACATAACATGCATCTCTTGTTCTGTCTGTGTGTGCTCTTACAATAACCCCATCCAGTAAAACTCTACCATGAGTGGCTCTTCAGTGAAAATCGAACTCAGAAAAGTAACCTAGGAACTATTACGTTTCGGTAGGTATGGCTGATATTTACTTGGTTGAGCACTAAGACCAAATAATTGCACCAAACATCAAGTAAGTAGAGTCTGTGTTAGAATTCAGTATTGAAAATCTTGTCTTTTCATTATCCTCAGCCTCGATCACTGACCTCTGACGTCGGTAGTAAAAATGCACCGACCAAGCCCAGTTCAGAGCCGCGATAGGCGCTCTTAATAGAACAATAAAACAAATTTAGTACTACACAATCTGTTGACAAAGCCATTATCGGCAGAATGTCTCAGAACGAAACCTCAGCCTTCAATTTTATGGCAATGTCTGTTTTCTTGACTTACAAATGTAAAACAAAAAGAGCAAACTGATAGACAGACAACCGTAAGGGCAGAGAATACCGAAGGATAAGATAACGAGTGTAATTTTGAATCGGCATTTTGAAGCATAGAGCTATTTATCCATCGTCTCTCACCTGTTTTTACATACGTTTAAATGCCTGTGCGCACATGTGCTGGTAGTGTAAAGGATATCGGCGCGGCGACTCGTTGCGCTTTTTCGGGTTAACGTTCTCGGCTGATATGACGCGAAAAGACTATATTGAATTCATTGCTAGGACAGTCGCTAAGAAAGTTGGTTGTGTCGTGCTAGACACTTTTTCTCACCAGAATCTACCATTGCTGCCACATCTACTCTGGTGTTCTTTTTATTTATTTAGAGATTCTTGATAAAATCCAAAAAAGAATCAGCAATATTGTTGGTGCTGACCTGGCGTCTCGGCTTCAGTTACTTTACCACCGCCGTAAATTGTCTTTCCTGTACCTTTTCTATAACTACTTTCATAGTAATTGTTCGGGTGAGCTTTTCGCTATGGTACCTAGACTTGAATTTAAGTTTAGCACTTAATTGGCAATAAGGTCTCATTAATTTACAGTTGAATTGGTTAGATGTAACCGTAAGTTCTATGCTAACAGTTTCTTTTATTGCACTTCTCGCTTGTGGAACTCTCTTTTGGCTCTATGGTTTCCGGCCAATTTTGATATTCAAAAATTTAAATTCAATGTCAATCGCCATTTACCTGATTTCTTTTCTTTTGTTCTCACTCCTTAGTAATGTTTCTCTTTTCTAATTCTCCTACGGCCTTGGTGTCTAACTGGTTTTGCTGTCCTGCTTGGAGAGAACTTGATTTAAAAAAGTGGAATCGGCGAACCCAGTTCAAATTCCGGGTGAGTCTATTGTATTCACTTGCCTGCAAATGTTTAGTGTCCGATGTTCCTTTGGAATTCCTGGGCATTTTTGTTGTTGTTGCTGTTGTTGCTTTTCATTGTCTCTAGAATTTTCTCTCTTATCCATTCGTTTATTTCCTGTCTTGTTTTCTTTGGAATGATCACGATCGACGACAACACTTATATTTCTCTTAGAATTTTCTACTTTGGTTATGTATTCTCGTTCAGGTTTTATTCGTTTATAACTCTGTTTTAGTATGTCTCCTTGTAATCCAAGTCTTTCAGGAGTCATATTACAGATTGGGTGTTGTCTTAGTCTTCTTTAGTTTCCGTAGTTTTAATCTGATGTAGCACACGACTGGAAGATGGCCGCTCCCGAAGTCGGCACTTGGGTATGTTTTGCCGCCTAGAACTGTTTTTTTTTTTTTTTTTTTTTTTTTTTTCTGAACGCTTTGTTGATAGTTACGTAATCAATTTGGTTCTTTGTGCCTCCCCCCTAACTTCTCAATATCCACAGTCGTCTTGGATTCTCCTGTGACCGGACGTTGACGATTACACGACCGTTTGCTGTGCACCACGTGATCCATCTTGTGCCGAGCTCATTTCGGGATCTTAGTTCGAAGCTGGTGACTATTTCGTCTTCTTGTACTTTTCCTAGCCTTGTCATTCAAATATCCTATGATGATGGTTTCTTGTCACCTGCGATCTTTAGCAATTTAAATGCAATGTAAGATGTTGTCTTCTGTCTCTTTGAACTCTTTTCTTTTATTGTCCTCTTTCATCAATAATGTTTTTCTCAGTTTCTTTCACCCCCACCCCTTGCGTCTTAGTGGCTTTATCGCCTTGCTTGGGGTGAAATGATTAAAATAAAATAAAATAAAAATAACGTGCTTTTGTCTATTATTTTGGTAGGTTCCCCCCATTTTTTTTGGGGGGGGACCTACCAAAGAGGTAATTCATTCTTTGCGAATGAAAACCCAGTATTCTTGTGTACCAAAGTACAAGTAAAATACTTGTAAAATACAAGTATTGGCACGGTTAAATTATTTATTTCAATTTTCTCACCCAACTCACATGGGGCTTATTTGGTATGTTATGCTTATTATTTTGTTTCAAATAATTTTCTCACTGGCATGATTATTTTGTTTACATTTATTAAGCTTATATAAGAATTATCAGTAGAATGTTTAAACAAGCCTGCTTGCAAGTTGAAGAATTCTAAGTGGAAGAATTATTCCAAATGGCACTTATATTTGATACGAAAAAGAATTGTGTTGAGACTCTTGCACATCAATATGCAATCTTGCTTTGCTTGATTTTTTTTAACAAGGGAAAATATGACACAGTGAATTTTTTCTTTATTTTTACAACAAATTTATGTTTGTTACATTATTTTGTTTTAAAATATGAATCTCAACGAATGTATGCTTGCCATTGTAAATTGGTTTAATGGAAGGCGCAGTGTGTTGCTCTCCTAGAGTCCTAGAGCCATGCTGATGTCAGCAGAAAAGTTTCTCTATGGTGGTTACAGTAAAGCAGTTTTATTTTGGAGTCGTTAAAATTTATAAGCCATTTCTTGCCCCAGTTAACCACTAATTGAAAGTTCTTTTTTGAAAGCAGCTGTCAGATTTACTTTGTCAGATCTGTCGGATTTGCTATTGAGACAGGGCTAAATGGTAGTGTCATCTTCATAAATACCTATTTGGGAACTGATGACATGGGGGAGATCATTAATGAAGATCAGAAATAGCGTAACTATCTTTACTTGCTTGATTCTGATATCTCCAATGTTACCTCGCATCTTCAACTGTTTCATTACTAGCAACCATACATTCTCTCTTTTTACAATCGTTAGTTAGTCTTTTCTTTGCTTTCCTTTCATATATTGTCTAGGAATTCTTGCAGTTTTAGTTCCGTGTCTGCCATCAACAGTATCATTTGCGTAATGATTACGTATATAGTAACACATTAGATTTTGACAGTAAGTGAAAAAAATGAAATGACAATTACGGCCGCATTCTAACGCAGACTACACACCTTTTTAGTATCTATCTATCTATCTATCTATCTATCTATCTATCTATCTATCTATCTAAATGAAGAAAGAGAGACTATGATATAAATATGGATGCATATTCATCTATTTTCTCTTTTGTCAAACTGCAAAAGCGCCGCACTTTTCGTTTTTTGGCGAAAAGGCTTTCTTCACATTTTAAACTGGAAACGAGGCTGTAACAATATGGGAACGTCTAATCGAAACCTGCGTACTTCAGAAATAAATCGGATGAAATATTCATTGTGTCTGTCTAGCTGTCGGGTTAGCGTCAATACAAAACGAGCCGCAACATTTTCTCGCGGAAGTGTGGCTATCACGTGATTAGATAACTTTGACAAATTATTCATTCACTGAATTGGACTGACGAATTTTTTCTACAACCTATCACGCTACGTCAGGCGCCCGTCACTCTTTGCATATGTATGTATGTATGTATGTATGTATGTATTAGATGTGCGGTTGGTGTAACGGTTAGCGACTCGGAAAGAGAAATCGATGATCTAATTCTGGTTGAGTTTGTTCCATTTCCGTTTGCGCAAATACCATTAGGAAAGATATGCTTCCATCTCTTCTTCCCTCACGTAACCCTAAAGAAAATGACTTAGCTCCGGGATGAAAACAGATCCAGACGTGTCTCGCATGTAAACTATTCCCCAAAATATAATGGTGGCTTCACGAAACGTATATTTCAGAGAGATAGATCTCGGAGTTGGATAGACTTTCTCTTTAAACATATGCAAATTTTAACTGACACTCAAAGTGCATAAAGAGGTGACAGAGAGAATTGCGACTACCATAGCAAACAACAGATACGTGTTGTTGGATTGTTTGACCTAAGTTCATACCGCTACTCTGTCGTTAAAAGGAAACGAATCCCGGATATTTATTACAAGCCAGAAGAAACTGACTACCCCTCAACTATGGATTAACAGAAGGAGCAGATTGGGATCTCTAGAAGTATTTAGCAACCAGTTTAGAAGAACAACAACTCTTAATTCAAAACCGTTATGTAGCTATGGAGAGGCGCACAGGCAGCTATTGAACAGAGTATCGAGCTCGTGGTGTTGCCGATTCTGTGTTCCCGTATAAGATTGAATTTCATATGAATGTACATGCACGGATGTGTATGTGCGAGATTATAAACATTTACTAAGTTTACGAGATCACAATAGTGTAGCTCTCCGTATGAACGGAATTCACTCGCCTAGAGATCTTTTTAGCCATCACTTGGCGATTAGCATCGATTTATTCAGTTTGGGATAAAGTCAGAATAGTTTGGCATTCAGCAAGGATTGAATTTGCTGTCCATTGGTCTATTTGTTTTAATCATCGTCGCCCCAAGGAAGGCAATAAAGTCACTAAGATTCAAGGGATTACTGAATGTTAGAAAATATGAGAAAAGCCACTATTAAAGAGAGAGGACAATAAAAGAACAAGAATTAAGAAGACAGAAGATAACGATTGACATTGCATTTATATTTTTGAAGATCAAAGTTGACTGGGAAGCAAGAAGCCGGAAGAAACTGTTAGTATAGAACTTACGGTTACATCTAGCCATTCAAATGTAAAATGATGAGACCTAGCCGTCAATCTAGTACTGCGCTTAAATTCATAAAGTCAAGGTACCATAGGGGAAAGAACAATCACCATAAAAAGTATTAATAGAAAAGCTACAGGGATCTAATTTACGGCGGTGCTAAAGGGACTAAAACCGAGATGTCAAGTCAAGACAAATAACATTGCAGGTTCTTCTTGGGATTTTATCAATAATCTCTAAATAAGTAGCAGAAGAACCAGACCAGATGTAGCAATATTCAAAGTAAGATAGATTCTAGCGAGAAAACTTGTCTAACACGACATAGTGGACCAAATTTCTTAGCTGCAGACTTAGCAATTGATACTTTTTCTACTTCATGTTAGCTGAAAACGTTAGTCCGATGGAAAGTAAAAAGTGCTCTCTCAGATAATTAAAAGAGAGCAGTTTCGTTTCTGAGGAGTTAAAATTAACAAGCCACTCTTGGCTCCATTTAACAACAAATTGTAGGTAATCTTTGAGGAGTAAATAGTTGCGACATCAGTGTCTACTTGAGAACTGGTGACATCAGAAAGATCATTTATGAACATTGGAAACAATGTAGGTTCAAGGCTAGCGCCCTGAGGAACAACTACATTTATGCACAAAGATCTAGAAGAGTGGTCATTCAAAACAACTTTCTTTTCGCAATTTGATAGGAAATTAGTCTGCCATATTAATTCTATAATAAGCATTCATATAGAAAGTACCACAAGTTGTGATAATTTCAATATAATTAATATACTGTTGTAACATACCTACGGACGACAATGGGTATGTCACCATTCACATAAATACAGTAGTAAATACTGTATGTGGTCCGATGGTTGGAGATTCATTGGGGAATTGACTTGACTCACTTCTAGCAATTGACTACTACTTCTACGCGCCGCTGGCGAATCTTATATGTGTTGTTCTTGTCCTAAGTGTTATCGTTCATTACCAACCTTCGCGTGATTATACTATTCAGGTTACAAAATCTTCGTATGCGTGTATCTCTTTATATATCGTAAACGTGTTAGAGGCACATCGGAGTAATGGATAGCAGTTTGGATTGAGGAACTCCATTCAATTTCGTTACATTCACTTACATGTAAATACCCCTGAGAAAGGTATGAATCCATTACTTCTCCCAGCTATGTCTCATAGCCTTGGATGGCAACCAGTCTACGAAAAGGACAACTTTTAATTCAAAACATGAGTAGGGTCGTTTGAGGCACACTATGTGCTCCACTTCTCTATATTCGGCTCATCCAAAAAGTGTGATTAGTTCTACGCAAGCCTTCAAAACTATAATCAAATCATAAGTGTGGATAGTACTGACTGTTCGGGTCTAAGGATTGATTTGCTGTACCCTCATACATCGAAAGTAACGGGAGAATACAGTTTACAAACTTTCTAGGAATTTTTCGTTAAATGTAAAGAACAGATTTTCATAAGCTTCGCCCAATACAGTAAATTACTACAAAACCAAAACATTAAAATTCGAGTCATGTTCGTAAATATTCTCGTCAAATCGAGACATTCATTGGATGCCATTCGTTCAAATATGTATAAGCTGTGAGCTGTATACATCCGGTTTCTAAGATCAATGGTTAAAAATGGCTTTTTGCAAGTGAAGTCCGTGAAACTTGTCGAAGACCATCTTTCTTCGAACATTGTGAACTGGCGCTACAAGATCACAAACAAAGAACAAATAACAGAAACCGCGTCACTTAAGGACTTTCAACAACAGCAACAACTAAAATGGATAGCACATGGGACTTGAAGAGATAATAATGACATAAGATGTTGATGTTCCACACTAATTCAAATAAAAGTTTAAGAAGGAATTCTCCCGTTAATGCCGGAAAGAGTTTATAAAAAACTACTAGACTTGAGAAACTTATTTTCTTGAAAAATTGTTTTAAGATAAAAAAGGTTTTGAAAATTTCAACCGGCAACAGCGCTGACTGCACTGCCAATGAATCCCGAATGTTTCCTTATAAAGAAACGGTTAATATTACTATTACCATTTATGTCTGTGTGCGTGTAAGGGAAGATAATACTAGTATAATGGAAAAAAAAAGTTGTGGAGAGCCATAACCTCTGAAGCGATATAGCGCATAAAATAAAAAAACAGATTAAATTATGATTACAAATTAAAATAATGTAAAAATAAAATAGAACTGATATATGCGTGAGGACGAAACAATTACCCATAATCCACTATCGAGCGTATTATACTCTGTTACGTGTTATATACGAATACATCATTTTAGAAACCTGACTACACTTCCTTGTCGACTGGTAATTTAATAACCTGAACGTTATATTTGAATATATTGAAAACGTGCAAAAAACAAAAAAAAAAAAAAAAAAAAAAAAAAAAAAAATGAAAATTAACAAAAAACAGACTCAAAAAACAAGCAAACAAAAAAGGAGATATTAAAATGCAAATTAGCTAAATATAAGAAAAAGATTATTTAAAAACAGAATCATGACCAACGAATACGAAAAGAGGGTCTTAAGAATTTCAAAGAGAACACGATAGCCTCTAAAAAAAAAAAAAAAGAGGTTTTTTTAATGTGTCCGGTTATTAAAATTGCATTTTCACCTAATCGTGTGTCTAAAATTAATATATATATATATATATATATATATATATATATATATATATATATATATATATATATTAAAGACAAAAAAGTTTCATTTGTTCTTTCTTGTTATTCCACTGATACGCACATGCCAGAAGACAATCGACAGATAGCAGACGACATCGTTTTTATTAAACGGGCATTTAATAATTAATGCCCGTTTCCTTGTTTGAGGGTAATATGTCCTCACTATTGACATAGCAGATAAATCCGACCCACTCGAATCTGGAATCCTAAATTTGGCTTCTCCAGAAACAGAGAAGAATCCCTGGCTGCTTCAATTCCTGTTTTGAATTATTACAACTAAGACCCTATCTTTTCGTCGCCCTTTTAACACTGCTTGCTGTGTAAACATGTGTTGTAGTTTCTTTGTGAGGATCAAATGTAAATATGCGTATATAATTTTGTATATGACTTCACGATATAAAACTCTGTCTGAGAACAAAGCATGTTTATTATTTCTTTTTTTTTTCTTCAGCTGTTCCGTTCCGTCCGTGAAATACGGTGTTTTTATGTCATGAATATAATAAGGCTCATAATAGAGTAAATGCAAACAGGGGATTATTCCTTTCTTCTGTAATTCACCCATTATCTGGTGGTTTACCCGATGTGATGTTATTTAAGCTCCATTACCTGGTCACTCTGGCATGTGATATTAATATCATTCATTATTGCTTTTAAACGGTAGACTAAATTTTCTGGCAAAAATCTAATTAAGAAACGTAGGAGAATATTAATTTAGATCGGAATTCGGCTTCACTTCAAGTCTATTTCATCATTTTAGCAGATATATAAAACATACAAACTATTATTTATATTGGATTTTCAAATTTTCGAGTTGTCTATTTTATCATTAATGGAGAGTGTCCGTATTTTTTAAAATCCAAATTGGCAAATAATTGGTATCTAATGTTTCATGGTAGATACAAAAATAATTACAAAAAATATAAGTATTATACTTAGCAGGGAGAGAGTATGATTGCATACTTTCATTTTATCACCAGAATTCTTTCTTTGTATCCCAGTCTCCATAAATAAGACAACCAATAGCAAAACACGACGCAAATGTTTACCCACCGCTTAACCGATGGCTGGGCATTAAGTCATTTTTCTCTACCACCGATAAATCGGTGGTCAGGGTTCAAAGTGTTAAGATTAACTTTCTAGGAAGCGTTTTAACAGAGGATAGAAAATGCGACACCGAGATCCAAACACGCATAGTGGAACATCTAATTAAATGGGAACTCACTACATTTGATTATGAGGCCAACTTATTAAACATCGCGCTACTTGAGGCAAATTTATTTTACGTTGTCACAAGAAATCATAGTAAACGCATTGGGAACATATTTTCGTTACTAAGGTTTCTCGAATATTCAGGTCGATAGACACAATATATACTGTTTTAATAAATAAAAATGGGACGTCTATTTCAAATACGGAGTACCCACTATCATAACGTTTGAAGTAATAAAAATGGCGGATTAAAATCTTTTTCCATTAATTCTTTAGAAATTGTTTTGTTTACGTTTTGTGGATGAGCGACTCTACAAAGTTGGACTCTGTTTCGATCCCTTCCTGGAAACGGATTTTTCTTTACTATACTTTCTCGAATGCATACATTAATACACACAGTTTAATAAAAATGTGGCGTTTATTTCAAAAACGAAGTATCCGCTATAACGTTTGAAGTATATATATTTTTCTTTATAGACAATCTTGGTAAAAATACTTTTTTTTTTACATCTGTTACGCCCCACTTATTTAATTTTATGAAATTTCGAGAAATTAAATTTGGTGCCACTTAATGTTTATATTAGTTAAACGCAAAAAACGTTGGAGAATTTAAATCATCAATTTTTTTTTTTTTTTTTTTTTGTAAAATAGGAACACTAGTCACTGAATCCCTGCTCTGAATCCTAAAATAAAAATGCAATAAAATTAGGACATTATTTAATTAGAAAACATTTAATTGTTTTTAGGAATAAGATATATTATAGATACTATTATCTTAGAAAAAAAGTTTCGGTGAATAATGAATTTTTATAAGAATTGTTTTAATTTTCTTAAAAAAACGAATTCGAATAATTTATAAAGTTTCAAATCTTTTAAATTACTGGATTACTTTATGTCTCTTAGGTGATATTATTAAGTAAAAACTATATTTAGTAATCATAAATGGGAAAGCTTAGTACAATTAATCGAACACCAATGTTTTAAAAAGAATTTTGAATTTTTTGTATGTGTATAAACGTACCGTTTTTTGTAGAAACGAATGTTCATACACGACATCAAGTATTTTGCTTATTGGAAATATTAAATTTAAAATATTAGCTTAAAATTAAAACTAAAATAAAAACTTCAAGAAACATTTTTAATTTTTAAAATATTCATTTTAAACCTTTGGAAGTGCCAAGTAATGATTCATATTATATTCATATTAAATTAGTATTATAAATATTTATATTTATAATATTTATATTATATTAATTTAATATTATATTAAATAGATTTGTCTTATCCTGACAAGCGGATTCGAGTCTGCGTAGTCGTTGGATAAGTCGTTGAATATTTTATTTATCGAATCATTATATTGATGCTCTTTCTCTCACCGGTTCTTTTTTTTTTCTTTTTCTTTTACATTGATTTCTTTGTAAAATTGTGTTTTGCCATGAATTAGTTATACTCCAATAATTTACTGGTCGACGTGATTTGGCAGAAGTAAACATTGTTTGATATATATATATATATATATATATATAAAACATCAATCAGCTAAGTGAAAAAATCTATCTATCTATCTATCTATCTATCTATCTATCTATCTATCTGTATATATATATATATATATATATATATATATAAATATATATATATATATATATATATATATATTTATATGCATGTATATATCATATATATATATGGGTGTGTGTATATGTGTGTATTTGGTTTTTACTAAGATTTCTCGAATGCGCAAGCCGATAATACACACTGTTTAATAAATAAAAAGGAGGCATCTGTTTCATATCCGAAGTATCCACGATATTAATATTAATGTTAAGTATATATATATATATATATATATATATATATATATATATATATATATAAGGAAAAAAATATAATATTTTTTTTAAAATCCACATTACAACCAAAAAAACGTTTGCGGTTTCTCTCTTCTTTTTAATATACATATTTTTTTACTGTGGGAACTACTATAACCTCTTCCATTTATATATATATATATATATATATATATATATATATATATATATATATATATATATAAATAAAAACCTCGTGGTTAAATTGGTAACGGCACGTTTCATATATAGGAGTGGTTTCCTTGACGAAAAAATGGAATACATGGACACAATTTTCTTTCGTATAACTTCTTGATTTAGGCCGGTTGATATTTATTTTGTAGAAAAAAAACTCAGTCATATCAATTCAAATACATATCCCCACTAAAATGTGTTTATAGCAATAGGAACGAGTAGCCAGACATAATACATACATTAATCATTTCACTCCAAGCAAGGCAATAAATCCACTAAGGTGCATGGGCGTTACTAAATATGAGAAAATATGAGAAAAAGAAAACATTGTTAAGGATAATAAGAATAATGATTGACATGACAGTTAAATTTTTGAAGACTGGAAAACAAGAACCCGGAAGATTGTGAGGAAAAACAACATAGAACTTAAAAAGTGTGAGTGAAGAAACTAACATAGAACTTACGGTTATATATAGCCATTTGAGCACAAAATGATGAGATTTTATTTTCAATAAATTATATTTAATATATACTCAAAATGAAATATCTTTTTTTTTCAATATTCTTACCTTAAACTTAAAAAAGATGATAAATTTATTTCAAAAAATAAAACAAAAATATGGCATAAATTCAGTCACCATAATACATAAAGTCTCTATGTAATCCTCTAGTCCTCAATTTGTAAAGAACGAGGGCATAAACTGATTGGAAAAATATAATATTTCCAGGTTTCCACGCGTTTCCTGAAGCCGAGGTGTCTGGTCAAGACTAATAACATTGCTTACTTCTTTGTATTTTTTAAGAATCTATGAATACATAGCAGAAGCACCAAACCAGACGTGACCGGAATTGGACGAATAAAAATAAATGGGTATGATAGATTCTATGAGAAAAAAAGTCACGACTGAAATAAAATTTCCTCGCAGTAGAACTAGCATGATTTAATATAATAAATTTCATATAAGCTTGACACTTAAAAAAAATGTGTTTATTTAAAAAGTCATTTAGAAATATGAATTAAATCAACAAAAATTGTTTTTCAAATGAAGTTTTTTTTTTTTTGCTGCCCAAAGCATTATTCTTTTTCAACAACAACAACAACCAAACGTAGTTGGAATTTTTGTTCGCACTTAATTTAAAAAAATTGATTGATTTTCATATTTTATTCTATCATTTGATTGATTTTCTAGTCAAAAATTAATAATGATCGAACAGTAATGATTCTGGTTTCAGAATCGCTTGTATATAGCGACTGCCTGATGTCTCTAATCTGGCATCTAAAATCGAAAACTTTGCCTTGTCGAACAAGATTAGAAACTTAACCAAAAGAGTATCGGAGATTTGTCAAGAGGAAAACGTAAAAACTTTAACGTCGTTACTTGAATCATAATCTTTCCTTAATCTATAAAAATGTAACTCTTCCCCAAAATTAGTTTAAATTTGAACTGACATGTTGAAAACTTCGCCTGGAATACTATTTTCTCTAGCGTTCTTTTCTTCGTTTTCCCGCCATTTGCACCCCACCATTTCAACCATATTTCGTTCCCATTTCTATTCCAGTTATTTTATCTATTTTGATTTTGCAACCCTCCTTCATTTTTTCTTGTTTTGTTTTTGTTAAACATCTTCATTCCACCGTAAATCCATTATCTCCGTTCACCGGTCTGTGGAGATGTGATTTCTTCCACCCAGGCTCACACTGAAACTGATTTCTTTTGAGAAGACATGTCTAAGTATTCTTCCTGTTGTCGATTTCAGTCTTCCTTATTATCTCTTCGTTGCCGAAAACGTCAAAAAATTCAGCGCACACCTCTTCAGCCGTTTGACTTTTAGTTCTTAAATTCGAAAAGAAAGCGTATTTCTTTTTTTCTTTCTATTTCTTTTTTAAATCTCCACCTCTTTCTTTCCAGTCGATTATAACGAAGCATTGTGGACAGGCAAAAGCATGTGTAGCATCCCTAATCCATGTCCAGTTTTATGACTTTCATTTCGCCATCATTCGTTTCCATTTTTCCGATTTTTTCACGAACCGAATCGACAAGCTCTGTAAAACTCAGAAGACGTGAAGAAAGACGGAAGGGAACAGCGAGTATAATTATGCTGTGGTCAGGAAACAGTAAGAAGAAGAAAAAGAAGAAGGATAAGAAGAAGAAAAAGAAGGATAAGAAAATAAAATAATAATAATAATAATAACAGACGACGAGGAAAATAATTGCAAGCGAAGTCATTTCCCTTCTTACATTATTTTTTGTGCATTTTGTGCACATTTTAAACTAAACAATCATCTCTCTCTCACTCTCTTTGTTTGTTTGTTTCTTTCCTATCATGTTTCGTTCGATAAAAACATTTTTGCATATACACTAGAGTATAAATCCTGTTGATTTTACAACAAGTGTATTCTAAAAGCGCAATCGGAATTGGTATTTGCGAATTTTGACTTCTTTTTGAGATTAACAATGACAGTTTTAAAAAACTATGATCTTTTTTATATTAAAAGTATTTGACAATTGTTAGCAAAGTAAAATGCACTAATATATATGCACTAAACAACTTATATATTTTAGTTAGATACAAGAAGACATATGCCAGTTAAAATGTTAAACTGAGATAGAGAGAATAAATATATATATATTGAATATAAATCTCCATCTCAGTTTGTTTTGAAAATCACAGAACTGTAAAACCGGTAAAAGTTGTTACTCTAAATAAATATTCTTAAAGACTTCAGTGACATTTTAACTTTTCTCTCTCTCTCTCTCTCTCTCTTCTCTCTTCTTCTATCTTCCTCCCTCCCTCTCTCTCTCTCTCTCTCTCTCTCTATCTATCTATATATATATATATATATATGTATATATATAGATATATATAGATAACCAAATGGATAAGCATAGGTAAATGTATAGGTAAATGTACGAGCGAATGTTCGTATAAAAATACATACATACATACACACACACATATATATATATATATATATATATATATATATAATATATTATATATATATAAAAACATTTAATTATACACATTTCATTGAATACCACAGACAAGGTACTTTTATTTAATTTTTTATACAATTTCTCATGCGATATAAGAATTTTTTCTTTTCGGATGATAAATTATATAAAAACTGTCCGAATTTTCTTTTTATCCGAGCGCTTTCGGCTATACATTTAACCATTTTCAAGGATTAAATATTTTAACTGTTGAATAAGAAATTGTTTGTTGTATGTATGTTTTATAAAATGTTTTAATTTTTCAAAACACGGTCAAGATCTTGTGGCCATGTTCAAAGTTAATTTTTCGGGCCACTCGTCAGGAGATACCAATAAATGTCTCCCAATTTTCTCTTTTTTGTTATTTTTATATAAAGTTAAAAAAATAATTTATGCGCTTTTTTTATTGGTTGATTTTTCTTCTTTGTGTGTTTGTTTCTGTGTGTTCGCGCACGAGCTTTTATGAGTGTGTGTGCGTGTGTACGCCTGTACGTGTGCGAATATGAACATGTATAAAATGTCGTTGTTTTTTAGCTTTATAAATATTCCCTCAGCAATGATAACTAATTCTTTCTTTCTTTCTTTCTTTCTTTCTTTCTTTCTTTCTTTCCAATGCGTCTTTAAAGTAAAACTATTACCGATGCGTTTACATTATGCATGTAATCGTCCAGATCTCCCCACCCCCATAACTCTTGACCACCCTTTCATTATTTTCTCAGTTTCAATGTACAATTTACAGTTCGAATGCTGAATCTTGCTCAAATAAATTTTAGATAAAAAGTTGTAAATGCTTTGTTTTATCCTGAAATTCTTTCATTTAGCCTGAAATATTTACTTAGATTAATAAATAATTCAAGCAAAGTTGGGGTCAAAAGTAAAGACAGCCGGAAGTTACCTACACCCTTGTACAAATTAATTGTAGTAAAACGAATAATTCTGTTATTATTTCCTTTTTTTTTCGTATTTTTCCAATGAAACATGATCCAGTGCATATCTTAGTACATCGTATGTCCATTTCACGAAGTCTTTCTGTTGTGGTAGGATCCACCTAATTTGCATAGTGGAGTACCGACCATATAAATATGGTTGGTACCGGGAAGACGAGGGGGGGATCAATAGATTCAATCCAGAGACTCTGCCCGACTGCGACTAAGTCAACCCATTCTCCAGGAACGGTCTTCCCAAGAATATACCAAAAGACTATATGTAAATATTGTGTACACTTTCTTGTTTCAATACATTTTGTTCTAAGTACATTTTGTGTTGTATTATTATTCCATGCATTAGTCAAGTTTCAACACTTTCCTTGCAGATTGACCACAAATTCTCGATTGGAATTAAATTAGGAGAGTTTCCAGGCAGGCTCTAGTACTTTGATTTGCTTACTGGTAAGGTTTGCCAGTGTATTCGTCTAAGCATTACAATTTTCGTACTCTAAAATTGGAGTAACGTCCAACGCAGACAATGGCTAAGGACAACTAATCGACAGTCGAAACAGTAGTGTTTGGGCGTGATGAAAATCTGATGCAATCACGTGTGACGTCCCTAAACACAGCCTTCGCTCGCTCCTCGCTGCTTCGTTCGGGTGTCGCCGCTCCAAACGTGACGTCCGCCTGTTGCGTCAGTCGTGTTGTCCCGTCCTGTGACGACCAACTGGCTTGGTATCGGTCGCGGCACCCAAATGTGACGTTCTAACCTTTTGGTGATTCGGATGGGAATCTGGTTAGATTCGATACCAGCCTCGTCGTTCCCAACTCGCTTCCAACGTCTGGTTACCAAAGTAACTGCATTGATCTCCAGTCCGCCTACCCACGTTGTGAATTGATCTTTAGGCAGACGAAAAATCAATCAGTCGTTGGGGCCGTAATGCAAATTGAGTTCAAACGAGGGTGATATCGCACAAATATGCATAAAAGAAAATAAAATGATAACTCAAAAGTTCAAGGTATCAAAAAAAAAGGATAACAAACTTTATGTCTAGTTGTTGGATACATAGGACTGCGTCTATCTCCCGACCCGTTATATGGATTGTGACACGTTGTTTTTTTGTTAGGCGAGTTTTAACACTTTAAGTTGTTTGTTCTTTAAGAAATTGGTTTTTGGTGTGTCTTTCAGGCGAAAGTCGAAAAAAACTTATTTTGGTGGTATGGATCTAAGTCGCTCTTCAAAATAAATTGTTCTTGGATTGAAGATGAGTTCGGAATTTTGCGCGATCTTAGTCAGCTATCTGCGAGGCCTGCTTCAACTGAGCACTCTGAACTCTGGAACTCCACTGGAAACTGAAACTCTGCCGAACTGGAACTCGAAACTGAACTGATTTCTCTGCTTATTGCGAATTTAATTTTTATATGGACGCCGACCAAAACCGGGGTGGGTTTGTCGGCGCCGGAGGTTCCTCGATAATTCTAAATACATATCCACTTCTTTTATTTTTGGTTTAAATTTTTTTTTTTCCATTTTTTTCTTACTCCTTTTTTATTCCCACCTTTCTCACCATACTTCAGAGGGGTGAATCAACGGTTCCCCCCCACTTCTTCGTAGCAAGAATTTCATACCTATCCCTCTAAATGGGCGGCGGCGGCTTCCTCCTTGCGTCCAATATGATCACCTCCTCCTCGGCCCTCGCCACCATGGCCAAAATGGTGTCCAGCCGGGCGTGTGCGATCCAGCTGGCTTTTCAAAAGGGAAAAAAAAAATATATCTTGCTCAAAAAAAATTATCTTTTCTTTTTCCTTTTTTTCTTTCCTTAATCGCATTCTCATCCCCAATGTCACCTGGGATCCATCAATGCCAATTATATTTTTTGAAGAGGCAGTCGTCCAGCGAAAAAAAAGTCGATCGTCGTCTCGAAAAAAACAGTTCCATTGTTCTAGTCATTCTTGGTGCCAAAAAAATAACATAGTTTTGTTTCACAAAATAATTCTAACACCTATAGATGTCTTTTTTCAAATGAAAAACGGTCAAGTCGTTTTCAGGGTTGGCTTCGTGTTAAGGCTAGTAGACGACCTAAAAATCCTATTGTTTTCGACAATATTGTTTGCCCCTCTGACACAGTTAATTTTTCTTATATATCCAAAGCCCCTGTATTTCACCTGTTTTTTGTCAATTATCAAAATAACATTATCAATGAATTTTCTCTTAGCTAGTCGGTCTGTGGTTTTGCTAATTAGATGTTTGCCAGCATTAAGCGGTTTTTTATCTATCCCCGATAAACATTTTCGCCGCCAGAACATAGTTGATTTTCTTATCCAATTAGAATTTTTTCTGCAATGGTAATGACACCTTTTCGTCATTTGCTACTTATCAAAATAACATATTATTTGTCATAAATGCACGTTTGGTCGTGGGTCTCTTTTCTTTTATCATCTCTCTTTTTAAGTCGCCTCGGTAAATTTTCCTTTTCTTCTTTTAAAAAATTTTCTTTTATTTTTTTGTCCAGTTAAATGGTGTAAACACGGATGACGCAATATTTTTTTTATCCTTTCAAAAAATTTCATCAAACACCCTGAAAATAGATTCACATAACTGAACACCATTGCAAATGACCTAATCTTCGGTGATCGTACGCGAACCGGTGTTTCAACGTGATGAAAAAAAAATGTGTTCTCCGGCAGGATTCGAACCTGCGTTCAAAATCATTGTTCAGGTTTTGTTTGTCTATTAGGTTCTTTGTAACCGAGCGGTTAAAGCACGTCAGATATAATGACAGTTTTCCCTTGGGGAACACAGGTTCGAATCCTGCCGAAAGAAGCATATTTTTCTAATAAAATTTCTCGAATATTTAAACCGGTAGATGGAAATAAATAAATAAACAGACCATCAACTCAAATATATGGATATCCATATATGAAAAACGTTTAACATATTATATAAATATATATATATATATATATATATATATATATATATATATATATATATATATATATATATATATATATTACGATATGGACTAAGTCTATTTTAATATATTTTATTGTTATATTATATTGTTTATTATGTCATACTACCTATATGACAGTTGTGTAGTAAATTCAGTACTTCCTGCCTGTCATCTATTTTTGTCCTTGTGTCAAACTAACCTACGTTTAGTAGTGATTGGTGATTGCCTTCCCGTAGAGAATTGACTACCAAACAAGTCGAGCAGACCGTGACAAATGTGCTGTACATTCAGTCCTGAGTGACCTTAATTTTTGGTCTTGCGTCAGATTAATCTGAACTTAGTATTGATAGTCTTCCCGTTGAAAATTGATTACCAAACTAATCTAACAGACCACGACAATTGTGAAGTAAACTCAGTCCTCGCTGCGTGTCCTGAATTTGGAGCCTTGTGCTGCACAAACCTAAGCTTAGTATTGACTGCCTTTATTTAATGTAATGTCCAATGAATTAGTCTAACAAAACAGACAAGGACAGTTGTGTAGTAAATTAAACCGCCCCCTAGGTATGCTGAATTATTGGACTTGTTTAAGAATAACCACAGAGGAATTATTAATGAACTATCTACAGGCCTTGACAATTTTGTAGCAAGTTGGATTCTTACTAAGTCCTCCTCACTTGTAATTTTGTTCCAGGTTAAGTTTAATAAATACGAATGACAACAGTTTACATTCAGAATTTTTTGTTCAATTTTTCTCGTTTTCTCTTCTGAACTAATAATTAAAATAAAAAAAGATTCAAAACATTAATTTAATTATGAATTAAAAACAAATTTTCTCTTTTTTTTATATTTGTGTTTTGAAAAAAAAAACACAGCAGAAGCAAAAAATATAAAAATTATTTTTTAACAGATTGCATGATTGTAGACATTCAAATTAGAATCATTGCTCAACTTATTGATCAAGGATCAAAGTTTATCAGTGTATTATAGTTTTCTTGCTTGAATGATAGCTTAACATATGCTTATTGGCAGCAGGTTATGTTTGATGTTTTGTTATGAGCGTTCAACAGATAAAGACGAAGTAACGGAAACGTGGTTCTATAGAAGGATGCTGAGAATGGAATGAAAATGTGTGCAACGACGAAAATTTAGAGAAATGGAAACAAAAAGGACATCAGAAAGACGTAGATGAAATTTCTAATGCACATAACGAAGAAATAGGGCTTGGAAAATTTGATACTCATAGGACACCGAAGCCAATAGGGACAGAGGAAAATAGCACATAGCAGGTTTGTGTAAAGGGGTGAGAGAACAGGATTTAGGGGAGATAACAAAAAGATAAAATTTTAAAAAGAAGAAAATTACTTGGAGAGATTCATGATCGCCAACGTCCTGAAGGGACACAAGTAAAAAATAAAAAGATAGCATATATATATATATATATATATATATATATATATATATATATATATATATATATATATATGAACTTTGATTTTAAAAACTGGACGATTGTTTTAATGTTCTTGGTTCTATACCATTTTGTTTATTCACATTTTTTCCTCGATTATCGATTTGTTCTGTTGCAAGTTGAGCTATCATTTATAAGGTTTTTCCAAACGAGTACCACCATATATATATATATATGTGTGTGTTGTGTGTTTAAACATATATATATATATATATATATATATATATATATATATATATATATATATATATTGTTGAAACTTGACTAATGCATGGAATAATAATGCAACACAAAATGTACTTAGAACAAAATGTATTGAAACAAGAAAGTGTACACAATATTTACATATAGTCTTTTGTATATTCCTGGTAAGACCGTTCCTGGAGAATGTGTTGACTGAGTCGCAGTCGGGCAGAGTCTCTGGGTGAATCTCTTGATTCCTTCCTCTCTTCCCGGTACCAACCATATTTATATGGTCGGTACTCCACTATGCAAATTAGGTGGATCCTACCACAACATATATATATATATATATATATATATATATATATATATATATGTGTGTGTGTGTGTGTGTGTGTGTATATATATATATATATATATATATATATATATATATATATATATAGTACAGGTAATCGATCCATTGGCATATAGTCAGGGGTGAAGAACGGTTTGAAATAGACTATACCTATTTTGAGGTGATTTTTGTTTTTTGCTGTAAATATATATATATATATATATAAACTTTAATTCTTACTCGAAATTAAACATTTTATCAAAAAGATCATTTGCAATTAGGAAAATAATGAATATTATACGACTATATAGCGTAGAGGTATAAAAGGAATTATCTTTTAATTGATCCATCATCTTCTATTATATACCGTGTTTCTTATGTAATAATAATCACTCTCCACAGATTACTTTATTTTTTTTATATTGATAACGTATACTCATAGTCTGATAAGTATGTGAGACTAATTTTTTCATACGTAAAATACTTGTTTATTCCCTTCTGGCCTCCTTTAAAGGTATATATGCGGTTTGAAGTCCTTTGTTTCATCTTCTGTCCCTCATAGGTCATCTCGTTGCCTAGTGCGTGAATATCCTAAGTTCAGCTTGGTTCACTTTATTTATAGTGGGGCACACTCACTAACATTCCTTGAGCCCCAATTTGTTGGCTTTCAGATTACCTGTTAGGTCAACCCTGAGGGATCTTAGTTTTTGATATCTCTTAGGGCGAACGCAGCATATATTGAGGTCACCTCAGATCAACTCTTTTTAGAACATTGTTCATAATGGATATCACATTCGATTCAAACCTCTGATATTTTCTTGTATGAATGACATACTACTAATTGTATTGTTTATGAAGGTAGAAAGACTTTTCGAGAATTTAAACATCGAATTCTTCCAGTTGGTCTTTATGATTGGCTACGTTACTTTACAGAATCTGCTATGGTGCCAACCTAAAACGCTCAATGCCGAACTCCGTGTTATCGATGTAGTTTTAATAGTTGTGTGTCGTGGGATGAGTTAGGGACGTCAGAGCAATGGTCTTTTGGGTAATTATACGACATTATTAAAAATAGAATCTTGTACGCAAAAAAAGCACCTCTTATTCAAGGAGAGACAACCGCTGTCGACAAGGACAGTCTAGAATCGGTAAGAATCGACAAGTTAATGGCCGACGACGACAGTTTAATTAATAACAATGGTTTGCTTTCTAGCTGGGATAGTTGCTTGTTACAAACGAGCATCAATAACACTAATCAACACGATTTTTGGTGCCAAGAAAAAAAACACGTTTTTTTAGCTAATTTGATTTCTGAAAATGACCTTAGTTTTTCATGGTTAGCTACCATTTTTGCTGTACTGAAATGAGCTCATCTTTGGAAAAAAGAACAATTTACGATCTTGGCTAGTTGATAAAGGTCGTAGAAACCCATGAATTTTCAGGTAGGCCAATCAATTTCTGTCAGCCACCTGAAATAAACTATTTTTATAAGATAAAGGTGTTTCTGAGTCAAAGATTTTAAAATAAAAGTACCGAATTTTTTCAATTTATTGCCCAAATTCAAATTAACTGATAAACTTTATCAGTAATACACTTTAGTATACCTGATAATCAAGATGACTTCAAAAATATGAAATTCTAAAATCTTCTGTTTGATATTCATAAATTTATCCCATCACTACGGAAGAAAACCAAGCATATTGAGGGCATTTTGTTTCACAGTTGGAAAAAAACTCCAACTAAAGACATCCCAATTGAATGCACCTATTCCATTGTACATGATACTTATGGAGTATCAAAAGGGACTTAAATAACATTGAACATGACAGACAATCAAGAAAGAGAAAATATTTACCATAGTTCTTATATCCAGGAAAGTTTTATTTCTGCTGTTAGTTTATTAAATAATTTGATGAAAATACTTGTTGGTCTTGGTATATTCAATCGTGTTATTTTTAAAGACTTAAGGTCGGATTGTTATTGCAAAAATAGTATTTCCCAATAAGCAGACCAATATTTCCTGGTTTAAATAAGAATTGAGAGGTTTCTACGATTTTATTTTGATAAATATTGCCATCAGTCAATATCATATATACAGAAAACAAATGAAAAATTTTTTTTTCCAAAAATGAGGCATTTCTGTACAGCAAAAACGGTAACTAACCAAGAAAAGGTAAGGTTATTTTCAGATTCAGCGTCCTCAAATTAGCTGAAAAAGATGTTTGATGTCGACACCATTTAAAAAAAAATGTTGACCAGTGTAATCGGTGTTCAGACCAAGGTAAAAGCCAGCATTAGGGATGCTGATTTTCAAAACAGGCACAGAATGAATTTCCTAACTCTATTTATTCCATTTGATTTTGTGTTATATCAAACTATGCTTAGTAGATTAAACAGCGCCAGTGCTCGGTGTTTAGGTAGTAAAGGTTTATATGAATATATAAAATGATTTGACTCTCTCTCTCTCTTCTCTTTGTGACCTGCAGGGGGCTGGTTAGGGAGAGAAGACGAAGGAATGATAAAAAAATCCAGAAAAAAAAATCTGTTAATTTCGATTGTGATAAAACAGTTCAACTAAGGAAAAAGAAATATTTAATCAATTTTGGCATCTGAATCCAAATTCTTAAAAAAAAACCTCACAAATTTCCATCCATGACTTTATCTAGCACTTGTTTTCAAGGTTACTTTGGTGATTGATGTTTGCGTAGAAGTGAACTGAGAGAGATTTGTAGCAATGTTTAACCTTCGTGACCTTAAAAAGACAAAAAAATTGGGTGACAAAAAGACGGTTATCCTCTTGACACCGTTGTTGCTGTATACTCTTTTGTCTCCGTCTGCATTGTTTATTGTTTTTAAAACGAGATGATTCGAATTTTAATAAAGCTCAAATATATGAAAATGGATTTATACATTTTCTTTATTCTTAAGAAAAAAGATATTAAACACAATTTATTTACTAGATTGAATAAAACAAAACCTGTTTTCATAGTTATTCATAAAATGGTTTATAATAAATATTGCATTGTAGTTGGTTTACATATTTTGATAATTTTGTAATTTTTTATAAATTTTTAAATAAAGAGATTTGTTTTCAAATTTATTTTTTATAAAATTGTAAATAATAAATCTTTATAAAATGTAAATAATAAATATGGTAGTGTACTTGGTTCACATATTTTTATAATCTTATAAATAAATGTTGCCGAGGGAGTCAAAAGTATATACAGTAATAGCGGTGCCAAGGAAATTTTTGATGCATCGTTTTTTTTTCGGGCACAAAGGTTAAACATTGTCAGAATTGTGCAAGATCACCCTTCATTCTCTTGGCACATTTCACTGTAATGCGATGTAAGCAAGACTTTGAACGATGGAACGACAAAATGTAAGAAAGAAAGAAAGAAAGAAAGAAAGAAAGAACGTAACGACAAAAAGTTTTTATTATTTTTTTAAGCATTTCACCCCAAGGAAGTCGGGAGTGCCACTAGCACGCAAGGGGTCACTGAGAGTGAGAGCAAGAGTAAAGGGGGTTGTTTGAGGAAAGTATATAGAGAAGGGTGGGGATCAGGCTCAAGACAACAGAAGATGTCGATTGACATTACATTTGAATATTTGAAGATTATAGAAGGAAGCAAGTATGAGGAAGAAAGTTCCACTGTTGGGAAATGCGAGATAAGAAGCTGTTGGAGTAGAAGAGACATCTACATTTAACCGTTTAAACAGTGAAAGGGTTGGATCGATATGCCACCCTAGTAGCACGCTTAAATTCATGCAGTTTGGGTACCAGTGAAAGTAGCTTGTCAGAGCAGTTTCTGGAAGAAAATAAATATTACCAGCAATACATTTTTGGAAAAAATATTATCAGCAATAAAAATCTTGTCGGCATTAAATAACGATTGAGGTTGATATGTAAAACAAACCATCCTGGCTGATTGGAATTAGAATGATACAAGTAAATACGAATAAAAGTGATAATAAAAATAAGAAAATAATCATTAAGAGAAAATGGTTTGTCTTAGAAACTGTCTCGTAGAAAATGGAAGCAGAATGAAAGCAGAATTTTTTCTTAAAATTATTTGTCCGATTCAGCCATTGGGAGAATTCTAATCATTTTCCGTGCTGATAAAGCGCATAAAATGTTCCTTTTTTTAATGCTGTGTTTCTTCAGGACAGTGACAATCATGACACTCCATGGAATACTTTTCTTGTATTACCTGTGAATTTCCATGATTTATTGGGAAAGATAGTGGAGTGGTCTTCCGTTGCCTTCTCCGCAGTTCTGAATTCAGAATTTTTTGACTGGTTACCACCTCAAGGCAAAAGATCCAAGTCTACTTTGCTATTTAACCCATGTCTTTTCAAAGTGCATCAGCCTACGCAAAATAAACGAAATAGACTCGATTAGAATTTGAACACGGCACGCCAAATTTACTTTCCGATTATTTTTTGAACATGAATTATAAGCATTTGTTGCAAAAATGCGAATGTGAATGTTAGTGTGAGCCGACCTGGTGCAAAATAGTTTAATACGAGGAAATGTTAAAAATTTGACTCACTGTTCAAAATTTGACCAAAGATATTTTCTGTAAGCGGGAAAGGGAGTCTTGGTCGATCTTAGAGATTTTCACCATCTCCGTTGACAGAAAAAAATTATTGATTCAACAAATGTAAACCCCTAAAAAATAAAATAGAGAAGCTATATATATAATTTAAAAATGCATTTAAAAAATGTAAAATCTCTCTGGAACTTATAACTTTAGTTTTAATTCCAAATTTAAATTTAACATTTCCAAAGAGTAAAATACTTTTAGTGTATTTCAAACCGAATTTAGATTGATGGGAATCATTTTTTTCTACTTATCAGTAACATCTATAAATTCGTCCTTATTATCGACATAAAATAATAAACTTTTTCAAAAATCTTTCAATAAAATAAAATATATTTTTCTGAAACGCTATTTGGAGAGAATTAAATGATTTAAAGATTAAACAATCTGAATTGAGACAGTATTACCAACATTACTTAACATTTAGTAGAAAAACATTTTTTTTAAACGAACGGTTTCTTTTGATTTATTGAGTGAATTATTTAAAGTGATGGTGATGGAAAATTAAGTATGGAGGAACAAACTGACAGGAATTACTTGACGAATACTACGTGAACGATTGTTTGTATATTTTTTAACTATCCAATAATCTTAAAAATTAATAAGAAAATTTTCTAAGCAATCTAAAATGACCCAGGTGACCATTGAAAGAAAATAGCATTGAAGGCAAGAAAAAAATAAAATGACCCTTGTGCCAATGTAATTAAACGGAATTGGTGTCCAATGAAAGAAAAGAAAATCAAAGGCAAGAATACAATGAAACCACTATGTTTCCAATTTAGTAAAACGGAATCGGTGAAAAATGAAATAAAATACAATCAAAGGCAAAAACAGAATAAAATGACCCTTGTGTCCAATGAAAGAATAGAGAATCAACAGAAAGAACAAAATGAAATAACCTTGGTGTCAATGTAATAAAACGGAATAGGTGACCAATGAAAAAAAATGAAGTCATTGGCAAGAAACAATGAAATGACCCTGGTTCCAATGTAATAAATCAGAATAGGGATCCAATGAAAGAAAAAGGAATCAAAACAAAAACACAATGACATTAAACTGATGCAAATGTAATAAAATAGAATTGGATGGCTGTGTAAGAATATGGAATCAAGTGCCAGAAAAATAGGAAATGAATCTTGTGCTAATGTAATAAAGCGGAATCGGACGTCTTTGAAGAAAATGGAAGAAAGGTCAGAAGAAAAATAATGAAACTGGTGCCAATAAATAAAGTTCAATTGGATGCCTGTGATAAAAGATGAAATCTAGGTCCAGAAAAATAAGAATGAAGCTGGTGCCAATGAAATCATATGGAATCAGCTGCCTTTGAAAGAAAAAGCAATCAAGTGCCATAACAATAGTAAATGAAGCTGTTGCCAATGTAATAAATGGGAATTGGGCGTCAGTGAAAGAAAATGGAACAACGGTCAGTACAAAAATAATGAAACTTGTGCTAATAAATAAAGCTGAATGGGATGTCTTTGAAAGCATATTGGATCAAGGGCCAGAACATTAAGAATGAAGCTGGTGCCAATGTAATCATATGGAATCGGACCCCTGTGAAGGAAAATGCATTCAAGGGAAAGAGCAGTAATAAATGCATCTGTTGCCAATGTAATAAAATGGAATCGTACGCCTGTGAAATCATATGGATTCATGAGCCAGAACAATAAAAAAATGAAGCTTGTGCCAACATAATAAAACGGAATTGGACGCCACTGAAAGGAAATGGAACAAGAGCGAATACAAAAAGTAATGAAGCTGGTGCCAATATATAAAGCTGAATCGGATGTCTGTGAAAGAATATGGAATAATGTGACAGAACAATAAAAAGTTTGTGCCAATGTAAATAGATAGAATCGAACGCCTGCGAAAGAAAATGGAATCAACGGCATGAAGAAAATCCAATGAACCTAGAGCCAATGTAATAAAACTTAATCGAACTCACGCGAAAGAAAATGAGACCAAGGACAAGATCAATAGTGAATGAAGCTGCTGCCTATGTAATTGATGTGGACCCAAAGTTGGGACCACGGAAGGAAAACACGGAACACGGATTAGAGGTAAGAAAGATATATTAAACAAAAAGGTTACAAAGATAGGGTAAGTGTAAGCGGAGCTTACTATGTGCTAGTGTCCAATATTGGTAGTCGTACGCGGCTGATACTACGGTATTAGAATTAGAATCTCTCTCTCTCTCTCTCTCTCTCTCTCCTCTTCTCCTAGAGTGTTATATCACATACTTTATATAGTCCTGGAAGAGTCCATGTTGTAGGTATGTTACGGTCTCACAACAGTAATAAAGTGCAAGAATCAAATTAAATGATGCTGGTGCCAATCTAAGCAAATGGAATCGGTCACCAGTGTAAGAAAATGGAACCATGGGACAGAACAATAAGAAATATAGTTTGTGCCAATGTCATATAACGCAATCGGAAGCTAGTGGAGAAAATAGAATCAAGTGTAAGATCAAAATGAAATGAACCTGGTGCTAATGCAATAAAACGGTATCGGACGTCAATGAAAGAAAATGTAATCAAGAGCCAAAACAAAATGAAAATTCTCTGTTGCCAATGTAATAAAACGGAACCAGTCTCTCTTCTCTTGGCCTGGCTTCGCGAACGAAGGTTTATAAAGTGGGCTGTCTACGTCAGCTGCAGGCACGCTGATGGCCGATTAGGCCGAAGCGGGACAGGCAAGCCCATGCGATTAAAGCTCTGGTCTGGTATAGCTGCTGAGGTTTCCCGGTGCTTCCTCCTGCGGTTTTTCTCCTTCAGGTTGGCCCTGCGAGTCATCAAAGCTGGAGACGGCCTGGTGGACTGGGCGGTGCCAGGCTTGACGGTCAGCAGCAAGTGTCAACCACTGGCGATGGTCAATGTGGCCGGTACCGACAGACATCTTGAGGGAATCCTTATAACGCTTCTTTGTTACCTCTCTGTCACGGTGGCCAGTGGAGAGTACGCTGTACAGAGCTATCTTGGGCAGGCGATGGTCCCCAATTCTGGTAGCGTAGCTGTGACTTCAGCAACACGGTTTCGATGCTGGTGATTTCCGCCTGTTCGAGGACCTCAACGTTGATGACGTAGTCACTCCAGTGAATATTGAGGATGGTACGGAGACAGCGCCGATGGAAGCGCTCAAGGAGTCGTAGGTGGTAGCGGTAGTTTACCCACGACTCAGAGCCGGGCGGTGAGTACGACGGCTCTATACACGCAGATCTTAGTGCCCTTCTTCAGATGCTTGCTGTTCCAGACTCTTTTGTAGAGTCTACCGAAAGCGCTGTTTGTATTGGCCAGTCTGTTGTCTACTTCACCTGTCGATCTTGGTATCCGATGTGATGGTACACCACAAGTAAGTGTACTGGTGAACTGCTTTCAGCTCAATCTCGCCGATGGTGATGTGGGGAGGGCGGTACTCTTCTCGAGTAGCAAGCTGGTGGAGGACCTACGTCTTCTTCAAGCTGACCTCGAGTCCTAAGAGCCGGGCTGTCTCCGCAAAGCAGGACGTTAGGCGCTGCAGGGCTCTTTCGGTGTGGGCGATGAGAGCAGTGTCGTCGGCGAACAGGAGGTCACGGAACAACTGCTCAAGTGTCTTTGTGTGGGTCTGCAGTCTTCAGAGGCTAAACAGACTGCCGTCAAGGCGACAGCGGACGTACACGGCACCGTCATCGTCGAGGTTTTCTGTGGCCTGTTTAAGCATCATTCTGAAAAAGATGCTAAACAGAGTCGGTGCCAGGACACCACCTTGTTTCATGCCGTTGACGATGGGGAAGGGTTTGGAAGAAGACCGTGTTTAGGAACTTTGTAGGGCAGCCAAAGAGCTCCATGATCATCCACACTACCTTTCTGCTCACTGTATCAAACGCTTTGGTCAGGTCTCCAAACGTTACGTACAGTTAATATGCTCCCGGCATTTCTCTTGAAGCTGACTGAAGACGAACAACATGTCTATGGTGCCCCCTGTTGGCTCTGAAGTCACACTGAGTTTCTGGTAGGTGTTCAGGGGCACATGAGCAAGGAAATGAAACACACAGAAAAGAAATAAAATGTCTAAAAATTAATTAGACTGGCGGAAATAAATAAAACTGAATCGGGTGCCAGTGAAATAAAATGGAATCAATGACCAGAAAAGTAAGAAATGAAGCTTGTGCCAATATAATAAACGGAATCGGATGGTAGTGAAAAAAAAAATAGAACAAATGCTAGTCCAAAATGTAATGAAACTGGTGCCAATAAATAAAACTTCATCGGAGTCCACTGTAAGAAATTGGTATCAAGGGCAAGAGCAACAATAAATGAATCTGGTGCCAATGTAATAAATGGAGACGGTCGCCAGTGAAAAATATTCGAACCAATCGCAAGGACAATAATTAATGAAGCTGATGCCAATGTAAGAAAACAGAATCCAGTGAAAGAAAATGGCGTCAAGGGTAAGAACATTAAGAAATGATGTTGGTGGCAATGTAACTGAATCAAACGCCAGTGAAAGAAAATGCCATCATGAGCCAGAACAATACGAAATGAAGCTGTTGCCAATGTAAGAAAACGGTATCGGATGCGAATGTAATTAAATTGAATCATAAATTAATAAAATAACATGGAATCAGGGGTCACTACAAAATAAAAAAAAAAACAAGAACCTGATGCCAATGTAATAAAATATAATTGGTGGCCAGTGAAAGAAAACAGAATTACCTGTCACTTAAACAATACGGAATGAGGTATACTGCAAAAGAATAACCTAGTCCCAATGTAATAAAACGGAATCGATGAACAGTGATACAAATTGTAAGAAAAGTCCATTACAAAAAAAAATGCAATTGTTGTCACTGTAATAAAATTGCATCGGATGCCAGTATATCAAAATGAAATCAAGAGCCATTACAAAGAATGCACCTGATGCCAATGTAATAAAACGGAATTGGTGGTCAGTGACACAAACTCTAGTCAAGTGATAATACAAAAATAAATTATCCTGGTGCTAGTGTAATAAAACGCAATTGGAAGTCAATTTAACAAATGGAATCCGTGGTCAATGAAACAAAATGGAATAATGGACCACGGCGTAAAAATGAACATTTTGCCACTTTAATCAAACGGAATCAGGGAGGCCGATGAAACAAAAGGAATCAGTCGTGGTGGAAAGAAAATGGAATCGTGGTCAGTGCCAAAAAACCCTGGTTCCAATATAATAAAACTGAATACGAAGACAGCGTAAGAAACTGGAATTAGTGGCTAATGAAACACAATAGAATAAAGGTCACTGCAAATTATAAAATATTGGTGCCAATGTAATAAAATGGAATCGGATGCCAGTGGAAGAAAATTGAAAATATACTGCTACCAGTTTAACAAATCAATTTAATGATCAGTAAAACAAAATGGAAACAGGGGCCAGTTTAAAAAAAAGTCCCTGATGCCAATGAAATAAAACGGAATCGGATGCCAGTGTAATAAAGTGGTTAGTGCCAGAACAAAAAGAAATGACCCTGGTGCCAAAGTAAGAAAACAATCCAAAGCCACTGTAGCAAAATGGAATTCATAGTAACAATACTTAATCTAAAGTCGACTTAACAAAACTAAATTGAGGGTAGTGTAGCAAAAGTGAATCAGGTGCCAATTAATGAAACTGGGGCAAGTTTGACAAGACGGAATCAGTGCCAGTTCCAGGAAACTTAACCTGGGGTTAGTAAGACAAAACGTAATCAGCGAGTAATGGAACAAAACGGAACCTGGGGCCAATGTAACAACACAGAATCCAGGCCTAGTGTAACAAAATGAAATCTGAGGCTTGTGTGATAAAACGGAATCGTGAGCTAGCGTAACAAAAAGACAACTGGATCTAGGATAAGAAAACGTAACACGGAGATAGTATAAGAAAATAAAATCTGGCGCCATTGTAACAAAATATAGTCAGGTGCAAATGAATGAAGACGTCATACATGACCCGTAGGTTGTCTATCCCTGTCGTAAATATTAGACAATCATAATTAGATTTTTGACACCAGCTATATTCATAGAACTTAGTGAAGGTCTAACTCATAATTATTTCCTACACAATAGAGAAAGAAGTGAAGATGTTGGAAAGAGAAAATAAGAATTAAAAGAGGGGAAATGTTTGTAAAAAAAGAAGAAGAAAAAAGGATAAACAGTGTAAAAACGGAAGAGATATGTAGAGAGAGTGGGGAAGAGCGAGAAATAGTCGAAAGAGACAGCGAGAGAAGGAATGATATGTGAATATAGGAGGAAAGAGGAGGTAAAAGGAAGACATAAAGAGGAAAAAATGAAAAAGACAGAGAGAGGGAACGAGAGTAACAATATATAGGGGTAGAAAAGGGATCCATATGTTAATAGAGTCTAAGAAGGATAGGAGATGAGTTCCCAGGGAAAATAAAACGGAACGAAATAGGCAGGGGGGGGAGACCTTCAACAAGAGAGAGAAAGAGAGAGAGAGAGGGGGGGGAGAGAATGATAAAGGTAGAAAGAGAGGTGGAGAGAAAGTGATTACAAAGCACAAGGGAGGGTCAAAAGAGAGGAAGAGAAATAAGAGTTGCTAAGTGGGTGTGTTGGTGGGAAGGTAAGGGAGCGTATTAAAGAAAAAGAATCAGACATGGAATTTTTATCGGCTCGGCGGCCTCTCATCAAACTGCGCGAAATGGCATCAACGATGGCCGTTAATACTAACAAACACATTGACTTCTTGCCTAATGGTTCGCTTATCGATTGAAAAATGCATTAGGCCGACACTGAACAGACGGATTATGCAATGGTGTTGGCGGCGGCGGGGACGATGCCAGTGTTGGAGGGGTGCAAGGCCATCACCGTCGACGATACCACGAACGACGAAGATTTGGGTCCCTCTTTTTCTTTCAGCAATTGTATGTTCGTATGATCCCATGATCCCAGCCTTTTTCCTTAAAAAAAGGGGACAGGGTGAGAGAGAGAGAGAAGAGAGAGAGAGAGGAGAGAGAGAGAGAAGAGAGAGAGAGAGGGAGAGAGAGAGAGAGAGTGGCAGAGTGATCAGGATAGCTAATTATAGATAGAGCAAGGAAAGTTGGGTTGGTAGCAGGAGATGGATATTTAATACGAGAAAGTGAATAATTAGAAGAGAACAAAAGATAGATGAACAGGAAGAGATAGCTAGCTAGATAGACAGACAGATAAACAGAGCGAGATAGATAGATAGATAGATAGATAGATAGATAGATAGATAGATAGATAGATCGAGACAAGTAGATGAACTGAACGAGATAGATAGATAGATAGATAGATAGATAGATAGATAGATCGAGACAGGTAGATGAACTGAACTAAATAGATATATACTGAACAGACTGAGACAGGCAAACAGACAGATAGATAGATAGATAGATAGATAGATAGATAGATAGATAGATAGATAGATAGATAGATCGAGACAGGTAGATGAACTGAACAAGATAGATAGATACTGAACAGACTGAGACAGGCAAACAGACATACAGATAGATAGATAGATAGATAGATAGATAGATAGATAGATAGATAGATAAGTGAAAATAAAGTTGGTGACTGGGGAAGGATGAAAAAGTAAGAACGATTATGATAAAGGAGAAAAATACAAATGGGAAACGAATAAAACGAAAAAGACGAAAAAGAAGGCGAATGCCAGAGAATGGAATGGAGGAATTAAAAGAATTGAATTGGAAGAAAAGGGGGGAAAAGCAGTGGAATTTTGAGAATAAAAGGAATGATCCTAAGATCAAACTGGCAGAAAGACAAACGAAATTTTACTTTTAAAACAGAATTTTGTTAAAGTGATAAAGGAAAATTCATTAATGGAAAACGAAGAGAGACAAAGAATACGCAAAAATAAATAAAAAGAATTAAAAAAAATGACATTACCTCTTATAATCGTGTATAAATTAATCAATATATTGGTTGATCTTTGACTTTCTGGGAAAAATAATTTGTATTAATTTCTCTCAATGTTGTCAATGAAATCATTTTTTCTGCTACTGCCTGGTGTGGAGCAAAGTTAATTTATGGGAGAGTGGTTTTCTTAAATCGTAATGCAGCTAATGATAAGTCGATCACAAGGGGGATAATTCATGACTTTCTCAAATGTGTTAATGATAAACTAACATATGAATAGTCTCAGCTTCAACATAACCCATTCAATTAGGTTCTATCTTCTTTTTTATGTGCTTTGCCTCTTTAGGACGTGAACGATCAAGTCTCTCCATAACTTTCTATCCTTTGTAAATCATGGCAATGTTTCTCTTTTTTTTATTATCCCTCCTGGTTCTGATCGTTAGGTAGGTTACTTATCATTGTCCTGTGAGTGTTAAAGTCTCCAAGTTCTCTTTCCTCTTTTTGTGTCCTAGAAATTTCAACTGTCTCTTACTGATTCTGAATATATGTGTCATTTTTAGTTCTATTTTCTTTAAAATTTGCTCGTTGTTCACATTATCCGTCAATGATATTCACATCAGCCTTATGTAGAGTCGCATCTTTGTTGCCTGAAATCTCCTTTTCTTATGCGAAATTGCCCTGAATTCACTAACATAAAGGTTTGGTTTGGTTTGGTTTGTTTTACGGCATATCAACCTCAATGGGTTATTTAATGCCGAAAAATTTTTATTGCTGGTAATGTTTTTCTTCAAAAATCTATTTCTGGGAATATTTTTCCTTGAAGAAATCTATAGCTGGTCATATTTTTTCCAAAGAATGTATGGCTGTTTGTATTGCTGGTATTTGTTTTTAAGTATTGCTGGTAATAATTTTTCCTTCAAAAATTATTGCTGGTAATAATTTTTTTTTATTACAAAGTATTTCTGGTATTAAAACCTATTTTTACACAAGTTTGGGTGTTAACTATTTGCCCATAGCTGGAACCCTAACAGGTGCTACCACCCCGGGTCAGGCTGGAACAGGGAACACCAGCAATTACGAGGTGGTTCCACAATCCTCAAAACCTCCTGATCAGAGGCTTTGTTGTTGGACGTAGTTTATCGTCTTGCCCAGGACGCGGACGTAGTTTATCGTCATACCCAGGACGGACTAACATATAGGAGGATTGATATTACGTAGCAGCTCAGCACTCTGCTTTGTTTCTAACGACAGTTCCCCCGTTTCGTAATGTTTTGCCGAGTTTTGTAATGGCATCTTTCGCTATTCCAATTCGCCTTCGGATTTCGATGCCATATTTTCTGCTGTCTATTAAAACCCTTTGCAGAAATTTAAATTTCTGTCCTTGCTTGTTTTTGATATCTCCAATTCATAGCTCACATCTTGGACTGACGACTATACATTCAGCTTTCTTATAGTTGATAGTTAAACTTTTCTTCCCGCTTTCCCTTTTTATCTTGTCTAGAAGTTCCTACAATCAAACCAGCCTAATTTATGACCTAGAAAATAGCTTCCAGAAATTTCTCTCTAGAAATATTATTATGTTGCATGAAAGTGTTTTTAAAGCTTTGACAAAATATTTACCGTAATTCCCTATGTATAATTCGCATTTTTTCTCAACATAATAAGCAAAATCAGCGCTGCGTCTTATGCACAGCTACAAAAAATCTTTAAAAAATTGCCGTAAAATAAAATAAGAATTATCATAAAACTAAATTAGAATAATATTATTCTATGTTTAAAAGCATTTAAAAAAAATAAGAGTAGGAAACGCTGGCCGTAATAAAATTGGAGATGTACAATTTATAGGGTTTAATTACCAAAAAATAGGTGCGTATTATGCATGAGTAGAAGCATTTTCAGCACAATTTTTAGGTGTGCGTATTATTGATGAAGGTGTATTATACATGGGGAATTACGATGTTATTATTTCATATTTCTCTTAAGTACTTGTTTTTCAATGACGATAGAATATTGTAATAAAACAATTTTGTTGATAAGTGAATATTTTTCAATATTGAAATTCAAATTCAAAAGTTTCATTTTGCTTTTATTCAAGAATTTTCAATAGTCTCAATCATTAATAAAAAGTTCGATGATTTCAGAATGGCAAGCAAGATTCGGTTGGTTACATCTTGGCATATTTTAGAACGCTAGAATACTTTATAAAATGATGTGAAAAAATTCCAACTCTCTGCCACATGGGTAAGGAGAGTAAAGTGACCACACTCAAAAAGGCATGTACATATATAATTTTATGTTACTGAAATGCAAATTCGTACATTTTTCTTAGAAGTTCCTGTCGTTCATTACCGTATTAAGTACGCCCAATGTATATATATACAGAATAATAATAATGGACTCTCCCGTCGGTTTCGACGTATGAGGATCTGACAGCTCATTGATTCAGTTATGAAAGTTTGTGCGATAATCTTAAGTGGCATTTAAGACCCGCTAGTGATTTACAAAGGAGGCCACATATGGAGCAAGTGTGAGGATTGTGAGATGAGATCACTGTTAGATTGGCTGACCTTTTAGATCTTGCTCCCGCTTCTTGAAGATGATTCAGACAAGCAGATTAAAAATTGCTGAGTTCACTAAAACACGTTGATCTCCATTCTACCCGCTCCAAGGCTAAGCGCTTAAGGGTGTTATGTGGCATACTGACTGCTGACAATTTGCTTTTCAGCTTGTCTTTGTATCTTAGCCATGGGCGTCCTACATTCCTGTAGCCCTGATCTAACTGGCTGTACATTAGGATCTTGGGTATCCTATCATCAGACATTCTCAAGACATGACTAGTCCACCGTAACTGAGACTGTATGATAAAAGTTTCGATTCCTCAATATATATATATATATATATATATATATATATGGTGGTACTCGTTTGTAAAAACCTCGGATAGCTCAACTTACAGTAGAACGGTACCTGTGGAAAAATGGGGAATAAAAAAGAAAAAAGAAAGAACCAAGAACATTAAAACAAGGCGAAAACAATCGTCCAGTGTTTAAGTTCCAAGTCCCCCCCCCAAAAAAAAAAACGAGTAAAATGCTCAATACACTAAGCAGAGCAAAACCTAAGATAATCCTAAGGAGCCAGGCAAACCTACGTAGAATATATATATATATATATATATATATATATATATATATATATATATATATATATATGCATAGCCGCACATCTGTCTATCTCAATTTCAAACAGCTGTGAAACCGATAAAATTACTCTAAATAGATATTTTTAAAGATTCTAGATGCATTTTTAACTTCTTTTTCCAATATATATATAATTATATTCTCTTAATAATTATATATGCAAACAGAGAAAACCAGCTATTCACACTTACAGATAATCCCATATATATATATATATATATATATATATATATATATATGGGCAACATGTTTCATTGAATAATATAGACATATTGTATCTACTTATTTTTATGTGGATCCTTTCCAGTTGTCTAATCAGTTTTTTGATCTTAAGATGAAATTCATCAATAAGTTTGTCTTTGTAATTTACTCCTGAAGATGATCTTAGAAAAGGTCGAAAGTACTTGGATTTAAAAATTCCTTGATGAATTTAATTAAGAAACTGATTAGACAACAGGAAAGGATCAGTATAAAAATAAGTAAACACATTATGTCTATATTATTCAATGAAACACGCACACACACATATATGTATATATATATGTGTTATGGGAACTTACCCATAATGATAATGGACTATTCCTGACATTATAAATACTGCGCCTCACTGAGCATATTGTAAGACGGGGGCACCTCAAGGCGGTGTAATGGTTAACAAGCTTGGCTCGCTAGAACAATTACGACTGAGTAGTAGGTTCGATCCTCACTGGGTTCCCCCTAATTTCGGCCTTGTGCCACATCTATGCTACGCTTGGAAAATCACTATATTGTAAGACGAGGAGAGATAATTGAGAGCATATTGTAAGGCCATTGGAATAGTGATACTTGTCGAGACAACATAGTTCACTCTAACCAAATCTGATAGTCATTACTAATACTTCTACTTTGTATTATATTTCTGTTGTAATATATCTTTGTATTCCATACCTGTGTTCGTGTTATTCTTTCATTGGTTTTAACCTTGGACCATCACCGTGGTACAAGGAACTTAGACCATAACAATATGTATATATCGGTATACGTGTAAGTATGAATAGATGTTTTTCTCTATTTGCATATATGATTATTAAGGGAATATAATTATTTTGTGTCCCGAAATTAAAAATAATGTAATTAGATTGAAATTTTTGAAAAAAAGAAAAAAAAAAGAAAAGAAATAACGATTATTCCAAATTAAATTTGCGTCTTTCTTGTTGAGAGAACTCTGTTACCATTCTCTCAATCTAATTCTTCGGGATGCGCTTCTCTTTCTCCACTTGCCAATCCAATTAATCCAGCAGCCAAGGAAACACCATAGTCCTGGCCAGCGACAACATCGATGATCATCGTCTATCAATATTCTTTTGCTTGATGCCCGCTACACAAACAAAGTTGTGATCGATTGGTGGGTGATAATTTGATAAATAGGGATTTAACATCCCCCCCACACAAAGAGATAATATTGCTCGTTTATTATTTAATCCAGGGGTCCGAAGTTTATTGATTAAAGTTTATGATTTTTACGCGACAATTCGGAGGCGTTCGCTGATTGGCATATGTAAAAGGTAAAAGAAAACCCCCAAAAATCTTTTAGATAAATAATGGTTATGGCTTAATATTTTTCTTTAAATATAGCCAACTCTTGGTATATTGATCCATTAACGCCCACTGTAATTAATCCAGCTATAATTATAGTTTTGTAGGAGTAGATAGGTTCACACGTCTCCGCGATCTTTTTAACAAGAGTAGAAGTTTATCCCTTGTTTCTGGTAACATTATTACCTTGATTGCGGTGCTGCCTCTTACTCTCTACATTGAGTGGCTCTTGGGACTTATACAACAGGATGTATATTATTGTAAAAAACATCGACTACGTCATGGAATATTTGATACCTCATTAACTTTAAAATAAATGAATAAACGGAGAAAAATAACAATAATAATTCTTTTTATTTAAGGCTAGAACTTCCGTTTCCCTGTGCCTTCTCGATAAAATTCGTTTTAGTGTTATGCTTTGCTATTCTTTTACAATTTCTATTTCTCCTCCTATACTAGATGTATTTGTCCGAATAGTAATAATAATAATAATAATAGTAAACAAAATGATTGACGTAACTCTTCCAATATTTTTAAACAGCTCGATTAAACAAAAGAAAAAGAAAAAAAAAGATAATGTTTAACAATGTTTAACAATATTTCGACAGCACATCTGTCTTCTTCAGGTTATGTTTAAAAATTGTATGCAAGTATAAAAATATAAAAACTCTACAAAAATTCTTTGTACAAATATTGCTTGTCTTGAGAAAACGGACGTACTGGTAAACAACATGTCAAAACGAATGAAACTCAGCCAGCGTGAATGGCAGGCAACTGAAACGTGTGTAATATGATGCTGATCATATTCATCTTAAAATTTTCCCTTAGTTAATTAGTCATCAAGAAAAATTAATCAAGCAGTTTAGTATAAATATTATGGAACTCTCCTATCATTCTGATAATTACACCGGGGCGGGAATTTTTCAAGGATCGCAAGATAGATTCTAGATATTTTGTCAGAATGTGCACCTTAATAATAATAATAATAATAATAAAATAAGAATAATATTAGGCAAGCCTTAATAAAATCCCCAAAATGGAAATCCCCAGGAAATGACAAGATACCCAACTTTTGGCTCTATTATCTGTCATTAATCCATAAAACTCTTACGCAAACTTTATCAATACTAATTAATAACCCCAATGAAATTCTAGAATGGATCACTGAAGGTATTACATATCTCCTACCAAAAAACGGATGAAACAGATGATTAAAAAAATTATAGCTCAATAAGGTGCTTGTTCATCACATATAAATTGATCACTATTGTCCTGACGAACTGTGCTTACTCTTTTCTCGATGAAAATAACATGTAACAGAAAGGATGTCGAAGAGGTTCATATGGTTGCAAAGTTCAACTACTAGTAGATAAAATAGATAAACTACTAATAAAAATAGATACTGGAAAAATGCGGGAAAATAGTAGAAATCTAAGCACAGCTTGTATAGGTTACCCTAAAGCCTTTGATAGTGTGCCACACTTTTGGATCCATAAGGCTTTGGAATTGTACAAAGCCTCTTCGGTGATAGTAAATTTTCTTAAATATAGCATGGAACTGTGGAAAACCACATTATATCTAAATCACACAAAAGCTAGTCACTTCTAATTGCTTGAATATCCGACGAAGGATCACTGTCTCCCATTCTCTTCTGTTTGTCCTTAATCCCCCTTTTGCGTGAACTAAGCAATAACAACTATGGATACAAGGTAAAAATCACCTATACTACATCAACGATATCAAACTCTTTGCAAAAAGAAGACAATGAGTGGAATGGTATCCTCAGTATTATAAAATGTTTCAGTGATGACATTGGTATAGATTTCGGATTAGATAAATGTGCAAAAGAAACATTTAAGAAAGGGAGAATTACAGAAATATATTCAATACAACATAAAGATTAGGGAACTGGAACAAGAAGAGGCCTATAAATACCTAGGAGTCAACGAAGGAGATGGAATAAAGCATACCCAAATGATGCAGTAAGAAAAGAATACTCCAGGCGTATGCATCGGATGTTAAATACAAAGTTAAAATACCAAAGCAGAATATCAGCCATAGACACTTTGGCTGTCCCTTTAGTGCAATACAGTTTTAACATCCTTAATTGGATTATAACTGACATCAAGCGAATGGATGTCAAAACGAAAAAGCTTCTCACTTGCCACCACATGCAACATCCTAAGGCTGATGTTGATCGTCTCTATGTGTCCAGATCCGAAGGAGGTAGAGGATTAGTTTAACTAGAACTGGTTTACAAAACCACAACAATCTGTCTTCAAAGGTACCAAGAAACTACAGAAGACTAGATGATGATCGGTGTTAAAGAACATGAAAGAAATAAGAAGTTTTATTCAGTTATAAAGGAAGCCAATAAATTCAAAAGTGAATTTCAAGTAGATGAAGAAATGCAAATAAACTATAATACACCAACTGCAGCGGCAAAGAACCTAAAAAAAGAAAGCAAAATCAAATACAATGTACCAAATGTAAAAGCGATGGCAAGATACGCTTCTTCATAGTCAATACCAAATAAGCTGATGTAGACAAATCAATGGTTATTTAGTAAGTGCAGAGTTAAAAGCTGAAACCAAAGGTTTTTTTTTTGCTGCACAGGACCAATGCTTGCTAACTAAAAATTACCAAGCACATATACTGAAAGATTACGTTAAACCGAAATGCAGATTCTGTGATAAATATCCAGAAACAATTGACCATCTTGTATCAGGATAAACAGAATATAAAAACTCGGCCAATATCCGCACTGGAAAATATGCATTTTCTATGGAAAGGAAACTGGTATGAACCCGGTTACAGAAATCGGACCTGGGGCAATTTTATGAGACTTTACAATACATACAGGCAAAACAAAGCTCATCGCTCAGACATCGCGATCAAAGACCACAAAAACAGAATGTGCTTTTTTATTGACATGGCAATCCTTGCAGATTGTAATGTATCTTCGAAGATCTTCAAAAAACTATCAAAATACAAGGATGTTGAAGTTGAAATCTCAAAAACGTGGCACACGAGGACATTAATAATCCCAGTTGTAGTTGGAGCACTCGGATTGATTGGAAAAGATCATTGAAGGGATTCTGTTCATTTGTACTCACAAGTACAGCTCACACATTACAAAGTGCTTTAATGATGTAAAATGTCTGTGATCTTAGTTTTTTTGTACAAAAATGATAAGAGGAAACTTATCATGAAGCCATTTCTGATCTTAGGTCTCTAGTTGGGACTCGGAAGGAAATGTGAATACAACAGAAATCAAAGGAAATAATAATAATAATAATAATAATACTTCCTGGGATTAATGGAATAATCATTAATTACATACATTACATTCGGACTATTTTCTACATCTTTGTTGTTATTATCATAACGTTTCGGCCGTTGTCCATTCCGGTCTTCATCAGGGATATATCGATCAGGGTAACCTACAAGGAATTCCGAACTAAACCCTTTATTTAATCTACTTGGTAGACTGTTCTCGTTCAACTGCTCATATCTAGTTACTGCTCGCCCTGATTCCACTAAGTACATATTGATTGATATACACCTGATGAAGGTTGGCCGGCACAACGGCCGAAACGTTGTGATAACAATACCAAAGATGAGTTCAATAGTCCGTATATAATTAATGTAAATATTTCTTCATGGTAAATGTTGTCATTTTGCTATCTCTCCCGAACCTTGTACTACTAAGTTCATTGTTTAAGTTATGCACTGTTTTCCATTGTCCCTCTTTGTTATACCTGACGTACCTATTCTATTATTAATAGACTCTCCCACACATAATAAGTAGTAGTAGTAGTAGCGGTCGCCAGTTGGGCTCAGTGGTGTTGAGCGAGTCAGTCATATCGGACATTGAAGTACCAACCATCACAACTAGATTGCTGCGTCATTAACTCTTATTTCCAAGTTCCTAACGTTTTGTACGTCGAACCTAATTTAGGACAACTTATTGAAATACAAGCCTCCACTGTGAAAACTACTCTACAACACTCTTGCCTTCAATATGTCTTGGGAGTGTCAATTTTTAAAGCCCTCTTTCCACATTGTGTCACATAAATTTCAACTTCCTTTCTAATGTAAAATATGTGTCCTTTTTGCTGCCATTTTTTCTAAAACTTCGACGTTTCTCACATGTTCATGGTATCCTCAGCATCGTTCTGTAGAGCCATTTTTGTTGTGTTAAGTCTCTTCTTCCTTTGCGAGGAGATTATCCAGCATTCACTGCCATATAGGAGGACCTATATTACATAATTCTGTACTTTTTATTTCTAACAAAATTTTCCTGTTTCTTATTACATTTTTATTCTTGTGTTCTTACAAGTTTTCTTTTATGATGGCTTCTTTTTCTATGTGCCGTGTCCCTTCAGGACGTTGGCAATCATGATTCCTCTCAATTTCCTATCCTTTGTAGCTTAGCTCTTGATAATTTTTTTTTTGTTATCCCAATGTTTCATCCGTTGTATCCTCAGACCTTTTTCAGGTGTCTGTTAATCGAGGCAAACTTCAAGGAATTTAAAAGTGAACATTTTAATGCATCCTCTATCTATGGTTTAAATAGTAGTAATCTCAAGCTTTGAGTAGCAGTCGGTTCCAAGCCAAGGGAGACCACTCCAGTATTTTTCCTAAGTAGCCACGGTAATTCACAAATAATAAAGAAAATGCACCTGTGGGGAACCATGATCTCCTACGTCCACAAATGACATGTCATTAAAATACATACGCATAGGTGTGTGTATGTGTTAAGATTATATGATATAGCTTTTGACGATTGCCAACTAATATTCGTGCAGTTGAAAGTATACCAAAATACAGTAAAATTTTGTGCAACCATAATGACTGTGGCTTCCTACCCATAAAAAAACGATAACTGATTATTTTATGGTCGTTGTCTCAAATAGTGATTAACTATTTAAAGATGTTTATTTTCGTTATTTGAATATCGTTGCCCTTGGGTCCTGTAAAGATATTATAGTCAACTAAACTCTTTATGTGAAAACCTTTTACATCGACTCTTGTCCGTTGTCTCGACTCGGAAATGAATTTCCAAGTCTTCACGAGAATCGGATACAATGTTTCGCCCCACAAAACACGGAAACTAACCTTCCGTTTCTTTCCTTCTTTCTTTCCTTCACTTAATTTCATCCACTCTTTCTTTTTGTTTTCTTTTTGTTCCGACATGTTTTTTTTTTCTTGTTTTCCATTCTCTTTTTCTTCCTTTCCTTCAATTCGATTTCTCTACCCTTTCTTCTTTTTTCGCCTTTCTTTTTCTTTTCTATACTCTTTTTCTCCTCTCTTTCTTTTTTCCACTGTTTTTCTGAAGTCTTCCTTTTTTCAAATACCCCCTCTTTATTCTTTATCTTTTTTTCCACCATTTTTCTTTTTCTCAATTTTTTCTTTTCTTTTTCTCAACTCTTGCGTTTTCCTTCCTTTCACTTTTCTTTCTAGTTTTCTTTTCTTCCACTCTTCCTTTTTCTTTCATTCATTATTTTCTTTTTTTCCACTTTCTCTTTTAACTCTTTCTTTCCCTATTCTTCTCACTTTCTTTTCTTCTTCTTCTCTACTCTTTGTTTTTTTCCTTTACTTCACTTTTTCGCCGTTCCATATAGTTTTCTTTTCTTCACTCCTTTCCTTTGTTTTCCACTTCTTTTCTCCACTATTTCTTTTCGCCTTTAATTTCCAATCTTTTCTCTCTACCTTCCTTTCTCTTATTCTTACTTTTCTTCTTCTTTCATCCCTATCTTGCTTTCGTATCTTCTACTCTACCTTTGTATATGATATGTCCCGGAAAGGGATATATTTGTTCGAAGTAGAAAAGTGGTTGTTGACTACTGTAACCGGGTAGGACAATCTAGCAGGTAACCTTAATGGACTGGTCCTCGTCGTAGTGGTAGTCAATAGGCGTCGTTCCTGTACCTCTACATCAGTCTGTATTTATGGCTGATACCAGCCAATCATATTACTGTGAGGGTGAACCCAGGTATATACATATTCATTACATCAGTAACTATTTACTTTTCTATTTCACACAGCTTTTATTTTCTCTCTCTCTCTCTTTATTTTCTTGATTCTTTTCTATTTTACTCACTTTTCAGCACAATTTATTGTACATTATATCGCTAGATTCTTTTTACTAAAGTGTCTTGTAATTCACTTTTCTCATTATAGAAAGTATAAGAATTTGGGTTTTGTTATTAGATGTTTAAGTTTTTAATTTTATCGTTTCCCACTAAAGCTATGTCTAGAAATTTAGGAAATTTTCATTTTCATTCTTCCGTAGACATTAAAATTGTCATCATGTGGCTAGTAAAAACTAACAGTTTTACAAATATAAAAATATTTTTCTGGTTGTATATATATTATACAAAAAGGGTGACCATCACTATTCTGGCATTTATAATAATCCGGCGTTAATTTCCACGCGAGTAATTTCAGATTTCTCGAGTTGTTACACGGACCAGCCATTACTTTTGGTGGTGCTAGCTGTTGCATCACCTTACAAACACTGCTAAGGAATTTCTACGTGTCAATTGTATATTTTTATTATAATCTACTGTTGTTTAACTTCAGCCATGACTCGAACGCATATGGGAAGTGCTTCTCATGGTGTGAAATGCAGACACCACGCCTTGTCTATAAGGAGAACTTCAGAAAATAATTTGACAGCGCCGTGTGATTTATACAGCATTGAAAAGTCAACATTTTAAGACATAAGCAAACAAAGATAAAAACTGGTTAATTAACAGTAATCCAACAAAGGTATAAAGCAGTAAAGGGCTCAGTTGTGCCTGATTACCGATGGTTAAGCTGTATTGTACACATACCGGCTCTGTTCAAAAAGTATCCAGCCATTTTGAATATCCCAACTGTCTACTCCTCTACTCCCCGACACGACTCTTCTACATTCTAGATACTATTCCTTACTACTTTTCCGAATGGCTAAAATTGCCAGTGAAACGCCGTGGGCAAGATTAAGGTGAACGTGATGAGGCTGCTGATGGTGATCCCGGAAAAGGACGATTTTGAAAAAATTAAGTTACGCTGGGATAAGTGTGTGAAGCACAAAGCAGAATGTTTTGAAGGGAACTAAAACACCATGACAAAAACCTGAGCTAAAGATGGAGGTAGACAAGTAACAACAGATAGATAGAACCACCAAAACTGACAGGGATTAGGAAATTGTAATAAGCTGTATACGGCGGTTGTTAATATGATTTGGTTCCAATACTACTGAATGGTAATCACATTGTAAGTGTGAAACAACTGAAAAAAGTAAATCCAATTTTTCTTACCCCATCGTTTGGGTTTAGACAAAAAAGAGAAATAGTAGAAAATAGTTAATGGTATTCGAGTTCATTCCAAAAAATAGCTCCATTGCCCTAGGTAGGCTAATTATTTCGTTAACATTAAATATTTTTATTATTTATGGACAAACCTCGGAGACATAAACAGATCCTGAAGCAAGTAATCAATTTATGGCTGTGAGAACCCGATTTCCACGTGTTTTCTGTGTCACTTAGTTAAAGGCAACTCAGATATCTCCAATCAATTATTAATGGCTAAATTATTGCGATTAAACACAATGACAAAGTTTAATCAATGCGATGTTCAGTGGCAAACGGATCGCGGTATTTGTTTAAAGAATGGAAAAAATGTGATTTATTTGCGACTTCTCGACAACGAATACGTTAAACTGATGTTAGTAAAAGCGTCAAAGAGAAAAGAAATATAAATCATTTTATTTTTATATACAATTTTATCTCTGAGGTTGCCTGTGTCATTATTGGGATAGCTTGTAACAATTACATTTTTCCTCGTAGAGTGCGGATTTCGTCAGTCTCTATCCCTGTGTGTGTGTGTGTGTGTGTGTGTGTGTGTGTGCGTGCGTGCGTGTGTGTGCAAAATGAGCAGCCCAAAATTTCTTTATTTCTATTTTTATATGTAAGGAACTTTTCTCTCTTTCTTTTGCATTCTCTGTCACTTTTTTCTTTCTCTCTTCTCCCCCCCTCTCTCTCTATATATATATATATATTTCGTAAAAATACAAAATTGTGGCATATATATATATGGCTTTCATAAGTTGTATATATATATATATATATATATATATATATATATATATATATATATATATATATATATATATATTACAACTTATGAAAGCCAAAAATACTCAAAAGATATTGAATAATTTTTGTTCAAATTATGCTTGGAAACGAGAAAAATGTTCTCAACCGCAGAAAAATTAACCCAATAATATTAAATAATTTTTAATACTTTTTCAACAAAACCCACATTATATATATATATATATATATATATATATATATAAAATGTGTGTGTGTTTAGGCAGAAAATGTTCTTTAAGGCAAATACTATTAAAAACGACATGTTGTGTCGATTAATTTTATTGATCGACTTTTCCGAGTTACCAATAATTCTTCTCTCTAAAGGAGGAATTTTTTGAAGAGTTGCACTTGAGGGAAATGGTCTGCAACATTAATTTTCTATTCATTAACCCTATAACAGACACGCTGCATATAGTAATTATTTAGTATGCTTGGCTTTGTACGTCAAATGAACAAACGTGAGACCCGAATTCAGCACAAAATCTGCTTCTCTACAGCGAGGTGCCCCAAGTCATACAATAAACACAACTGTGAAGATATGGCGCTCTAGTGTACTAGTGTACTAATAGTTGACAAAATAGTCGATATTTGGCTTTGAAAATATTTCGTTTTCTTTTCTATGCAAAAAAAAATTGATTTGTACTGAATTACGATATTTGTTAACGTTTATATAATTTACCGATTTTTGTTTTGCCTTGCTGAATGTGGGTCTCGCTACTCTAGGCCTCGCTGACTTTAGGCTTCGCTGAATGTAGGCCTCGCTGACTCTGGTCAGTAAATTTTGTCATAGTTTTGCTGTATTTTCGTTAATAACATTTTAACTACTAGCAGAATACTCGTCCTACGGACAGAGGACGTCTATTTTCTAAAGTTCTTTTTTATCATTTTAATAATTGAATTTCCTACTCTGGACATCGCTACATAAAGCTGACCCCGAGAGAAACATTTGAACAACTTTATATTAGTTTTTATTATTATTATTATTATTATTATTATTATTATTATTTCCTTTTGTCTCTGGTGCATACGCATTTCTTTCCGGGTCCCAACCAGAGATCTAAGGTAAGAAATAGGATCATGACATTTTCCCCTGAACAGTTTTGAAAAAAAATCACACATATTTTACATAGATAAAGCCCTTCGTAAGGTGTGGGCTGTACCTGTGAGTACTGATTTTTTTTTTTGTATTTCTTTAAGGGATGGGTTACCAGGAATCCTGTCAATGAGTTTATTGGAATCTTTTCCAATCACTCCGAGGGCTCCAACTACAACTGGAATTGTTAATGTCCTCATGCGCCAAATTTTTGAGATTTTGCCGTCTGCAGGGACTATCATGTTAGTAAGGAGGCACATTTTGTCTTTGAGGTCTCTAAGTACGATGTCAGGGCGATTAGCTTTGATTATTCTGTCTATGTGTATTATAAAGTCCCATAAAATTTTCACAGATCCTGTCTCCGTAACCGGGTCTGCAATTTCTTGTAGCTTCCTTTTCGTAAGTGCTGCAGATTTTCTAGTGCAGATATTGGCCCACTCTGTCGTGTTGTGTTTTATATTCAGTGGGTACCAATCCCGCGCAACCTGATACAAGATGGTCAATTGTTTCTGGATATTTATCACAGAATTTTGGACTAACACAATTTTTCATCAGCTTGTTTGATACGGGCAGATTATTGACAATGAAGCGGTTTATCTTGCCATCGTTTCTGCATCTGGTCGGTTGCCTTTGCCTTTGCTTTCTTTTTTAAAGTATTTTGAAGTTCCAGTCGGTGTATTTTGCTTCACCCACTTGAAATTCCATTTTGAACTTGTTGGCTTCCTTTATAACTGAATAAAGTCGTTTACTGCTTTCATGCTCTTTCACACAGATCATCATGCAGTTTTCTGTAGTTTCTAGGTATCTTTGAAAGCTAATTATAGGTTCTTGTTGAACTAATCCTTTGCCTCTTTCGGATCTGGGCATATACAAAAAGATCAACATCAATCTTGGGATGATTCATGAGGTGGCAGATAAGAACTTTTCTCGTTTTGGCGTCCATTCGCTTAATGTCAGCTATGGTCCAGTTAAGGATGTTGAAATTATATTGCACCACAGGGACCGCCAAAGTGTTTATGGCTGATATTCTGTTTTTTGAATTCAGCTCGGCATTCAGTACCAGACGCACATGCCTGCAGTACTCATTTCTTATCTTCTCCTTCATTTGTGTATTCTGTATTTCATCTCCCTCGCTAATTCCTAGGTGCTTATAGGCTTTTCCTTGTTCCAGTTCCCTAATTTTTGTGACAAAATCTAGATCTTTTGAGTGTATTTCTGTAATTCTCTCTTACTTGAGTGTTACTTTAACACATTTATCTAATCCGGAATTAATACTTATGTCGTCACTGAAACATTTTACAGTATTGAGGAGACCCTACAACTCAATATCGTCTTTGACAAATAGTTTGAGATCATCCATGTAGGTGATTGAGTACTATTTGTTTAGTTTGTAACCAGAGCTATTATTGTTTAGTTCATGTGTTAGGGGGTTTAAGGATATACAAAACAAAGGGGTAACAGGGAGTCTCCTTGAAAGATTCCTCGTTGGATATTCAGTCGGTTGAAGATGGTAGTGCCTCTCACGTGATTTAGGTATAATATGGTTTTATACATTCTCATGCTGTGTTTAAATAAATTTACTATCAGGAGAGAGACTTTGTACATTTCGAAAGTCTTAAGTATTCAAGAGTGTGGTACACTATCAACGGTTTTACGGTAATCTATCCATGCTGTTCTAAGATTTCTGCATCATTTCATGCAATTTTCCAGGATCATTTTGTTTATCAGTAGTTGATCATTGAAACCATATGAACCTCTCCGGCATCCCTTCTGTTCCAGTGGAAGAATGTTGTTTGTTTCGAGAAAAGAGTAAGTACGGTTTGTCAGGACAGACGTGATCAACGTGGTAAACAGGTATATTATTGGTTTATAATTTTTCGGGTCGTCTCTTTCACTTGTTTTTGGCATGAGATATGTAATACATTCAGTGATTCATTCCGACTTTGCATTTTATCAATAATCGTGGCTTTTTTGACGTATTTTTGATGTATAACTGCTTTTCCAATTTCTCTGTAAAATTTCTAAAGGTCCGTTTTGAATATCTTATTTTGGCGATAGAACCTACAACGGTTTTCGTATCGTCTTCTCTACTTTTAACTGCAATTTCTGTTTTAATATTTCCTTGATTAATGGCATTTCATTTAGTGATTTAATTTTATATTTCCGCTTGATCTTCCTGGATTTGCGTGTTGAGATATTTGGGTTTCTAGTGAGTTCATCCAGTATCGAAACTTCACATCAGATTTCTTTTATTTCTCATATCAGTTTCGCCTTCCAAGCTGGCTCTCTTTGTCTGTTGTTTGATCTTTTCATTGTCTTGACTCCAAGCTTCGCAATAGCTGCTAAAGCTGTTGCGTATATGATATTGTTAAATTCTGTAATGTTTCCCAGTGGTTTGTTCATTAACAGTGTTTCCACTGCAGCGTTGTATATTTGCACAATGTGTTTATTGGACTTGTGTGAGAGTTACTCTGCCGAGTCCTTGGACGATGTGGTTTTTCGCTTCGATGATTTCACTTTTGTGGTTTTTAAAGAATTCTACCCTAATGTAGTTGGACTCATCTTCAGTGACATCGTCTGGATAACAAGGTTATTTCAGAAGTAGATTCTTCGTTTTTTTTTGCTAGGAGATTATTATTTCGTATCTCATTTATTTTAGTTTTATCTCATCCTCTGTCATATTATTTATTTCCAGTCTCATCTCTTTGTTGCTTGAGTGATGGTTTATTGCATTCTGTCTTATATTTAGTTTTATCGTATCTATCTCTGCATTTGAGAGTCTTTTTTCGCACGATGTTCCTGTGGATATTGGCAAGCATGTTTGGGTTAAAAGGGGGTCTTATTCCACTTCTTATCCCAGTTCGCCATATTTGGTATGCCTGATACGTGGTGTTCTACTGTGGATTTTCGAGTGCGGTGAAAAAGGATGTCATGACTTGTTGATACTCTTCGCCTGACCATTTCGTTCGCTTTCTTTTTATTAGTTGATTTGGCATTGAGTTACTTGCTCCAAAGTTGGAAATAGTCCGGGTTTGGTAACCAAGTGTTTCTTCGTTGTTGGAAGAGTTTATTCCAGTTTCAGATTTTTCGGCCCCAGTCTGGTTCCTTTCTGAGGTACGTGGCCATTGCTGACCCGGGTGACGGCCGATCTGGTTTGAAAAACTTGTTCGTAATTATTGAGATTTGTAATTTTTTGCGTTTTATCCTTGACCGTCAAGGGATAATTTTGTTCAAGTTACTAGCTCTAAGACGATTGTCGACCAGGACGAAAGAGCTCGTCCTGTCCATGAGATGGTAAGGAGGGGAATTATACTCAGATTATAGGGGGATTATAGGGGGATTATAGGGGGGATTATAGGGGGGTTATTATTTTACTATTATTATTATTATTATTGTTTTTATTTTCTTTTATTTCTGGCGTGTACACATATCTATCCGGGTCCCGCCCAGAGACCTAATGTTTGAAATGGCATCATGACACTTTCCACTGACAAAAAAAAAAAAAACAAAACAAAAAAAAACATAAAAACAAAAAACAAACAAACAAACATATTTTACATAAATAAAGCCATTCGTAAAGTGTGGGCTGTACTTGTGATAAAATTTTTTTTGCATTTCTTTGAGGCATCGGCTTCCAGGAATCCCTTCAATTAGTCTACTGGAATCTTTTCCAACCAATCCGAGGGCTCCAACTACAACAGGGATTGTTGATGTTCCCATGCGCCATATTTTTGAGATTTCGATTTGAAGGTCCTTGTATTTTGACAGCTTTTTGAATATCTTCAAAGATACATTGCAATCTGCGGGGACTGACATATCAATAAGGAGGCACTTTTTTTTATTATATTTGGTTCAGTAAGCTTACTATTTTTTCACATTTAAGTAATGCTTAAATAATTCTATACAGTTCTAAGAAAATATAATTAAACAGATTATTTTTTATTTATTTATATAATTCAATAAATTATTTTTGGTTTTGGTCGACTAATTAGTAGTAATGTGAAATACTAGACTACATCAGTGCTTATGACGAATGCTGAGGGCATCTGGACGTGGTGCAATGTTTAGCAAACCTTTTTTTCGCGAGAACAATTACGACTGTGTTTTGAGTTCGATCCTCACTGGGTGCTTATACTTTCGGCCTTGTGCCACATCTAAGCTACGTTTAGAAAATCGCCTTATGATGAATGTTGACGATTTTCTTACTTAACACTGAATTTTAACAAAACAAATATAAATTCTTTCTATACAAACAGGATTAATCGGAAAAATTTTAATAGCAAAAAAATAACACAGAAGAAATTATTTATTAAAATATTCATTTAAAAATTGTTATGTAAATTAAATTTCTTCGCTTATGATGTAAGCGTTATTTGTTGGTAATATATATATAAAAGCTGAAAATACTTGTTTGTCTTCCAGCTTAGGATTGAGCAGGCATCAAGGCATCGAACTCTCTGCTTTCGGGTAGACGAGGCTATGTCGAAGGCAGAGTCTCGTCTGGGAAGGTTGACAAACCCAACCCCGTGTCCGCAGGATCTACGGGGAATTTTTGCCCGAGCCTACGAGCTCGGATCACCCCACATTAAAATCGGGCTTGTGACACGACCTGTCTCGTGGAGAGGTCGGATAAATATCGTTTGCCTGCTGTTCTGTTGGAAAACACAGACAAAATTTAGCCTTACGCAAATTTATGAAATTTCATCGTATAGATTTTCAATTATATTGACTAAAAGTTTTTGCTGAATTTCTAGTTTGTGAAACTGAAATTAAAAAAATACTAACTAAAAGACATTGTCTTTTGCATACTATGTCGGAGTGTTCTTTTAGTTTTTTAATCGTAAAAAAGGAAAGTCAGGTATTTAAGATACCATTTTTCGTTATGTAAGAAAATTTTGTATCTTAAAACATATAAACCGGATATTAAAAACATAGAGCTCCACACAAAATATAAAATGTATATAAAAATATTTGATATGCGTATTAAAACAAAATTTTAAAAAGAGCACAATATTCAACACATTCTCTTTGGTGCTGTTTCGCTCTTTTTAATCGTTAGGCATGACGTTACTCTGAACTATTTCAAATCTGCAGATGTTTAAAACAATGCCAGGATGTCGCCAACTAAATCTTGCCTCCCACATTGATAGCACATGGTTCTTGATAATGACTGGGATGGTCGAAGGTACTCGAACATGGAACTTGTACAACAAAATATGCACTTGGGAGAATTTATCCACAATTTCGATCCTGATATACATCTTATTCAAGAATTGGAGATTAACAATAAAAAAAATCAAACAGACTGACATTGTTGTTTGAATTTAGCAAAACTTGTTTGGATAAAAACCTTATGCCTAAATATACTATACCTATATATATATATATATTTTGGCACACAACATTCTCACAATTTAATACTATATATATATATATATATATATATGTGTGTGTGTGTGTGTGTGTGTGTGTGTGTAGTATTAAATTGTGAGAATGTGCCAAAATTACTGGTTCTTTTACCGTAGTTTACTGGTGGAAGTTAGGTAGACGCTAACGAAACTTCGAAGTCGGCATGACTGAATAACACCACTCAGCTAAGTGATAAGTTTCTTCACATTATTCTCTCTCTCTCTCTCTCTCTCTCTCTCTCTCTCTCTCTCTCTCTCTCTCTCTATATATATATATATATATATATATATATATATATATATATATATATATATATATATATATATATATATAATATACATTTCTTTCCTCACCGGTAGCATAACTCTGGTTTTCATGCCCAGTGCAATCGTCAGTTACTGATTAAAAATTCATAATATCGCACACTGAGAGCTAGTGCTAATAAAATACTGCTCGATGTATAAGAACAATTCTATAATTTGTATTAATAATAAATATACCTCACCGGTAAAAAAAAAAAAACTAAAAAAAAAAAAAATCTGACAGTATGCAATCAGCACCTGACGATTGCATTGGGTGTGAAACTCAGAATTTTGCTAAGGGCTAGAAAAGAATGTATATTTATCATTAATATAAATTATACCTCTGTTATTATACATGTTGCAGTATTTTATTAGTGCCAGCACTTAATGTTCGACTATATATATATATATATATATATATATATATATATATATATATATATAGTGCGTGGAATCAAATATTCGTACACATACAAATTTTTAATTTGTCGTATTTACAACTAATGAATAAATATACTTTTCATATAATTTTAATGGATGAAAAAAGTATTCGTACAATACAAAAATGGATACATAATTTTCATTTCATTCTTTGTAGAATAGCCATTATTCACTTCTATAACAACCAACCCCTTCCTGTCGTTCTCAATTAATGATTTGTAAATTTTAGTTGGTACTTTGTTCCATTCTTCTTCAAATATGGTTTTCAGATCCGGAATGTTTGTTGGAGATCTCCATTAGATTTGAATTTTCAAATAACGCCACAGATTCTCGATTGGGTTTAAATATGGGAACTGACTTAGCCATTCCAGGATTATTTTCAGCAAGCCATTTCTTCTTAGATTTTGCAGTATGCAAAATCTTTATCTTGTTGGAAGATCCAATCAGGAGTAAGTTCAAGATTTTTAACCGAAATCATTTAAATTTGCTTCCAAAATATTTTGATACTCTGCGGCCTTCATTCTGCCATCTATTACTGATATGTTGTCAGTACGATTTTTCCTTATCCTAATGTTCACGAACAAATTACAACCTGACATTTCTGTGTTTTTCAATAGCAGTGAAGTTTTCCAAGGGAAGCGTGACACGATTGTTCCTATGAATTTCATCGTTTATGGTCCGTTTAGTGAGAGAGATTTTTGATGAAAGGAAATCATTCTACAACTCTTGACAGGTAACCATAAATTAAAATAATAGTTAAATTAAAAATAAATTAATTTCCTCGAAGATCTTGAAGAAATATTCCGTGGAGCACCTGTTCTTCTTTGGTTTTCAACAGTTTTGAGTTTTATTCCTTGCAGTAAATGAACTAATGGTAGTAAATGGAATATCCAGGCTGTCTGAGATTTTCCTGTAACTTTTCAGAGCTTAACAATCAGTTCTTTTTGCGAATTTGTCAATTCTTTACCTCTTGCTATGATGATAACCTTCTTGCACGAATATCAGTTGCAGGTTGTTCTGTTTGTATTTTTAGGCTAAAATAATTACTGGTAACATTCGAGCATTCTAGAATATTCCACTTGAATAATCTAGAGTATTAAAGCAATTTAAAAGTTTTAAAATCTGAGATTCGCATTGTACGAATACTTTTTTCATCCATTAAAATGGGATTTATTTCTATTAAATCAAAATCTTTTCTGTTTTCTATGCATATTTAGTTATTATCAAGCACCTTACACAAGTTATTCAACAAAAACACAGTAAAAATCAGCTACAGCTGCACCGAGAGCATGGCACAAATAATAAAAAAGCACAATAGGAAAATTATCAACAAACCACACGAACAAATTAAACCCACGTGCAACTGCAGAATAAAGAACGAATGTCCCTTAAACGGAAATTGTTTACAAAACAACGTAATATACCAAGCCACGATAAAATCACCAGATAATGAAGAAAAAGTATACATAGGAGTAACTGAAGGACCCTGGAAGCAAAGAAATTATACACACAAAACATCTTTCACAAATAGTAAATATGCGAACAGTACAATGCTTTCTAAGTATATCTGGGAAATTAAAAACAAAACGCACATCACACCAAAAATATCTTGGAAGATAAAGGAAAAAGTCATGAACCTACAACAACCAATCAAAAACTTGCAAAACTTTGCTTGGAGGAAAAAATAGCTATCATTACTTTCCCCGACCAAAATAAATTATTAAATAAAAGATCCGAGCTCATTTCAAAATGCAGGCATAAAATAAATTTTTACTACGTAACCTAAAAAATGAAAAAACGGAAAAAATAAAATAAAAAAAAAATAAAATAACACTAATAAAAAAAAGTAATAAAAAAATAAATAAAAATACTATGTTGCTAAAAAAACGAAAAAAGAAAAATATACAAGTAAAAAATAAATTGACCTAAATTCATCCAAGTAAATAAATAGACAAACCAATCCCAAATTAAAAACTGTTCCCATAAAAAAAAATAATAGTTAGAATGAACTACAACAACCAACCCCAAAATTGAACAAATAGCTTTAATTAAATTCTCAAACCAAAACAAAACTGTTAAATAAGTGATATAAACAAATTTTTACTACGTTAATAAATAAATAAATAAATAAATAAATAAAAAAAAAAAAAAAATAAAAACGAGCAATATAATTTGACCCAAATAAATAAACAAAACGACTTCCGGTAAAATAACCGCCATAATAGAATACCCACAATGCACCACTAACCCGTATATATATAAATAGCCGAGAAAAATAACAGCATATGTGGCCTGACGATTGCATATAGCATGAAACAGACTGTCGCCTCTAAGTGTTGACTTCTATGTTCACTTTTATATTTACACACGCTCTATCTCTGATATTGAGCACTTTATCCCATAAATATAGCACACCTTAAGACTATATTTCTTTATATATATATATGTATATATATATATATATATATATATATATATATATATATATATATATATATATATATGTGTGTGTATTGTGTGAGTATAAGGCAATAGGCTTTTGTGGTAAAGTGTTCGATATCAGTGACAGAGCGTTAACAGAATTAATATAGAGAAATGTTCACTTAACTGGTCGGTGTCACCCCCATCATGCCGACTTCGAAGTTTCGTAAACGTATAGAATAAGTTACGTGACAATTTCCTATATCTTTTCTATAAAATTCAATCATTCTCTCTCTCTCTCTCTCTCTCTGTCTATATATATATATATGTATTCAAGAACTTGTTATTTGGCAAAGTCTACATCGTACTAGATGGTAAAATGCACACATTGTTTGGTAATGCAAAAATGAGGACTCAGAAACCAGAGAAATGTATTAAGTAAATTCCTGTTTTCATTAAGAGGTCTTCAAAAAATAAAACGCTGTTGGTTTTCTTAAGAATTCTACAAAAGTAGCGAACACAATAGAGTAAATATTTTTCAGTTTTTTAAAAGTTTTTACATTTTTAAGGTTTATTGCAAATGTGCTTTCATCACTCCAAGGCGTAATATCATCAGAATAAAAGGGCAAAATCAAAACCTAATAGAAATCCTGTACAGCGCCTTTGTCTTTTGACACTCCTAAACACGTGTTTATTGTGGTTATTGATTAATTCAGCTTTTACACACACACACACACAGACACGTAGATATATATATTTACGTATACATATTCATAAAATGAGAATGAAATAAGCTTTTTGTATTTGAAAGAGAGAAAGAAAATAAAAGAAGTGAGAAAGCGAGAGAGTATATAAATTGAATAGAGTCGGAGAGTAGGAGTGCAGAAGGGAATCAGATAGATAGATAGATAGATAGATAGATAGAGAGAGAGAGAGAGAGAGAGAGAGAGAGAGAGAGAGAGAGAGAGGGAGAGAGAGAGAGAGATGTGAATCCTAAACTTCTTAAACCAGATACACTGGTCATGAAATTCCACTCGGAAGTCAGTTGATTCGCCATCATATCTGATTCCGCGGACATTAGTCGCAAGTACACTTCCACCTGCTAGATCCCCAACCACCATCCATAATCGTGCCGTACTCATCTTTCTCTGGGTGGTTGAGGACAGAACAACCCGAGAATGGCGCCGCTCGTCTGAACTTCATTAACCTGGCTTTAATCATCTGAAACGCATTGTACGTTTTTATGTTTATCGCCTTTGTCAATAAAAAATGGACTCTCCCCAAGAAGCCCAAAGCAACAATATGACGCCTGCCGAGCAGGTGGCGTTCTGACCAAGTCTTCAGGTTTTTATTAAGGCAATCTAAGGAGAAGTCCGTTACCAGTCACTTCGTGTGTCTCTTATATTAAATCATCTAATTCTGCTAGATGTATTATCAGCCTTGGACGCGAAACTTTACAATTTTTGTCCTCCAATTTTAGAGGCTAACCATTAAGCTATATCCTCAAATGGAGATATAATGAAGCAGGTGTTTGTATGATGTGGTTATCGTTTTTGTTTGTTTGTTTAGAAAACGGGCAGAGGAAATCCTTGTAAACACATTGTTCGGTATTTACCTACGCCGCCCACAGTGGTAGAACGAGACATGATCGGTTTAATGTGGGCTGTCCGTAAACAAAGTACGAAAATTTCACGCTGGCCGGACTGGAATCCTCGGGACAAGTTTCCTTTTATAATTGTTAGAGGAAGAGAAAACATATACTACACTTGGTATTTAATCGACCCAACCATCAGCACCACCACAATGACGGGATATGGCACAAGGTCGGTTTAAAGTGGGGATCTTAAAAATTAAATTCAGATTTTGCCTGGTTCCCACAGTTTCAAACGGTTTAAACTGGCGTCGATATTCCCCCGAATCTCGCTCTTTGGCGTAATGAGTGAGATGCTGCCGCAGGGTTGGACTCCCTGGGAGTAGGTATCCCTCATTTATTTGTTGTTTTCTGTCTGAAAAATTGAGAGATAAAATGTAGTTTGTCCGCTCGAAGACATATACTACACTTTGATCCCATCCTAAAGTTGCATGATGGTGTCAAAAGTTCAACAATAACCTTCTTATGAAATCTGCTAATGCCTGTGCTTCTGGAATTAGAAACTGATGCCAGAGTGAACGGGTGTGACTTTCTTTGCTCAAAGAAAGCGATGTCGTGTTTTAAAAGGGGAGCCTTTTTTAATTATCCATTTATTCTTGTATTTTTATTTGTTTATTATGCTATAGTTGCTATATTATTATGCATTTACAATATTTAATTATCAAAATACATATTTGTTTTTTTTAAGTCTATGTATATATTGATTGTTAATTTAAAAAAAAGTGTTTTAGAAAGTTTTACTTTATTATATAATGTCAGTCGCTATCTACTGTCCTGATTACTCTTTTCCCTTCCCGCTCATTAGTAATGTTTCTGCTTCTAATTCTTTCACATCCAGTAACACCTTGTGTATAAGTGGCATTACTGCTTTGTTTGGTGTAAAATCGATTAAAAACAAGTAAAAGAAAAATGAATGTCTGTTATTACTAGGAATTGTTATATTAGGAACATTGTATTTGTTAAATTACACTGGCATGAATAATTCTCTATTTATATTTAATCGTAACATTTCTCATTTTTATTGAAAGAGGACGTAATTTTCAAAATTGTAGGAAATGCATTTCGAATCGTAATGTTTATTTTATTTATCATTGTCTATTTGTTCAGTATTGTCGATTTTTTCCCTATCATTTATCATTCAAGTATTTCTAACAACTTTTGCCAAAAATTTTATTTTTTTATCCTTTTCTTATTTATTGATTGTAGTAATGTAACATTTTTATGGACGAGGAATTATTTTCAAATTTGTAGGAAAAGCATCTCGAGTTGTAACGTTAGTTTTTTTTAAATTTTTTTGTTTTTGTTTTTGTTTTTAGTATTGGTTCAGTAGGGACTTTCTTCCTTTATTATTTATCTATCAAATGTTTATTTTTAGCAGCAACAATAATAAAAATGTTTTCATATATTTAATGATAATTTCATACATTTATTCTTTTCTTATTTATTGATTTGTTTCTATTATTGTCACTAAAGTAATAATAAGTCAAATTGGTACATTTCATAACGAACTGTTCATTCCAACATCCAGTGTTAAATATATATGGACGTTCTTTGTCCTGGTATATGGCTTACGTGCCTCAGTGACTCCAAGAGCAAAGCTCTCTGGAATTCTAACTCATGGCGGTAAGGTCGAAGAGGAGACACGAGACTGAAGGTGACCAACCCCGAAAATCTCAACGGCGGAATAAGATCTAAATACGGTCAAAAAAGGCGGAAGAGGGCAGCTCTAGTCGGGCTGGCGTAACCAAGGCCGACCTTGACAGATCAAGCATGCGACAGCCCGATGCAACCAGATTTGCTAGATCTTACCTATCTCAATCTCCTTTGAGCCGCAAGGATGGGGAGGTGTGTGTTTCTGGCTAAATGTGTGGGCTTCTCCGTAGCACAGAGTTATCCACCATAGTCAAATTCCCGCGAATGACATCGTCAGATTCTCTTTGATTCACAGCCATCTCCACCATCGACACCAAGGAATAGAAAGGGAATAGGGGGAGAGGATGATGATTCGGATGCCCGGATGCGAGAGGGTGCCGGCGGCGACGACGACGGTGTATGCGACTTTGTAAAGGAATTGTGCGGTTACTTCTATCGCATTATTACTATTATTAATATTATTATTATTATTAGTAGTAGTGTTAATAGTTTGTTTTTGTTTGTTTAGCGGCATATCAACTCCTTATAGGTCATTTAATGTCGAAATTCAATTTTCTTAGGAGCATTAGTAATTTTTAATTTAATTGGTAATTTTTTAAAATGTATTACTGGTAATTTAAAAAAAAATATATTGCTGGTAATTTTTTTCAAAAATTTATTGCTGCTATTTTTCCTGTAAAAATATATTTTTATACTTTCATAATGTTTTAACCCCAGTTTAGGGGTTAATTATTTCCCCATGGCTGGGACCGTAACAAGTGTTATCGCCCCGGGTCAGAGTGAAGCTGTGAACAACAGCAATTAATAAGTTGTTGTTGTTGTTGTTGTTGTTGTTCTTCTTCTTCTTCTTCTTCTTCTTCTTCTTCTTCTTCTTCTTCTTCTTCTTCTATGTGCCCTGTCCCTTCAGGCTCTCTACTTCCCCTTATCCCTTGTAGCTCTCAATAAGTTTTGTCCCTTTGCTATTTCTCCCAGACCCTCTGTTCTGTCATCCCGCCAGGTATGTCATGCGTTGCTTTCCCTTGTCTCTCTTTCCCTCTATTCAACCTGTAAGTAACAGATTCTACAAGCCCTCCTTTCTCATTACATACCCCATAAATTTCATCTGCCTCTGCCTGATGTTAAGTATAAGCTTCTTCCTTGTTTGCATCCTCTCCAAATCCTCATCGTTGCTCACACGCTCAGTCCATGATATCCTTAGCATCCTTCTGTAGAATCATACATCTGTTGTCTGGAGTTTCTTCGCAGTACGTGTCCTAGAAATTTCATCTGCCTCTTCCTGGTGTTAAGTATAAGCTTCCTTCAAGTTTGCATCCTCTCCAAACCTCATCGTTGCTCACACGCTCGGTCCACGGTATCGTTTAAGAAGCGTTGCTTTTGGATGTAATTTATCGTAATTCCCAGGACGTATTATTATTATTAGTAGTATAATTTGAGTAATTATTAAAGAATATATTTTTTATTAAATCTGAGTGAAAAAAAAATTATTACTGATATATGCAAGGTATCTGGATCAATGATTGCGTATCAGGCCCGAATTGGAATTGCACCATAATCAATTTGCCAACTTTACAGATTCCTCAACCCTGCGTCCCGCAAATTTTAAAGTACCCATAATTCCTAATTGGCAACTCGTTTCATTTACTCCCACCCAATACTCAGTGAAGGTGTGTAGTATCCGGTGTGGCGCATTTGTAGCTCATTTGTCACGGGCAGCAGACGCCAGAAGACTGTCGATTTTCGATAATCCGAGGTGACTAACGCAGGGTTAAGAATGAAAAAGTACTGACTTAATAGTCATAAATTACCATCATTTTTTTTTATATAGAATTATCAATCATTATTAAATTGTGAAACTCTTTTATTTCATTTTTATATTTTCATCGATTTTTTTTATATTTTTAAAATTTGAATAGCTTAAGCCTATTACTATAGGAAATTTAACGACTCCCTAAAACTGAGTCGTGGCTTGATGAACAAAGTGAGACAATTTTGAAAACATGCTTTATACAAGAAACACATTATATAATGAGAAAGAGAATAGATGATTGCTAAAAGCGTATTCTTTTAGCGGTTAAATGTCGGGGGCTAACTCCAAATACATATTTGTTTCAAATAGATGAAACACTTATCTGAATGGTGTTCATATTATGCTTCTATTCACTGCTTTAAACTTACATCATTCAGATTAGCTCGTCGTCAGCATTGCCTGTTCTGAAAGTGGGCACAAACACGTCTCTTCTCTCAGTGTTCTTCTTGGCGTCTGGAGTCGAATCCTATTTCGCGCCTAATTTTGGATCCTACCCATTATCACCAGTTTAATCGACACTTCTTATCATCAGCAGGAGTTATATACCAAAGGGCGATAACCTATATTTGTTATATTAAGCACACTATAATTTGGTATGCACAAATAATATAGTTTGGGAGAGATATTAGAATAATCTAGCATATTTACTCGTAATAAACAACCCGCATACGGATAGAAAAGGAATTAAACAGGTACACGAAAAATAGAAAGAGGCGTAAAACAAATGCACATTACTGTTAAATCAAACAGAAAATAAATGAATAAAGGCTGATTCCAAGCAACGTATTAAGAAACATGAAAAATTCGTTAGAAACAAGGAAAACAGTACTGAACTGTTATGTAATACCCTTCCTCCTATATGACAATCAATGTTGGACAATTTCCTCACAGATGAAGAAAAACTTGTGGTAACAGGAATGTAGTTTTACAGAAGGATGTTTAGAATGTTATGGATTTAATATGTGGGCAACGATGAAGTTTTAAAGAAAATGGAAACAGTCACAATTTCTCGGACACATAATGAGGAAAGAGGGCTTAGAAAATTTAACACTCACAAAACATATTGAAGACTAGAGAAACAAGAAAGTAGCATATAACCCCTGCCTAACGAGCATGTATAAATGGTTGACAGATTAGGAAAGACAGCAAAAGAACAAATTTTTCTAAGAGCTACAAAAGACAGGAAATTGTGGAGAGCCTTGATTACCCACATTCTGAATGGACAGGGCACATAGAAGAAGAGGAAGGAGTTTGTGTAAATGGTTGGCAGAACACGGATTAGGATAGACGGCAAAAAGAGAAACTTTACTAAGAGCTACAAAAGACAGGAAATAGTGGGGAGCCATGATCGCCAACGTTCTGAATGGGAAGGGCACAAATAAGAAGAAGAAGAAGAAGAAGAAGAAGAAGAAGAAGAAGAAGAAGAAGAAGAAGGAGTTTGTGTAAATGGTTGGCAGAACAGGGATTAGGATAGACGGCAAAAAGACAAACTTTACTAAGAGCTACAAAAGACAGGAAATAGTGGAGAACCATAATCGTTCATGTCCTGAAAAGACACGGTATATAGTTGAAGAACAAAAATTCTAATCTATATCAAGACACCTGAAAAAAATAAAGGTATTTGTAATCAGTTGTTACAAACTGTGTAATAGATGAGTGTGTTTCTGGCCAAACCCCAACAGGAACAGGGACCAATTCTTGGCACAGTGTCATGGCATATGTCCGGTCAGTCCCGGTTGAAGCCGTTAATAAATATCTATTGAATGAAGTCCAGACTAGAAATACTGAAAAAACTTGTCAGCAAATGTATGTATAAAACATTTATATTTGTTCCTCTAATATTTGCAGTTTGTTAATTTTATTTCTACACTTCTCACTAAGTGAAGTTTAGCTTTTACTCCATTTCGTCTCATACCTTTTATTTCTAGTGAGAACTATTATAAATTATCGACTCTTTTTCTGTACAGGGTAAGGATTAAGGTTTTCTGTAGAGTAATTGACCATGGTTAAATGTCATTGGAACAAATGCCAAACAAACAAAATTGACAAAGTTTGCAATAAACAATAACAAAAGAAGGAAAAGAACATGGAAAAAAATAATACTAAGCAAACAATATATATATATATATATATATATATATATATATAATATATATATATATATATATATATATATAAATATATATATATATATATATATATATATATATATATATATATGCAAGACAAAAACTAGAAAAGCAATAGTAATGAGGCAAAAAGTCCACACACTAAGATTGGTGTTAACACACAAAATGGATACAGACAAGTGATCACGGCGTTCTGACGTGAAGACAAAAAAAGAAATATGGCATATGAAACTGGGAAATGACCGCTCTTATAGGCTAGGAAGAAATCCCAGCATGCATCTGTACGGTTTGTCTATAAATTTGAAGAGGGGGATATTTTTTCAGTCATTCCTACTTGGATTGGAACCAGCAGTTTTAATTAATATTTTTTTTATACAGTTTACTGATATTTACTAGGCTTAGATTTATACGGCACAGTAGCATGTCACTCAGTGAGAATCGAAAACACACCACTAAAGATTAGTCGAGACAACCAACTCGAAGATATGTTAATACACTATTAATTATTTTTGAAAAAAAAGCATCTTTATCAAAACTCAAATAACGAGTTTGCTTTTGCCGCAGAAACGTTATAAAACATTATAAAACGAAGCTACTGGCGATATTTGAATAACATTTCCTTTACGTTGAATATATAATTGAGTATTTTAGAAATTCAGTCTATTTTGTTGCTATTATTGGCGTTGCTGATGGTGTTGGCAATCATTAAAAAAAGACGTAATTGTTTATCGAATGATACAATTACATGAGAATACAGGTTTGCGGACTAAAGGTCTGACTTTATTGGCAAACATGTAATGAAAGACTGACGGCTACTTTGTTTTGAATTAAGCTTTTTTTTTCTTCATCTGAATCTTTCTTTCTTTGATCATCTTCCGCAATTTCCGTTAACTACATCCGAATCCCTTCCATATATATATATATATATATATATATATATATATATATATATATATATATATCATAAATAACAGAAAGAACAGATAGAGTAAGAATACACAGTTCTTAGCATTTACTTTAAAAAAGTGTTCAATACATAGTAGAGAAAAATATTATTATAATATTTTTATTATAATAGATTACATTAAAAACATTTTACATTGCTACACAAAAACTTTCATGTTTCGGAACCATAATGGTCCCTCTTCGGGCGATGGTAGATAATCAACGATAAAAATGATTTGAAAACAAATCGTTACCTCTTTTTAAAGTTAAACAGAGCATTTATTTTCAACTTTCAAAAGAAGTAACGATATATATATATATATATATATATATATATATATATATATATATATATATATATATATATATGCCTCCGGAAAATTTAATTCCGGTCGAGCACTCTTGAGGGAAAACGCGAATTTGTAAACAATGACTACTACTGCTAAAACTGCAAAGCTCTTCTATTAATTGAGCACTGTCGGTCACTGACGTGTTTATTCGAAGAATACGTACATAAAAATTCGACTTCCCCTCTACCGGGCGCTGATACCTTAGGGGTAAAATCTCCGACTAATGCCAAATCAGTCGGATTTCGATCCCGGCTTTTGCCATACTGATGAGCTGTGATAGAGCCAAATAGTGTGCCTGCGAATGAATATATATATATATATATATATATATATATATATATATATATATATATATGATGAAATGGGTTATGTCCGACAATTATTCAATATGTATTCTGTGTATACTTTATTGTAATAGAATTTAAGCAAATGCTCTGTTCTTTAAATAAATGTAATTAATACTGATTATTTAAAAACAGCATTTACTTAAATAAATTGTATCTATTAAAATAACGTATAAACAGAAAATAATTATATATATATATATATATATATATATATATATATATAATTATTTTTAAAAAATATGATTCCTTCGCTACATAAGAGTTCTATTTTGTATGGAGGACTGGTATTTAAAAATAAAAACAAAAATACTAAAGAACTCTGGATTATTTACGTAACGTGTTTCTCCTATTTTTCTATAAATTTACACACACACACACACACACACACACGCACACACACATATATATATATATATATAGGCAGATATGATTTTTGTATACGGCCGCACGAATGGTAATGGAAGCGAGGCTGTACGGCTGTATTAGATTGCTTTTACAAACCGAAAACAGCCGAGTCATCCAACCTTTGCTGCTGTTTATCGTTGCTTAGATAAGATCCTTGCCATCAAAAACTATGTATCGAGATCCGCTCATACGCCTGACTACGAAGAACACATTCTACATTCTGTCGGCGACGAATCAGGTATCAGCACACGTCAAGTGGTTCTAGCATATCGTACATCTCAAAATACTGTATAGAGGGTACTTCAAGTGCAACTCAGTATCCGTCTCATTTGCAACGTATTCAGTCTCATTCGCCCTCTGATGACTCACCAATGAAGAACTTTTGCCGATGGTTTATTGCACAAACTGCCGATCCGTTGTTTGTCTCTTCACTCTTGTTTACGGATGAGGCAACATTTGAAAGAGATGGAATAAGAAATTTACACAACCAGCATTTATGGGTGGATCGGAATACAGGCTAGACACCAGCATCAGTTTATAATTAATGTGTGCAATTGTAGGTGACTGTTTGGTAGGTCTATATATTCACCCAGTAAGTCTTACAGGAGCTGTCTACAGGGACTTTATTTTGGACACACTTCCAGACATGCTACAGGATGTATCCCTGTTAATACGAAGACGCACGTGGTTTATGCATGATATGTCTCCAGTACATTTTAGTCATATTGTTCCCGATGCACTAGCTGACAACTACCATAAAAGATGGATAGGTAGGGGAGAACCTGTGAGTCCACCTGAAACAATTGGTTTATGCAGCATACATAATGCAGAGACGGATCATCAACGAGTCATGGGGGTCTGCGAAACCATTCGATAACGTGTGGAAGTATTTAAATGTTTTCACCAGTCAATGAGCTGAGGGGTGCATGTGCCTGTAGAAGCAATCGTGGGGCATTTTGAAAATTTGTTATGAGTTGCTGTGTTGAGATAGAACGCTGGCCTTTTGGAAATCTGTTTATATGGATTATTTACCTTGTTTTAGCGCCATGAAAATGCCCCAATGTTTGTAAAAGTATTTTTGATACACCCTGTTATATATATATATCACTTCTCGCTTTTCTGTATTTACTCTTTCACTTTTCTCTCTAGACCAGAGTTTCCCAACCTGGACGATACTGACCACGGGTAGGCGATTTCAACTGTCGGGTGGATGATGAGCAATTAAACAGAAAATGGAGGTCGATTGGAAATGTTGATCGGCGATATTGGATTTTGAGTATTAAAAAGATATTTTAAAGTTATGCTATTCGGAAAAAAATAATGGAAATATGCAAAAATCCTAATTATCCCAGGCATCCCCACCAAAAAACAAGGAGGCCAGATGGGAATAACTGGAATATATTCCTAGATAAGGTATAAATATCCCGGTAAACAACGAATATTTTGGTATTTTCTATAGTTTTGAGAAGGGTCTACCATTCAATAGTTCTTCAGACGAAGTAACATTTTTCCGGGTGTAAATCAAATAAGGAAAGACCAAAAACAAAAAAACAATATTCACTAAATTTTTTATTAGTTACTAGTTGAGTATATTATTTTAGTTTTATAATTATGAGCAAAAATCTTTTAATTTTTTGTCAACATTTTCAACGCTAACCCTAAACATAAAATTAACCTCTATCATAAAACAAAATTATATACAATAGAATCCCTGACAACCTGTCTAAGAAGACCTTCCGGAAATGAGAAATTGGTTGCAAAGTCCGGATGTGAGGGGTTATATTTAGATTAAAATAAAAGAACTGAAATCAGATTTAATATTTATTGTCTATGTTTTATAGTAAACAAAATAAGCTAATGGCGAGTGAAATATAACGGCATTGATTTTAAGGAAAAAGAAATAAATTATGTAATGTTAATGGAAATTCATAAAATTAAGTATGCCACGTATGCAAAACAAATAATGTAACGAGGATTTTTTAATCGCTGTTGCATGATGATTCTTTCTCTTCTAATGTCAGTCTCAATTTTTTCCGCATTTTGTTTTGCCTTTGTTCTTGAAATTTTTAAAACGAAAGACACTTTTTAACTATGCGTGCGTTATAGCTGAATGTTTTATTTATTGTTTCAATGTTTTATTGTTGTTATAAAGATTACCATTTCATTTCCAAACTCCGTTTTAGTTATTCCTCATTCAGTAACCCTTCCTAGGTTACAACATTAGTCTACCTTTGTCCCATAATAACTGTTCCATTTAGTCTATGAAATGTGTATGCAAATGGAACAGTCATTATGGGACAGACAGGATCAAATGTATCCTTTTGTCTTTCAATTTAATCTGATTATTAAAGTAGCCAATTATTTTATATTATTTGTTATATACCGTACCTATGAACACTGATATGCATGTCCCAATTCTCATAAATACGTTGGACACTACTGTAAGTGGGGATTAATATGCTGTCTAAGTAGACCACCACTAGCAGTGGTTTATCTACTTCACGCCGCTGGCGAGTATTGAATTTTGTTGATGTTATAAAGATTACCATTTCATTTCCAACCTCCTGTTTTGTTGTTCTTCATTCAGTGACACTTTCTAGCTTACAACATTTATTCTACCTTTGTCCCATAATAATTGTTTTATTTAGTTAAGGAAATGTGTATGCAAATGGAACAACCATTATGGGACAGAGAGGGTCAAATGTTTCCTCTTTCAATTTAATCTGATTATTAAAGTAGCCATTCTTCTATAGTATTTGTTAGATACCGTACCTATGAACACTAATGGACAGGTCCAAATCCTCATAAATACGTTGGACACTATTGTAAATGGGGGTAATATGATGTCTAAGTAGTCCACCACTGGCTGTGGTTTACCTACTTCACGTCGCTGGCGAGTATTGATGTTATAAAGATTATAATTTCCTTCCTAACTTCTGTTTTTGGTTATTCTTCATTCCGTAACCTTTTCTAGGTTATAACACTCTCTACATTGTATTAGGTGAAATTTGTGGTTGACTAGGGCAAGAAATGGCTGGTAAACTCAAAAACAAAAGCGCTTTCTTTTACCCACCACAGAGAACCCTCTCTGCCTCCCATTACAATGTCTGATGCTCAATTCCACGAGAGCGCCTCTCTGCGCCTCTCTGCGCCTCTCTGCGCCTGCTTGATCTCACACTGTCCGCTGACCTGAGGTGAAACAAAAACATTGAATCAATAGCTTCATCTACCGCAAAAAAATTTGATTCAATGTGTCGCGCCAGAAAGTTTTTCTCGCCTGAGTGCATCCTTCAAATCTATAAATCAACCTTGCATGGAATACAGCTGCCATATAGAGTCTGGAGCACCCGCTGTTCGTCTCAAGGTCCCCGACAAAATCCAGAGACGGATATGCAATGTGATTGGTTCTGATCTGGCGTCTCATCTACAGTCAATTTCTCACAGACGTGCCGTCGCTTCCCTCTGTCTTTTCTACAAATACTTTCAGGGTAACTGCTCCAACGAGCTACTTTCGCTGGTTTCAAACTGCATGAATTTAAGCGTGTTACTAGGTTGGCATCTCAGTCCTACCTTTTCACTGTCGAAACGGCTAAATGTAGCCATCTTTTATACTCTAATAGCTTCATGTCTCGCACTTTCTGTCTGCGGAACTCCTTGCCTCTTGCTTCCCTGATACTTATAATCTTCAATTATTCAAATGCAATATCAATCGACATCTTCAGATGTCTTGATCTATTCCCTGTCCTTCTCTTCATCCTTTCCGCTATCAGGCCTCTTTACTCTTGCTCCCACTCTCTTTAACCGCCTTGCTTGGGGTGAAATGCTTAAAAAGAAAATAAATAAAATAAAAGATTACCAATACTTGTATGTCGTGTAGCTCCATATTTTATTTTTTTGCTAAAGTTTATTCAGTAGAAGGCTCAAGAAAAATTCAAGGTAGTATACTACTGATTGAAGTCTGTGATATAAATGTAAGAGGAGTTGGAAGGGAGTGAAGACTATGAGGATAAGGAGGATAGATAACGACTGACCCTTGATTTGAAGAGGTTATGGTTATAGTGATCAGGGAAGCATCCTTGTGGAGTTCTGTTCCACAGCGTGGCAATTAGTGAGAAAAAGCTGTCTGTCTGAGTGGAACTTCTTCCTTACAATTGGAATACGCAGGAGGTGGAGCTAGCATGACGTGTTCTAGCTGTAAAGGTTTGAATTGGTAGATCTATAGAATGGAACTCAGGCAAACTTAGACCATCGTGTCCGCAAAAAAACCAGTGTCAAAAGGGCGGTTTTCATATTACACCGCTTTTATTTTAATTACGTCCACTCTTCGATAATGTTTGTTGTTTTAAACCTGAACATATGATGAAAGTGAATTTATACATTTTCTTTTGTTCTTGAGAAATGACAAGAAAAATATTATAAACTATGTATTTATTCGATTGTTTATTTACAAGAATAATTTTATATTTATAACATTCTAAAAACTAATACAATTAAAATTAATGCAGTGCAATATTTATCCTTTACCATTTTATAAAGAAGTAAATATGAAAACAATTTTTTTCTCATAATTTTATAAATATTTACTAAATTATTAAAACATGTGAGCTACCTATAAAAAAGTCCGAACGATTTACTAATTTATAATGTCCGAATCAATTGGCAACTACGCGATGTTTTTGCCAACTATTTTAATAAACAATATCAGTAAATAGTGTAAATAAACAATCTAATAAATAAATAGGTTTAGTATTTTTTTGTTAATTCTCAAAAACAAAGAAAATTTATATTCACTTTCATCATATGTTTAGATGTTGTTACAATTCTAATCATCGCTTTTAAAACAATAAACATTGCAGAAGAGTGAAGGTAGTGAAAATAGTAGCGGTGTCATGGGAAAAACTGTTCTTTTCACATTTCTTTTCTTTTCCATGTTTGCTGGAACTCATTTGAACATTTGTGATAGAAATGGCGACAGACTTGCGTCACGTCTGTGTGAAAGAGGCTTCAGAGTGACAAATAAGTCATCCACCACAAAACCGCGTAAATGATTTAAATAGTGTAATATTAAATGTAAATATGGTGGATCTTATGTCATCAAATACGGTTATACATGGGCTTAAAATGTTTTCTTTCCATGCTAGGAATTATCCAAGTCATTTCAAGTCATATTTTGAAATCTGCTTGAAAATTAAGTGTTTGGATCTAAATAATGTATTTTGTTGCTATTTTCTTAAGTGATTCGAGCTTCTAAGTTCTAATTACCTACAATTTTAGCACCGATTTTCATCTCTAATGAGTAGGATTTCTCCTGAAGACATGGACTGAACTCACAGTAGACGAGACGAAGATTGAAGTAAGAAATAGTGCCTAAATACATTGGATATAACAAAAAGAGTGGAAATGGCAAGACAAAATTAACAGTTGGAACCAATGTTTAAAATCTTCGGGTCGGACAAAAACCATTGGAAATGACGAGACGAACTTAGCAAGTGAACCAAACAAATAATCTTTTAGACATGATGAAAATCATTTGAACATGACATGACACGTCAAACGTAATAACAGGAACAATCATCTAAATCCAATGAATGGGATAAAAACATTGGCCTGGGGCCAAATAAGATGTTAAAAGTGGGGAGGCTAAAAAAATTTTAAAAGTGGAGGCTTAAACAGATGTTAAAAGTAATATGAGATGAACCAAGTAGCTGGCATCAACTTTGAAATCTACCGTATATAAAATAATTGAACGTTAGAAGCATTAACTAATGTCTTAAGCAAAGTTAAAAAATATGAATGGCTACATTGATCACAGAATACTAGCTATTATAATTACTATTTATTTAGAGACATTTATAAATTGATCTTAAATAACATTAAATCATTACATAATTTGGTAAATTTGCAGATTAAGCCCCGGAAATCAATTGTAATGAAAATTTCCATTTTTGCGTCATTATTTCGAAAATAACAATAAAAGTTTTCGGAAATGCACCGTTTAGCAGATATCGACAATCTTATTTTGGTAGTAATGGCGGCCAGACTAGACACGAATAATCGTGTCTAGTCCGGCCTCCATTACTGCCGCTGTTTTCATACGTTTGCCTCGAATAATTATGCGCGGAAGCTTACTTAGTTAACGGCTTTTTTACTGATTTTCCTTTCTTCTTACTCGTCTCGATTACTACGCAATTCGCGAAATTTATTTTCAAATGTAGCTTTTCCTCAATCGTCATTGCTATTTTTTTTTAATAATCATGTTTTTACAAACACTAAATTTAATAAAAACAGAGTTTGTGTCGTAAAAATGTTTGTTATTATTAAGTCGTTTCTAGCATAATTTTTTTGGTTGATAAATGCTTCGTTTACTCGGAAAAGAAGCATTTTTTTGTTTTATCTTGTAATTTTAATTTTGTCTTTAGCTTGTAATTTTTTCTTTTTCTTTGAGATTTTTCTTTCTTTTAATGATATTTTTGGAATAGTGAGGCTTTTCCTGTTGGGTTATCTTTAAAATTTCGCACATTCAATTTAAATTAAAGTTCGCGCATAGCGTGCACAATAATCAAGACGAGTAGTCATGTGTAGAAGCACATGACTACTTGAGGCAAACGTATATAAACAAAACCAATAATGGCGGCCGGGCTGTAACCGCGACGTGAATAAGGCCGAACTTATATTGTCGATAACTCCCAAACGGTTTTCTTCCGCAAACTTTTATTGTTATTTTCGAAATAAGAATGCAAATTTACACCAGAGTGGAAATTTTCATTACAATTGGTTTTCGTGGCTTAATATGAAAATTTACCCATAATTTTATATACAATAAAAGGAAAAACAAGCAAACAATTAGATATAATTTCATGTCATGAATATTTTAGTAGGATCTCTGTGAATATGAGAGATTATAGTATGTGTTGGCTTGAATGGCGATGAATGAGTTCTTGTGGTATATGTGTAAATTTTAATGAATGAATGAATGGGTCGTGAACCAAATTAACTAGGTGTATGATAGTCAATGACGACCAACCCTATCCCCACCCACGTTTTGCCTTGTGTCAAATGAAATATAATATTTCAAAATAAAGAAAAATAATAAAATCGTTGCGTATATTCAGTGAGTTTAAAGAGATACACGATTCATACTATTGTGGCTGGTGACTGACATTTAAACTTAGGTAGGAAAAAATATATGCGATAAAAGTAGCTGAGGTCCTCAGAGCGCTGCTGAAGTTTTCCCTTCCGGGGTCCACCAAAGAGCATGAACCTTCTACCTCGGGTTAGGATAGCCGAGGTATTTAGCGCTGGTCCTGCCTTACACTACAATCTGGTACCCTTGAAAGTGAAATGAACTGCAGAAAGGCTGAGAGAGAATTGCTGGGAAGATGCAGTGGAAGCTTTTGAATTAATGATTGGCAAGTTAAAGAAATAATCAGATATTGTGGTGTTGAACTAAGTGCTTATAGCTATTGTGATAAAATTTCGACAGTTTGTCAACTGTCAAATGGCCTTCTTTATGACGAAGCTATTAGAAAGATGGTAACCCTTGACATATGTAGATTTCTATAGCTCAGGGGTCGTCAACCTTTAACTAACTATGTGCCGACTTAGGGTTTTAAAATCATTCAGTGTGCCAACAGCATACGTATTTTTATACACGTCAAGGTCGATATACCTCTTCTACAATATATTTTATATAGTAATATATACAATAATATTATGAAATAGACAAAGCCCGACAATTATTTTAAGACATTTTTATGTTTATACATTCTTTTTATAGATACAAATATTTAAGTAAATGCTGTTTTATAATAACCAGCATTAATAACATTTACCGGCCTGAATGTCCGAGAAATTTTCATAGAAAATATTCGTCCTCCGACAGGAATCAAACCTGTATCTTATACGGAACCACCATTTAGACTGGCGTGCTCTTAACCGAGGACGAATATTTTCTATGAAAATTTCTCGAGCATTCAGGCCGCTAAATGTTATAAATACTGTTTATTATAAAACAGAGCATTTACATAAGCATTTTGGACACCTCGGCGTGGTGTAATGGTTAGCAAGCTTGTCTTGCTAGATCAGATACTACTGAAAAGTGAGTTCGTTCCTCACTGGATGCCCCATACTTTCGGCCTTGTGCAACATCTAAGCTACGCTTGGAAAATCTGTACTTAAATAAAAGTATGTATAGACACAAACATATCTTAAACTACAATAATATAGAAATAAACGGTTTTTATTATTAATGGGGGTCCAACTAATGAGCAATTTTGAAACAGCTAAATATCTTTGCGTTGTAGTAGCAATTATTAGGTCTGACTTCGTGATGTCATTTGGGGCTGCGTGCCATTGGAAATTGCTTGGTGTGGCACGCGTGCCGTAGGGTGCCGACCCCTGTTATAGATGACAACCAAACTTTTCCTTTTATATATACAAATGATTACATTTCTTTTTTGATTTTTTGTCCATCTGCGGCAAATTTCGGGGACAACCCAAACTAAATCTTTCGGTATACTATTTGGTTAGAATGTGTTATAGTGGAACACACCTATTCTTTAGTTAACAGACTCTCCCACCTATAATAAATAGGAGTAGTAAGAGTAACGAGGGAGTCGCTCAGTGAGACGGTCAGTCCGTCGATGTCGGACGACAGTTAGTCGAAGACTAAATCATCAGCGACCACAACTAGATTACTCTGCGTTATACCTATTATATCAAGTTCCTAACGTTTTGTACGTCGAACCTATTTTAGGACCGACTTAGTACAAAAACAAGCCTCCACTGTGAAATCACTCCAGAACAAATTGAAAGTTCTCGTTTCTAAATAAATTTAATGTTCTATAAACCGTGAGAAGTTTCCTCTCAACCAGATATTATGCAAAGCGTAGCCGCCAACAAAATACAGTGTAACCCGGATATAAGAGAGTTGTAGGGATCGGAGAAGAAGTCTCTTATATCCGGGTTTCTCTTATATCCGGGTTTCTCTTATATCCGGGTTTGGTCTAATTTATATACATTAACACAGTCTGCAATTTGGGACCAGAGAAAATCTCTCTTATATCCGGGTTTCTCTTATATCCGGGTCTCTTATATCCGGGTTACACTGTAATTAGTTGGATCAAATGCTGGATGTCGATGACCTTACTTGGCCTATTTGTGACAGCAATAAATACAGGCGTTGCTAAAAATGAGGGCTTTTTCAGTACTGAGTTCACCCACTCCATCATCATCATTTTTCGAGACAATTTTAGGATGCTAGATTTTCTCAAACTTCTCCTCACACAGACTTTCGTCTTACGGCTATATCACGTTGAAACATCGATTCTCGTATGATCACTGAAGATAAGCAACGTTGTGCCTGGTCAGTACTTAGATGGGTGACTGCTTGAAAATACCAGATGCTGTAAACTTGGATGTGAGTGCAATGGATAAAGGCTTAAAATTGAAAATCTGAGAACCGTGTTCCAATTCCAGTCAGGTTCGTTATATTCACTTACTCGCAAATACATTTGGGAAATATAAGAACCCACCTCTTCTTCCCCAGCTATGGGTTAATTAGTAGGATTTGTATTAGTAAATTATTATTATCTCCCCAAATTACGTAAAATCTAAAAAATATTTTCCGACTTAAAATAACCTGCAAAAGATTAATAAAAAAATAAATTAATCAAGATTTATTGTATATAGAATACAATTCTGGCACAAGGCCGAAAAGAGGGGGGGATTGGGTTGAGGCTGGTCGTCACTTACTGTCCTATACCTAGCTAATCAGATTTACGACCCTTTCACTCGTTACAATTCGCACATTCACCAAGAGAACTTATTCGTTATCATTCAATCCTCCGTATACCATAATACCTCATACACTCAGGGGACCTACAAAACACACCTCATGACATAAAAATTTCATGATCATAAACATTTTATATATAAAAATCTATGGCTAAATTACAATGAGCGAGAAACAGACAAAACAAACTAAAATATCAAAACAAGCAAAATAAAGATAACTGATGTTAGACTCGTCCAACCCTCAAAAGAGAGGCCGCTGTATTTTGACTTTAGACAAAATCAAGAGGCTCTCTGGCTAAGGGAGATGGAAAGGATAAAATAAATACGGTCATGGGGAGAGAATAAATCTGACCGAGTAGAGATGAACAAAATCAATAATTTAATCAATCGATCACACATTTTTGTCAATCGATGGACGAGCGAATACCAGTTCTTTTCGTACCCTAACCCACCAATTTCCATCAGTAACGAGAAAGATTTCAAAGGGTTTCTTCAAATATTACTAAATTGTTACAAATTTGAAATTGATTCGACTCTAGTCTGGATGAAACCAATGAATAAATTTCCAGTGTGACATAGAAACAAATATAGAGAGAAGGGAGAACGGGGCGTCTGGATGTGGTGCAATGTTTAGCAAACTTGTTGCGCGAGAACAATTACGACTGAGTAGTGAGTTCGATCCTCACTGGGTACCCTATACGTTCGGCCTTGTGTCAAAATCTAGTCTTAATTTCTTGAAAATCAGCATCATAGATTTGGGCACTTCAGCGTGGTTAAATTGGACAAAGCATGTCTCGTTGGATCATAAACGACTGAAATTAAAGTATGATCCTCGCTGGGAACCCCCAAGATTTGGCCTTGTGCCACATCTGGTCTACAACTTTGTGGTGGGGCTGCAAAGGTCAAGCAAGTTTGTCCAGAAGATAAGAGCAATTATGACTAAATATCAGTTTGTTTAATTACCAGGGTTGTTCAAAAACACTTTGGCCTTGTGCCACAAGAAGCTATGCCATACCTAGTCGGGGGTGTGGCAACAAGCTTGTCTCGCTAGAACAATTACGACTGAATAGTGAGTTCGATCCTCACTGGGTGCCCCACACTTTTGGCCTTGTGCCACATAAAAGGCTAAAAAAAACCTTGAGGGGGTGTAATGGTTAGCAAGCTTGTCTTGCTAGAACAATTAAGACTGAGTAGTGAGTTCAATCCCCACTAAGTGCCCTATACTTTTGGCCTTGTGCCACATCTAAGCTATGCTTGGGAAATTACTATAGAGAGGGAGGACGAGAAATTAATGAGATACAAAGAGAGTGAAATATTGTTTGAATAATTTTCAATAATGCTTCCACAAAAATGAATTTTTCGTACGGGATCGGCCCCTGAATTTATTGTGATGAACATACAAAAAAAAAATTACATTTTAAAAATTTATTTTAAAAATTTATTTTAAAAGTTTCCTGCAAACCACACTAGGTAGTCTCGGGGGCCTCATGTATATTTTATGCGGGTCTGGATTAAATCCTTTGGTGATAAAAAAAGATTGAGGATAACTTGATGGAATTAGCAGTGGGATCAAATCCATTGGGTTTGATAGTAATCATTGGGCATGACGAGACGAGCTTATCATCAGGAACCAACGTCTCAATCCATTGGATGTGACAACAATCTCTGGACATGATGTGACATACTGAAGGAAACAATATCTACATACATTGGATATAACAAAATCACAGGGAAAGATGAGACGAACTATAAATTTATATCCATTTCATGTGATAAAAACTTTAAACTTGACTTTATGAAGATGCATCTAAAACTCTTCAATATGTCAAAAATATTGGACATAGTGGGATTGGCATAGTAGTAGTAATCAACGTGTAAATCTAAAGCAAAGGACGTGATATGACGAGACGAAATTACATGCAGAAACCAACGTCTAAATCTACTGGACATGGTAAAAAACATTGGACATGACGCAACTTAGCACCTGAATGAAACGTCTAATCCATTCGCTGTGTTAAAAAATCTTTAGATATAACAAGACATATTTAGCAGCAGCAATACACTTACAAATTTCTTGGACAAGACAAAAGCGTTGTACATGACGTGACAGTAGTTAGCAACAGTGTCAAACGTCTAATCCATTGGATATGTAAAAAAAAATCTTTGGATATGAGGAATCCTAATTAGAAGAACTATCTAACGTTTAACTCTACTGGATGTGACAACACCATTAGACATGACTTAGCAGCAACTACAAATATATATAGATATGACAAAACATTGCATATGACATAATTGACATTGCCGTCGTGTCCGCCCCCTTTGGGACTTTGTCGGCAAGTTGACGGGGCTCGTGTCGCTCCCGAAATGCTCGTACTCAGTGATCACGCATACGCGTGTGACAATGTATCGCCTCGGTATTCTGGGGTGAAACGGATGGTGATTCTATCGCTGCTGGCCACGGCCTGAATAGTGATTTGGACGACGTGATTAAAGGAAGTCTTGTGAGGTCACTGTTATTCTCATCAGGCTCTAATCAGTTTCTTCGAGCATCAGCTAAAGATGAAGATTAGAACTGATAGAAAGCGATTGGTTCCGACAGATGTTAACGAAAGGTGGGTGACCGTGGCGAGCCTGGTTCGCTTGAACGGGGCTAGCCTTGATTTTCGGTTTTTAGGAACCCTAAGTCACATCGGGGAGTTTTCTTGTGGAACTCTCTACTGGTTAGGCTAGACCATTTTTGTGCACCTAGTTACTGTGAGTAAGTGTCCTTCTTGGCCTGTTCCCGGCTTCTTCTTTATTTATGATCCAAGTCGAGATTCCCAACCTCCTCAGTTTGTTTTTGTCTCCACTTTTTTCATCTCGACTGGGTCAGCTTTTTTCTTTTCCGATGGTCATATTTATTTTATCCTTCCCCTCTCAGTCTCAGCAATATTTTTTTTATTAACTTTGATTTTGTCTAAAGACAAAATACAATGGCTTCTCTTAATTCTTTTGAGGATTTGACGGGTCCAACTAACATCAGTTATTCTTTCGTTTTGTGTATTTGTTCCAATATTTTAGTTTGTTTTGGGGTTCATTCCCCTCCCTCTTATTACGCTACGTATCATCGACAGATTTCTATATATAGAATTCTATAATCGTTAATTTTTATGTTATGAGGTGTTTTTGTAGGTCCCCTGAGAGTATTCAGTATTGTGGTATATGGAGAATTGAATGATGATGGATAAGTTCTTTTGGTGGATGTACAAATTGTAATGAGTGAATGGGTTGTAAATCTAATTAGCTAGGTATAAGATAATAAGTGATGGCCAACTTCAGCCAATCTCTCCATTTTCGGCTATGTGCCACAATTGTATTTTATGTACAATAAACCTAGACATAACTGACATTTTTGCATATTTCTTCAAACTGAAATGAATGCCAAAATAACTCTCGTTTATTAATTGATGAAACTTGGAATTAATAATATCCAAACTCAAATGTGTTTATCTGTGGAATGCCGTGTTTTTGTAAATCTTTACTATCTGAGATATTGCATAAAAAATTGTAGTTATCTAATATAACTATTTCTAGTATAACTATTGTATAAAAACTGTAATTATCTAGTATAACTATTTCTATGAAAAATATAAAGCCATATTTACAAAGTGATTCTAATTGTATAATCAGTATTACAAAAATGTGTTCAAATTGAAAGTTAATTTATTGTTTTTTAGCTTCCAAGAAGAGTCTCGAAGCAGCGGAGGTATGGTTCTACAGAAGGATGCTAAGGATACCATGGATCGAGCGTGTGAGCAAAGATGAGGTCTTAGAGAGGATGCAAACAAGGAGGAGGCTTATACTTACTATCAGGAAGAGGCAGCTGAAGTTTCTGGGATACATAATAAGGAAGGAGGGCCTGGAGAATCTGATACTCACAGGTCGAATAGGGAGAAAGAGAGACAACGCTGACATACCTGGCGGGCTTAAGCAAGTGGATGACAGAACGTGGTCTGGGCGGTGACAGAGAGAAGGAACTTGTTGAGAGCTGCAAGGGATAGAAGGAGGTGGAGAGCTATGATCGCCTACGGCCTGAAAGGACATGGCACATAAAAAGAAAGGATATGGGAGCAGAAAACCTAGTAAGATGTCATTTTTAGCACGACGACACCGGATAGAGCACCTCACATGGGCTCCTGTCGTCGCTAAATGGACCCTGGAGGATTAGAAACGTGTGGTATGATCCGATCAGTCACGGTTCTAGTTGTTTTAGTCTGATGATAGGATTAGTGTGTGGTGCAGACCCCATGAGGCCATAGAATAATGTTTGGCAATGTTTAACCTTTGTGCCTGCAAAAAAGAAAAAGGGTATGGCAAAAGACGGTTATTCCCTTGACGCCCTTATTTTGACATCTTCAGCGATATTTACTTACCAGATTATAAAATGTGAACCAAGTACAATGAGATATTTATTATTTTATAAAGAAATACATTTGAAACTAATCTTTTTATTATTAATAAAATAGGCAATTTTCTAAGCATAGCATAGATGCGGCATCAGGTCGAAAGTGTGAAGCCTCCAGTGAGGTTTGAACTCACTACTCAGTCGTAATAGTTCTAGCAAGAAAAACTTACTCATCATTACACCACGTCGAGCTGCGCAAGTGGTTGCTAAAATATGTAAACCAATTACAATGCAATATTTATTATTTAGCCATGAAAACAAGTTTGTTTATTCAATCTATTAAATAGTGTTTAATATCTTTGTTGTCAATTCTCAAGAATAAAAAATATGTATAAATCCATTTTCATATATTGGGGTTTTATTAAAATTCTAATCATCGCTTTTTAGAACAATAAACTTTGCCAAGAGAGTCAAAAGTCTATACACTAATAGCGGTGTAAAGGGAATAACCGTCCTTTTGACATACCTTTTATTTCGGACACGAATGGTAAACTTTTCCCAGAGTTGTTAATAAGGCGCTATACAGGCTGGTTGTACTTCCATAATGCTGTGTGCCGTTTTTACGTTGGTTGGTTCCTCTGGTTCTCCTGATAAGTTATTGACCAGTGACCGCTACATTACACTACTTCATGACCATTTGCATCCGTTTGTGGACAATATCTACTCCAACAAAGATGGGTTGTTCTAGCAGGATAATTCAACGTGTCATTGTTCTCACGATGCCCAGAAGTGTTTCGAGGAGTATTTTGGAAACTTTCGATGAATGGCGTGGAAGATCACGTGAAATGGATACCATGCCGAATTACAGCACTTTGTGGGGTAAGGAGGTGGTCGTAGACAATACAAGGGAGCTATTTCATGAAAAAAAAAAAAAAACCCAAAAAACAAAAAAATAACACTGGAAATGTCATGGTGATCTAAGCAACAGGAATAAACGTCTAAATGCGCTGTACATAATAAAATCATTGGGCATGAAACGAATTTCACAGTGGTAACCAATGTCAAATGCATAGGATATGACAAAATTAACAATGGATATGACAGAACGAGATGAACTTACAGTTAAGAAAAAAGGGTTAAATGCATTGATCATAAAAAAAAAACAGCTAAAACAGCAGACTTCGTAAGACGACTAGGAACTAAAGTCTAAATTTATTAGATGCTATCCTAAACCCCGCACTATTAGGCGGCATTTAAGCTAAAACGCGTGGAAGGCTCCTGATTGGTTCTTCATCACAATAGATTGAGAAGAGTAGATGCGACAGGCAACAATAAACTACAGAAGAACTCAAAATTAAACGCTGCGTTTAAGTATTGCATTAATATTAACGACAATTTGATGTACGTAGGTCCTTACTTTCTGTACAAACAATTATTTTTATTTCATGGGTGACTTTCGCTGGATTTCGCAATTAATTTCGATTATTTCCAAGTTATAAAAATTGTTATCGTACA
>CAHIKZ030002624.1:200000-216941 GCA_903632075.3 Acanthosepion pharaonis
CTGACGTTCTCTCTCTCTTTCTTTCCCCAACTAACCAGCCCCCTTCTACAAACAGACACTATAAACAGCTTGAAATATCCAGCGAATTTTAAATTTAAAATTCGCGGGTGAAAATGATCATTAACTAATAGTAATTTAATTACAATTGTAAAATATATATATATATATATATATATATATATATATATATATATATATATATATATATAGTGTATTTGGGTAGCAATCCCTCTTTTATACAAGTTTCGTTAGAAGATTATTGACAAAGCACTGCGATTAAGATTAACGCGTGTTTACGCTTATGGACGCAAGGTATATAAAAACTATCCTAACGTTCTGCATGTCCTATTTTTATAGCCATTATCAAGGACGATTGTTATTTTTTTTATTTTTAACTGAATGTGTCCTTTTTATGTGTGTGTCTGAAGTTATAGGAATGTTTTATTTTAGTTTTTACATACTTTGCACCCAGAAAAGAAAATCTCTTGTACGCACACAAGAAAATTAAATAAATTAATCAGTTTAATGATTAAAGCATTCTTTATTTTAAATAGCTCGTTAAAACATTGTTTTCGTATTGCTCAGATATTTTTCGTTTTTAAGTGATTTGGATAAGAACATAATCTATTTTAACCCTTTAAGCCCTTCGTTCCTGAACAATTTTAACCCTTCTGCCTGAGCTCCTGAATCAAAAACACGACGCAAGTATTTATCCACATTCAACCGGTGGCTGGGCATTAAGTAATTTTTTTCTACCACCTTAATATTTATTTTTTCAAAATTTAATTGTAATTTTTCAATTCGATTGTGAACAAGTTTTATGCCATTTTCGTGTGTGAACCATTTTTAAAAGAAATTTATCTTTATTTTAACCCTTTGCAGCCTGCGTTCATGAACAATTTTAACCTTTCTGCTTGAGCTCCTGAGTCAAAATTCGCAAATAATTGGTATGTAATGCTTCATGGTAGATATAAAAATAGTTACAAGTGTTTACCCACAGTTCAACCAATCGCTGGGCATTACGTCATTTTTCTCTATCACCAGTAAAGCGGTGGCCAGAGCTCAAACGGTTAAGTAAAAATATTAAAACATTTTTCAAATTAAGTAATTAAAAAGTAAAAATATATCATATATCATTATGCAAATCAATGTTTCTTCAATAAAAACCACATAAAAATAGCAAAACTTGGTAAATACCTCAGCATAAGGTAATGATAATATTAGCCGTTTCCCTACAAGGAAACATTTCGCATTCATTTGCCGAGCAACCAGTACTTCCTTCGGTTGAAATTTATAAAATCTTTCTCTTAAAACATTTTGTTTTTAAAAAAAGGAAAATAGGTTTCTCAAATCCAGTAGCTGTTATCGCTTTTTCCAGTATTGAAGGAGATTTCCTTCATAAACTTTCTATTTGAATGTTAATATCTTGATTATGTCAGTATTTTCTTTCCGAGTTACAAGTGCTATCCATTTATTTGTTGTGATGTGTTTTTTTTACTTGGTACTGTCCTTTGTGATTCTGCAGCACCAGTCGACAATGTTCTAAAAAGGATGAACTTTGCCAAGGCCCTCATGCTTTACTTGCTCAAAACCTTTTTTCGCCGTATACTTATATTTTTGCCGAAAAGATCCTAGCATTCATATACATGGCCTCGGTGATTATATTCGGAAAATCTCCCAATTGCAAGGGAATTGTCTCTTGAGTCCCCAAATGATTCTTTCGTGTGCTTTCGATTTTCGTTATTGCACTCTGTTAGCTATCTATTTTTTCCTTTATCGCTCGCATTCTTCTCAGGTCCGTAATATATTAGACAAAATTTCTGATAATGTACAAATGGCTCTTTCTCCACATCCATCTTCGAATATTTTTGTATTTAGTAATTTTAATGCTCATCATGTCAAGTGGCTTAAGCATTCTAATTTTACTGATGTTAGCCGGCATTCAAACTTTCAATTTTTCCGTTGCCCAGTTTCTCAGTCAAATACTGAATTTCCCTACTAAATTTGTTCAACAGTCTTGTGCTACAGAAATTTCTTCTTGGGTTAAAGCAGCATTCATGCTTTTTGTAGTTTCTCGCAAATATCAAGTGAAACCACAAACTCCTCCTTAGTTCACATCAGCCTGTTCAGCCGCTATAGCCCACGGGAATCACTTTCCGTTTGTACCAGCGTAATAATTCTGATAACAACAGATGCCTATCTGTAACTGCTCGAAATAATTGTAAACGTGTCCTCAAAGAGACTAACTCTTTGTTTGCTGATAGGATAAGGCACCTTATTCTCTTTAAATTCTACTCTTGACTCATCTGGAATACGTTTGCCTGACTTTCCACTTAGAACTGAGTCTCTATTGAGTGATATACATATAACTCCGTACATGGTTTCTGCTATCATTTCTTAATTGTACCCCCCAAATGTGAACTTGATGGTGTCTTTACAATGAGATGTACCCCTGAATTGTCTCCTGTTCTCTTTAAACTCGACAATAAAAGACTTGCTGCTACTTACTTTCCTGCTTGTTGGAAATTTTCTTCTGTAGTTCCAGTCTTTAAGAACCCAAGCGAACCATCTGATTCTTATAAAAATCGGTCTATTAGTCTTACACCCATTTTTATCAAGTACTTGAGGCTGTAATTAACTTTGAATTGATTAAGCATCTCACATTGCAGAGTTTTCTTTCAAATTAGCATTATGACTTTCACTTCTCTAGGTGAACTGCTGATGTGCTAACGCTTATCGCTGAAAGAGTCTGTAAAACTTAGTTAAGAATTGTGAACCTCGGACTGTTGCTTTGGATATTTCGAAGGCTTTTCACAGGGTTTGGTACACTGGTCGTCTTCACAATTTAAATGCTTATGGTATTTCTGGATAAATTTTTTAACTGATTCAGTCTGTCTTATCAAATTGCAAAATGAATGTTCTCTTTAATGGCCACTCTTCTAGATCTTTTTTGCCTAAATGCACGTGTTTCCCAGGACTCTTTATCCTTGGACCTACGTTGTTCTTATTTTTCATAAATGTCCTTCCTGATGTCATAGGCTCTTAATTCAGTATTTATTGCTGATGACACAGCATTTACTCCTGTCTTAATAGTGAGTCTGATAAGTTCGATAAAGTCAAATTAGTAGCTCATCTACAAACCTACAATTTGTTGTTAAATAGGGTAAGGAGTGGCTTGCTAATTATAACGCCTCTAAAATGAAACTGTTCTGTTTCAATCCTCCGAGTGAACCCTTTTTACCTTCTCTCAGTATGACTGATGCTAACCCTCAAGAAAGTGATTTATTTTGCCTTTTCGGTCTATCATTTTCAGGTGAAATGAAGTGGAAAGAGTATATTAAATCAATTACTAAGAAAGTTGGTTTTCTGTGTCGTGCTCGCCAAAATCTATCTTGCATATTTAATAAGTCTACCATTCATCCCTGTTTTGAATATTGCTGCCATATCTGGTGTGGTGCACCTGCTATATATTTAAAGATTCTTGACAACATCCAAAGAAGAATATGTAATGTTATCGGTCCTGACCTGGCATAAAGGCTTCAGTTCCTTTCCTCTCACCATAACGTAGCTCCCCTGTTCTGATTGAACTTTCCGTTATAGTACCTAGACTTTATGAATTTAAGCGCAGTACTCGATTGGCGGCAAGGTCTCACCATTTTACAATTGAAATGGCTAGATGTAACCGCAAATTCTATGCTAACAGTTTCCCTCTATTGCACTTCTTGCTTGTGGAACTCTTTTCCGGCTTCTTGCTTCTCAGTCAACTTTTACCTTCAAAAGTTTAAATACAATGTCAACCGTTATCTTCTGTCTTCCTAATGCTTGTTTTTTTTATTGTCCTCTCTCCTTAATAGCTTAGTTTTTTTTCTCATATTTTCTAACACTCAGTATGCCCTTGCATCCTAGTGCCTTGCTTGGGGTGTAAGGATTAATATATATATATATATATATATATATATATACTTATGCAATAAATATACCAATTTAAACTTTAATATCTGTATTATTAGACATATTTATAATAATTTATTTGGTGGGTTAAACTTTTATTATGTAACTCGTGAGTTGTTTGTATTGGAAAGAACTATATACAATATTATAATCATTGATATTTACTTCATAATTTCAAATATGTAAATATTGCTATGGGTCTGTAGTGATAGGTTATCTGCATAGTCAATATCGTTCAATTATTTTGCAGGATATCGCCTTGAGAGTCTTGATGATGATGTTTATAAAGTGCAAGCTATGATAGAACCTACACTCGAATGCTGAGAGCTATACTTAACATCTCATGGAGACAACATCGAAATAAATCACAGCTCCATGGACCCATCCCTGATATTTCTGCAATCTTACGCGAACGCAGAATGCTCTTTGCAGGGCACTGCTGGCGAGCCAAACAATAATTTGCGAGTGATCGACTGCTCTGGATACTTAGTGCATGGTGCAAGAAGGGTTGGTCGCTCAGCAACCATCTACCTTGGTCAGCTATGTTATGACACAGGGTGCCGCTCTAATGACCTTCCGTCCTTGATGCAGGCCCGTGATGGTTTGCGTGATAGACTCATGAATGTCCGGGATAGCGCGACCGTATAATAAATATTGATATATATAATATATAAACGTAAAATAGAAACAAAATAATCTAATGTTATTTAGTCATATAAACACAAGATTAGAAATTGTATAAAGTTGAACACAGGTTACAGATCAATTAAAAAAAGAAAAGAAAATCATTGGAAAGATAAGAACAAACATAAAAATTGATTAAGAATGTCACAAAAAAGAGACTTGAAAAAAATTAAAACACTATTAAGTGAAATTGGCCAGTAAGAAAATATTTGAAAGAGCTGGCATAGCGAATGTAAATAGAGAATGAAATATGTAGAATATTAACTTTTTAATAGCCGTTGTCCCAAAAATGGAACGGTGAATATTAATGTGATACAAGTAGAAACTTATGATTAATACCGGATTTTATAAACTCGTTAATACCATTTATTTACTTATTTACCATTCTCAGACCTTTTTTTTAGTCTGGATGTCGAAATTCCAGAGCATTTTGAGATTTGTACTATAAATGCAGAAGAGGCCAATTTGTTTATCCAATTCCCACAAGAATAATGTGTCTCAGAAATACAGAAAGAAACTAATTCTCTCGATATTATTGGTAGAACACAATCTGAGAAAGGCCGAGGAACAGATCGGCTGAAATGCTGCGGTTAAAACGATAGAGATGTGGAATTTAATCTGAAATAATAATTAATCTCAGAAATTCAGAAAGAAATTATAAAAACAGCACTTTGGTCCTGCGGAATGGCTTACATAGTTGGGCACATCTGTTATTGGCAACAGTAGTCGGTGTTCGAGTCCTGGTAAAAACAAGTAACGTCATTACTAATTTTCAAGTCAGGAAGGTTAATTCCAGCTTAAAAAAATTCCCGTATAATAGTTTCACAAATTCTATTTTCTGCACTGTCATTGTTGGATACTAAGCTGAGATAAGAAATTAATAAAAGTATGGGGGTACACGATAATTGCGTATCTGATAATGGAGCTAGTGATTAAAGTTCGAACCCAGATAAGGCCTTACCCGTTTCAATATTGGATTTTATTTTAATTTTTATAATTAATACAGAATTTTACGGTGGGTATTAACGGATTAGGAACATTAGCTAAAGACATGAAAGAAACCAAATTGCCACCTTGATGTAAAGTTCAGAAGTAGAAACGTAATAGTTAAACACAAATGTACATAGAAACTAATTTCCCAAGAGTGGTTTTAGCGATGTATTTGGAGCTACATTGGAGGGAACTAATGGCTAGATTAAAGGTTGAGTTCTTCACAGAAATAGTTAACCAATATGACTGAGAGATGAAAACAATGGGGAGTTGGTGTACTATTTTTCGCTTCGTATTGTAGGCAGCAAAATTATAACGTCCCTTCAAATTATTGATGATATTAAGATAAATGCAAGCAATTATTGTAAGTTATTAGACATGGCATTTTTAAGATGGTACAGGTCACAACCTAGATGACATCCAGATGCTTTAAGCTATGGTGTATATTCTTGGAAGATAATATTGCTTCAATTCTATTGTCCACCTTTCAAGAAATGTTTTAAGAACACCAAATCAATGAAATGGCTTCAGCTTCTCCAGATATTAACCTAATAGAAACCTAGTGGTCCTTTATTAAAACAGATGTCTATGAGAATGGAAAACGACATTCAAGCAAAGATCTCTAGGAATCAATAAAAATATCTGCAAGTCATGTTAAAGTCGAAGGAGTGATATCAAATTAATAAAATCAATGAAATTGAATGAGTGAAAAGCTAGAGACATTTACTGAATGTTAATGTATTTGTATTGTAAAATTATGAATCATATTAATTCGTTTTCTAAAGCTTATCAACACTTTCAGGTTATTTAAAGCCATAAAATATTTTTAGATTTCAAGAATTTTTTTTGAGATAATAATGATTTAGTGATACAAGTCTTACTAATTAACCCATAGGTCAGGGGAGAAGAGGTAGTTTCATACCTTCCCCAAGGGTATTTTTGTGTAAGTGAATATAAAGAATCCAACTGGAATTGGAAATCGATTAACACTTCCGAGCCATGACTCATTACACCACCCGCACATCCAAGATTACAACACTTGGTATTCCCAAGCATTTACCCATCTAGGTACTAACCAAGTTCGACATTGCTTAACTTCGGTGATACTACGGGAACTGGTGTTTCAACGTGATATGGCCGTAAGCCTGTAAAGCATAAACGTATGAAATAATAATACATTCAGGTATATTTCAATCAAAAATATATTTCTGTATCATATCTTTTGGATTTATGTACAAATAAAAAATATATATTAAATATATATTAAAATATATATTAAAAATATATATTAAAAATATATTAAAAAATATATATTAAATATATATTAAATTTGTTTGCATACAAATACCGGAAAACTACCTAAATAAGTTATCATTATATTTCAACAAGGATAGATACAAACTGAAACATTCGCGATATATTAACCATATAAATATATGCCAAAGATTTTACCAACATCGGTTGATTAATACTAATTTTATTGTGAAAGCATGAACTTGCATAATATAATTTGGCATAGTGTAATAATGATCGAAGTAAGAATTTTCTGGTTTTCATAAAATTCGTTGCAATATTTCGTATGATAATAAGTTATTGTTCCCAAGATATTCTTCTACTATTTTCCACGTGATTCATCCCATCAAGTTAAATCGACAAAAGCAGACAATTACGAAACGTCGCCATGGCTGACGCTTCGGTCGTCGGTGTTGTCAACGCCGTTCTTTTTACATGCAGACGACAGAAGTGTACCGCTTTTTAGCCTGTATAATTTTGTGATGTTATCCAAGGAAGAATATTATCAGCTATTCGGCATTAATGAATCTCTGGGGTGATGAATTGGAATTCCTCGTCGAACAGACATCGAAACGCATCGATGGAAGTGGTCAATTGAAAAAGACAAGCGTTTGATATTCCTTCCTCTTTCTTTCTTACACTCCACAACTTTTCCTTCTCGTCTCGCTCTTTTTCATTAAATATCTGTGCATTCTCTCTCCTTCCCTCCCTCTCTCTCTTTTTATTTCTACACTCATTTTCCTCTCTCTATAGTATAATCATTTTCTATTTTACTGACAAAGCATATTCTCTCTTTCTTCCTCACTCTCTTTTTATATCTCTCTTACACATAGCCACTCACTAACTCTTTCTGGCTAATCCCCCCTCTATATTTCTTTCTGTTGCTTGCTTTATTCATCTATTAATTCGCTTTCTTTTCTTCATTCCATTCAGAAAACTATCTTTTTCTAAGTTTTTCTTTCCTTCTATCTACCCACCTTCTCTTTCTCTGTCGATTATTTCCCCTTCTTTCTCTCTCTTTCTTTCTTTATTTCTTTCTTTCTGTTGAATATTTCTTAATTTTATTCTCACTCATTCTATTTCTTCTGCATTATTTTACTATCCTGTCTTCCCACTTCTTATCTTTTTGTCTCTCTTTCTTTCTATGAAGTCTTTTTTCCTTGTACTTAACCACTCTCTCTTTCTTTCCAATTCTTTCTTTCTTTCTTTCTTTCTTTCTTTCTTTCTTTCTTTCTTTCTTTCTTAGCAACTCTCTTCTGCTTCATTTTACTATCTTGTTTTCTCACTTACTCTCTTTTTGGCTCTTTTTTCTATGAAAACTTCTTCGCTTTTACTTACTAACTCCCCTTCTCTATCAATATTCCAGTCCAATTCTTTCTTTCTTTCTTTCTTTCTTTCTTTCTTTCTTTCGTTCTTTCTTTTGTTCTTTCTTTCTTTCTTCTATTTACAACAACTCTCTTTCTTTTACATAATCTTACCATCCAGTCGTTCCATTTTGTTTCTATTGTCTGTCCCTCTACCTTCCAAATATTTTCGGATATTTTCCCAATCATCGCAATCTCATTCAATTTCCTTCATTTTTATTCCATTCCTCCTCCTCTTTGTTAATCTATTTCATTAATTCTTCATCCTTCCCGCTTCTGTTTTACAGCTTCTCTCATTCCTTCAACGCCAACGGATCATTTTCTTGTTATTCATTCCTCTCCAACTTTGTCTTCTCGCTTCTATTGGCACCCAGCAAAAATACTTCCATCTATCGATTCTCAGGTTCATAAAAGGTATCACAATATCAGCCCTTTTTCGCTATAAGGCAAATGTGCAGAAACTCAAGTGTTATCACTAACTTTACCTTTGCTCAGATATCGTGAGTGGTTGAATCACACGGTAAATTTATTCCACCTTCTCTGTGAAGACTTCATTTCTGAATAAATATTACTCTGTAAAGAGGTCAAAATGCGATTAAGCTTCGTTGCATTAGGCGTAGATCTCTTTATAGATCTTTTTTATCTTTTGTAGTTCAACTGCATATAAGTAGAGAAGCAGCAGAAATCCTAATCTCATTAATAATCTCAGGTAGCTTGCTTGTCATCGGTTGCTGAAAAAGCTATAGAACTTATCTCTAGCGCAAATTGTTTCGATAGATTTAATGATTAGATATAAATGAACTTAGGTAAAAGGGATTTCTAAGGTTGTAAAAAATTAAAGGAAATCAACCATTTTTTGCAGCACAAGTTATGATATTATTACTAGTAACTTTTATTATAACCATCAAAAGAAAGATTTACCAAAATACATCAAAACATTGCATCCGCTTGAAAGGTTTTATATATAATAATACAACGAATTCTAGCGTTTGTGGAGTAAAAATACAGTTTTTATTTTATCGACTACTACATCTGAATTCTTTACACGTAGGCCAGGTTTCCGTGAATACGAAGGCTACTGTTCCGGATAAAGTTTCTGCTGTTGTAATTAAGAACCTTAGCCCTGAATTATCTCCCATCCTGACCAAAATTTCCGCAGCTGCATGGAAGAGAAATGTTTCCCAAGTCTGTAGAAGTTGTCATCTGTTTGCTTTATTTTTTTGTGATGTCAACGAACACTCGTTGCCACTTTTGTAATGTCAACGAATACTCGTTGTCACTTTCGTAATGCTCGTTGTAGTAGAGACTTTGTAATCGCAGATACAACTATAGTAACACCGTTGAACAATACTGGCTTCAGACGCCTCCGAATATCACTCGCATTAATAGTAATTGCTCGATAATACCCGCTCGAATAGTAACCTCCGAATAATGATCCGAATAAAGAAATAGTATAGTGAATAGTATAGAGAATAGAAGTCCGTATAGTAATAGAGGATAAAGTAGAAATAGCGATCGGAATAGTAATAGAGGATAGACTAGAAATGGAGATCATTTAGACGCCAAGCTAATTCCTACTTATGCGTTTCCTCTATGGTCACGTGGTCTAATTAATTCAATAATGGGATCGCATCTGTTTGCTCAATGGCAATCTATGTTAAAACTCAAGTGTTGGCAGCAACACTTTATTCCTATATAACAGTTTTCAAGAATGGTGGCGAGTGTTCATTTCCATCACAATATCATCTCCTGTCATTAGAAAAAAATCATTGAGTATATTATCAACAAGGAAGTAGTTGTTCACCTCACCAGAAACAACTTCCTTAGCGACAAAGAGTATAGGTTTCACTCATCTGTGTCCAATGCTGATGTTTTAACCGTTATCATTCACAGAATCGGTGAAGCCCTCGATGGTAGCTTTGTCATTAGATCGATTGCTCAAAGGTTTCTGACAGTGTGTAGCATAAACATTTACTCTCTTAACTATAGACTCCCTGGAAGAGTTTATGTGATGAAGTCCTTTCTTTAGATAGATCCATGAAGTTCATAAGATCAATGCAGGCGTTTCCTTTCTCGTCGGTACTATATATTTTTTATCTTTTTATTAGTGCTCTGGCTGGGGACATTCTCAGATCATTAGTAAATGTCTAGTCGGATGATGTCACAGTTTATGGACGCACTTCAATAATCAAGATAATCAGAGCTTTGCAGCTGATCTTTCCTTTAACCGACTTCTAACAGCTCAATGGAGAAAATTGGCTTTTAACTGCCAATACCTCAAAATCCAAGCTAGTGATATTTCACGATCCATCGCAATCATACATTGAGTTTTCTACAGTAACGACGAATGGTTGCACCCACTGAGTGTTCATGCTTTAAATAATCTAGAGCAGTAGTCGCCAAACATTTTTCTGGGCCACAATTTTCGAATTAAAATTTGCTCGCGCCTCACCAAATTTTATGTGATAAAAAAGTACATTTAAAAATAAAAAAACGGAGGCTTAAAGGAAGATAATCGCGGATTCGAAGTCAAAACATTATCATTGATAACTCTCTCCACCAATTTGCGAACCCTAGTTACTATAATACTTGATATAATACAACAATATCACAATGATAAATTCAGTTAATAATTGTTTATATCTGTTTATTGATACTTTTCACGTTATACTCATGCATATAATTAGAAGTAATCCATAATAATATTTTAAATTTTGAAATAATTTATTTTTCGTATATGAATTTTTTAAAAGTTTCGAAATCTGTGATTGTATTTCAATCATTCCGCCTCACCTGCTATCCTTTTCCGCCTCACCTGCTATCCTCTTCCGCTGCACCTATGAGCCTTGCCGCATCGTTTGAGAACCACTGATCTAAAAGGCCTTTGGTTTCACTCCAGACCTCAAGTGGCACTTGAAGATACGATCCATTGTTAAAGATTCCGAAAAAACTGCAGATTGATTCTGTCGCTCTATGACACTGCTACTGACATGTTTTATCGTTACGAGAGCCAGATTAGATCAAACAAGTAGTATTGTTGACATAGCCGGGTTGAAGCTGCACAATCCTCACCTTTTAAACTTGACAGAGTTCAAAATCGTTTATGTGGTCTTGTATGGGAAAAATTGCCCACAGACAAAATGTTGCCAGCCTATAGCTACTCTATCGCTATTTCCATGGTAAATGTTAAGGTGAGGTCCGCCAGTACAGACCTTTACAGCTACTTCCACAGAGTTGAATCACCTTCATCTCTCCCGTATTCTAAATGTAAGAAAAAAAATTCGTTGTTCAACTACTTTTGGAGTTTAAAAGAGAAAAACAAAAATCCTTATGTTAAATAGGATTTAATTAGAACAGCTCGAACCTGTAATTCTTTATATGCCCAATGTTATCTTTGTCTCAATGAAAAACTGGAAATAATTAAATTTAAAGATAAGATCATATTAAATCAAAGGAATGAACTCACTGTTAACTGCAGACGTAGGTCATCTAGCTTGCAATCTGGGTAGAAATATTATTATGTGTGACAATTTAATGGTATCGTAAGTTTGTATTACTATTATTTTTTATTTATTATTATTATTATTGTTATTATTATTGGTTCTATAATTATTTCATTTATATCCATGCACACACACGCGCACACACACAAACACACACATAAATATATAGTTTTTTATCTGGATAATAGTCATTCATTTTTATTTACTCTTATTTGCTAATGATTTAACATGATATAGATTATTACGTTGAAATTGAAAAGTTGGGATAATTCAGGAATTAATCTTGCATGGAATCTAAATTTATTGCGGTTATCTTGGTAAGCATGTTTGTATGTATGTTAGTATATTTGTTTATACTTTTGTTTTATATGGGTGTATTTTTCTAGGTGCATGTATTTCTGCATGTGTGTCTATGTGTTATTTTTTCTGTTTTTATATGTATGTTTGTATGTGGGTGTTTAGGTTTGTGTATTTATATATATTTTTATATATATCTTTGTGATTGTGTTTGCGTTTATGTATATATCTATATGTATTTATGCATATATTTGTGTGTACTCAGGTATGTCAGTGTGTTTTTTATTTTTGTTTATATACTGTTTTTGTATGTGTACGTGTTATGAACTTGCGGATTTAGTTATCCGTTTTTTTTTATATATGTATACGTATATGTGTGGCTGTTTATATGTGTGTATGTATATATATCTTTTCTTTTATTTATTTAGTTCGTTGATAACCTGATATTCGATTACCACCACTTTTTACCTATATATTTGTTCATGTATGTAATATTTTAATATGTAGTTTGTGTCTTTTTATTATTGTATTTGTGCTTGAATCTTGGTGAGTTCGTTTTATTTGTATATGGCTACGGGTGTGTGATTGCTTGTATTTGCTTTTACTTGTATACGCTTGTTTCGGATGTAATTTCCTTTTACTTTTTTGTTTGTACTTCTTTTCCTATTTATTCTTTATTTTTACTTTCCTTTTCCCTTTTTTTCTTTCTTTCATTTTCTTCTTCTATTTCCTGTGCCATTCTTATATTTGCGTGCACATATGTTTAGTTATATTTATGTGTCTGTGTATTAGGATGCTAATGTGTTTGTTGTGTCGTCTGCATTATCTAATTCACACGTGCCTTAGGTTTGTAGCGTTTATTGATACTTTTCACGTCAGCGTCGAATTTACCGGATAACTTTGCATTTAACTACGATTAGTAATAATATATATATATAATAATTTTTTTTCTTTTTCTCTGTTCCCTTTCTGAATAGCTTCGTAATATTTTAAACCTAATTCTCGGTTTAATTTAGAATTTGAAATTTGTAATTTTTAATTTTTAAAACTTAATTATTTCATATTGATTTCTAGTTTTGTCTAACATTAAATTTGATCAACTAAAGGTTTGTATTTAGAATACACAGTGACGTTTTTGAATTTTCATATACTTGTATTTTGATTGATCGTCATAGGTTACGTAACAATGTTTCCCCTATTGAGGGAGTTTGATTTGGTTTTGAATTTTCAAAGAAAATCTTTATTTCGCAATCAGCACCATCACTTGATAAGGCATCAGAAGTGTTGAAACAAAATGGCTATTTTTGTAGTGATGTTATAACATGCTTATAATATAATGTTATTATTTTGAATAAATATAATAGTCTATATCATAATATATATAGTCTATATGATAATAATAATAATAATAATAATAATAATAATAGTCCTAATACAAATGATTAAACATTGGATTTGCATTTCTTTTTGTTATATCTAAGAAGAAAATTTAAATATCTGCAAAGTGTTTTAATAGATGACAGAAAATGTGATACTGAAATCCGAAGGCGCATTGGAATATTAAAAGATGCCTTCCAAAAGCTAAGCAGAATATTAAGAAACAGGAAAAACTCGTTAGAAACAAAGAAGAGTGATGAACTGTTATGCAATATCTATCATTCAATATGGCTGATAATGCTGATACAGATGAAGAAAATACTTGAGTCAACAGAAATGTTGTCCTTCAGAAAGATGCTGATAATACCATAGACTGAACATGTGAGTAAAGAGGAAGTTTGAAGGAAATGGAAGGATGCTCATACTTAGAATCAGAAAGACACAGTTGGAATTTTCTAGGACACATAATGAGGAAAGAGGGATTGGAAAATCTGATACTCACAGAGCAGATTGAAGGCAAGCAAGGACAGATGAAAGCATCGCGTGTGCTACCTAACGAGCTTTTGTAAATAAATGGCAGAGAAGGGATGAGGAGGGATGGTGAAAAGGCAAAACTAAGAGCTACAAAGGTTAAGAAGCTGTGGCGAGCCATAATCGCCGTTGTTCTGAAGAACTTTATTCTCTTAGTCTCTAAGCATGTTGTATATTGATAATAAAGAAGAATGTAATTGTCATTCAACTGTTACTGAAGAAGAGTGTTCAATTATCTTTTATAATCAGAAAATCTCTTGTCTATGAACCTCTAGTGGTTATGACACGGGAAGTGATATTTTCATTGTTTTCGTGTGTCTCTAACGAACTCTATTTCTCAACATTGTTTTGTTGCCTATTTTGTTGGGATTCTTTAGGGCAGCGTTTCTCAATCTTTTTACCCTTGCGTAACTCTTAAAATAAATTTAATATCTCAAGGAAGCCCTACGCAAAAACAAAATTATGCACCACATCTTTCTCATTTTATTTTCATCGTAGTTCACGTGGGTAAATATCATAGTATATATTTTTGAATAACTGGTTTAAGGAAAAATTAATACTTCTTTGTCAAATCTTTCGGTAATGCTAACTAAATTTCATACTGTTCGTTTATAATACTTCATCCGGGAGTTTTCATTCACACAAAGAAAATTCTAAACTCAAACGTAAAAAATAAATATAAGTAACCAATATGATATACCTATAATATAAATATGAACAGAACGAAAACAGATAATTGCTGCATCAGTTTTTAAAAAAAAATTTTATCCTTTACTGGCAGTTGAAAAGACATAAGGTAAATCAAGTCAAACTGTCCTGTGAACCAATAAATAGGCCAAGAAAATGTTACTTTCAGAGCCATTTGATAAAATGAAACATGCTTCTCTAATGTGAAGCCTGTGCCTGTGTTTTGCTATACGAATACTTAATTCGAGGTCAAACTTTACATAAACACGCACGGATTTCATTCTCAGTTGAGAGGAGACGATTTCTGTCTTTGTTCTTGATACTTGTTAAATAAGAAAAGGCTTGTTCACACATGTAAGACGTTGAAAACTGCAATAATATAACAGGTTAGATAGGATTATATCTATATTACAATATTACAATAACCAAGAATATATTGTGTGTGTTTAGTAATATCACATATATGAAATTAAATAAAAAGTCAAAAGGGCATTAGCTTATCTCACCTGTTCTCGTGGAACCCTTGGGGACCTTTTGCGGAACCTTAGAGTTCAGGGGAACCCCGGTTAATAAACGCTGCTTTAGGGATCTTATTCCTTTGAATTATCTTGATGAATTCATACTCTAATTAAAAGGCTGCATTACGAACAGGATTTTAAGCAACTTCCTTCGGAGAGACTAAATAAGATCTGTGGTCCCAGTAAAAGATTATGGATTTAAACTCTATATTTATTACGACATATTTGAATATCGTGACATTTAATTTAGATATATGCAGGGATTTTACAAACAACAACATTTTGGAGAAATCTAGATATGTAATATCAATCCGATGATATGACAGAGAATGCTCGACGGAGATGAAGAGGAAACTTGAACTATTCTGGGAAAAAACAGCCTACCAAAGGCTTTGAATTCATAGTCGTCCATCTTCTAGACTGACTTCCTCCAATGTAAGAGAAGTAAGTCTACCCTGCTATTTAACCTATATCCAAGTAAAGAAGTTATAAAGTTATGCCTTTCCTTGGAGCGGTTGTGCGAAAGTGAATGCAACAAACTCAGTCGGAATTTGAATCCGGATCGACGATTCCACATTTTGCGTCAATAACCATTACGCTACCCGCAATCTTTTTAAAGTGCGCCAATAATGATTAGTACAGCTGTCACCTTCATATTGTATAATTTGTTCAGTTCTCTTCTTCAGTCGAGATATTTGTCTGCTTTAAATTTTAATTTGTTGTCAACTGGAACAAAGACTTATTTTTTTCATGCTGACGAAGTTCGGCCTTGTCCATTTGAAACCCCAAAGAATGGCTGCATGTGCTCTCACTGGTTTCCAAAAGTATTATGGTCTATAGTACTAAAAGTATTATTGCCTGTAGTACTAAAAGTATTATTGTCTGTAGTACTAAAAGTATTATTGTCTGTAGTACTAAAAGTATTATGGTCTATATATTTTAAGTTTTTCTTTGAATCTTCTTTTCTTCCAAAATATTCACAACGGACATTGGGTAAATGTATATGATTACAGCTTCAATAATTTCAGCAATTCTCCATCAATAAGTATCCCGTTACAGAGTACCGAAGTCAGGATTGTTAGTGGCAGCTTCGATGGCCACGAGACACAGCTTACAGTACACATCAGCGGCTCGCAGGTGGTCGTAGTAGCGTAACGTGCGCGCCGTTCATATTCTCAGACTTTCAATTTCATCCCTACTGTATGTTATTATTATTATTATTAAATAAAAGATTCAATAGACACAGATATGATGTCAGACACAACAATGTGACATTAACGGAGATTCCAGAAAATTTTATTACGACTGTAATTTCAACAAGAATCTTATGATGCACATTCTGAAAAAATATTTAGAATCTACCGATCTTTCAACCTTTAAAAGACATGAAGATAGTTACGTATGCAAATAACTAACTTCCCGACATGGGTGAATAAAGAGAATGATAGGAGAGTTCCATAAGATTTATACTAAACTGTTTGACTAATTTCTCTTAGTAACTAATCAACTAACGGAAAATTCTAAGATGAACAAAATCGCCATCATATTAAGTACGGGGTGACGTTTCATTCGTTTGGATGCGTACATTACCAGGACAGCCATTTTTTTCATTAGAAGACAAGCAACGATTGTACAAAGACTTATAATTGTAGATTTCTATATTTATATTTGACATTTTTAAAAATATAACTTGAAGACAGACATTCTGTTGAAATATTGTTTAACATTGTCAAACACCGTGTTTTT
>CAHIKZ030002625.1:0-214436 GCA_903632075.3 Acanthosepion pharaonis
TACAATAATTTATTTCACCAAAATCCTTTTTAAAGGACTCCGGATCATCAGGTAACAATTCCAACAACGAAATGAAAGGAAAAATGGGATTAGAAATTGATGGGTAGTGTAATTTTTGTAATTTAACAGGGGGGGGGAGAGTTGTAGTTAAAGAGACAAGGTAGAGTATAGGGATGGGTTAATTTATATCTCTCTTAAGCATGCTTTATATTGGGGTAGGAGGAGGACCGAACCTTGACCTATTTAGATGGTTAACTTAACGGAAATGATATATAGGAATGGGAGGAGTGGGGAGAAAAGAAAAGGAAAATGGAGAGAGAGAGGAAACAGACGAACAGTAATACAGATATATCCAAATGAGTGTTACGGCAAAGAGAGAGGGGGAGAGGGAAGTGAATCGAAAGAGGCTGTAATTTTGTTTTAACAAAATTATGTAAAAGATAGATTTCAATGCTTGATAGAAATTTAGATGTCTAAAAAATGATGAATGTTATCAATTTAAACATTTAATTTTTTAAGTAAATAGTTTAGGGACTTAATATAAGTTAACTACTATTTTTATTAGCACATTTATCGGGAACATATTAAAGAAATATTTAAAATTATAATAGTTTATTTACCCGACCAATTGTACTTCCATAATATTGTAAAAAAAATTTTGGTAACAATAACATCTATATAAGTTTTACTTTTAATCTAATTTATGAATGCAATTTTTCTTTATTATTATATGGGTAAACTTAATTAAGGTTTAGGTTTCAATCGTTTCATTATTTAATAATATTTGAGGGTAATATTAAAGATTTTGTTTTCTTCTTATATGTATCTCACATACGTTTATTTACATGTGCAAATACACACATAGACACACGTGTAACAATATACACAAATGTTCATCTATCTTCATACATAAATTATATATACATACATTTCTCAATCATTACCTATATTTTAATATTTGAAATTTATTTAGATTTTAGTTTGATTTTATAGTTAAAGTTTAACTTTAGGTGACTTCTGAAGTGCTTCATTATTAAAGGAATTTCGTTAATATTATTATTACTATTAATAGTTAAAGAGTGGGATATTTAAATTTAAATTATCAATTTTAAAATGAAACTCCCTTAAGAAGATAAAAATACACTCTCAAAATTCTAATTATAGAACATTAAAAGAGAAAGGATATTAAATATTAAAAAGAGTAATTTTAAAATACCATTAGAATGACCCAAGTACTTCCATTTAAAAATATTCCATACACGTATACACACACACACACATACATACATACATATATATATATATATATATATATATATATATATATATATATATATATATATTTATCAATCTATTTATCTATCTATCTAACTATCTATCTATCTATCTATATACATATAAGTATATATATACATATAAACATATATAATTAATTACACACACATATATATATATATATATATATATATATATATATATATATATATATGGCATATCACTCTCTAGGATTTTCCTTCTAAAGTGAGTTATTTTCTTTTTTTTATAAGTGTAGCATTTTTAAAATTAAAATTGGGGTTGAATTTATTTCTATGTATGACAAGTGCATTAGTTGTTTTTGGTGAGGTCACTTTTGTGCTCATAGATGTGTTTTTTTAAATTTTTTTTGTTTCTCAATACAATTTTATAATTATATATATATATTTTCATATAGTCAATTTATATATATACTTTTGGGAGAATCATTATCCCAGAAGTTTTTCGTGAATGAGTGTAAAATCGCTCGCTGATTGGTCAATGCCAACCAATCAGATTATCTGCATGTGAAGAGTGATTCTTCCCTCACAATGTTTTGGAGCCAATGATCACCTAAGCAAAGAATATTCTTAAGTAATGAGATTTCAGCTGCCAAACGAATCCACAACAGTTGAAACCATGCACCAATCTTCTTACTCACACCACCACTCACATGCTGAATATTCCCTACACTCACATAACTTACCTTACACAGCAAAACTGTTGAAAACATTTATTACCAGAAACTATCACAACATTCTTTCTTTCAGTGAACTTTGGAACACAATTAATAGTTAAAGAGAGACAACTCTTGTTTTACTCAATGCATGCCTTTCTTTCACATCCTTGTTTGTACATCTTGTTAAATTCAAATTTTATGTGTAATGATGTCTTTGGCTTATCATTTTTTCTTCACCTCAGTTTGGTTTCCTAATCTAAGTTAAATTAATTTGGTGAAGTCTTCCACAAACTATTAGGAACAAAGGTAAAAAAGTAAAATGAAACCAAAAATATGCTATTTGCATAGTAAGTTATGGGAGCAGCAAATTTCTGCATCATATTTTCTTAAGTATTTTTAAGGTGCCAAAATCGACAAAACTATGATTTTAGCATGAGAAGCAAATTTGAAAAAAAAATTTAAACCTGAAATAATAGTTTGTTCCCAAAACGAAACTTCTGTCACAGGATCTTCAGACATGTATAAATATGTGGCAAAAAATATATTTTGATTTCATTCGTTTTTAATTTTTATTCATTTTAAAATTTTGATTAATTATTTTTTTTAATCGTTTTTTTCTTTATTTATTATTTTATAGTACTGTTTCGTTTTTGTTTGTTTTTTTTCAAGACATATTTACACAAGGGATGCAATGTCATTTTACACCGTTTTGAACAATAACCTGTTATCAATTTTCTGGAAGAGTGCAACCTGTCTTAATGCTGCTTTCTTTGTGTCATTTATTCCAACGTTATTGTTATAAACTTAAAAGAAATTCTGTGCATTAACCTGACTGAGAAATCTTAAAACAACCAAATACGAATTGACAAAACAACAAAAAAAAGAAGTCATTCTACACATTATTCTCGATTGTCGTTCTTATCAATTACACGTAGGATGGTAAGTAAAATACGAATATTTGTGTTTTAATTCTTTTTCGTATTTTCCTTGTTTTATATTCTCTAGCTTTTTCGGTAAAAATGCGAAGTAAGGACCCCTCCCGTAAATATAAAATAAAAGATTAAAAAATTTAAAATGGATACCTTTCATTTGATTATTTTAATTGTGGCAGCAAAAAGTAAAAAAGTTCCTTGTTAAACTTTAATTTTTCATTTTTAGTGAAGAACATAAATTCAAAATTGTCGAAAGCAGACTTTAAAATATTACAAAATGTTTAATAATTAAATGAATAGAAATAAATCTTTTAATAAAAATTATTAACGATTTTTTTCATGACCCAAAAACTAAAAAGTATTTAGAAACATTCGAAACGAAACAAATATTCCGATTCAGAACATAAATTTACGCAGTTTTAAGTGAAATTTTCAATCTATTTGATTTCTCTGGGGAACTTAGCTTTTAAAATGTAAATTAAATAAGAAGAAGAGGGTCAGTCACAAAAAAATTATCAGCACTCAGTAATAATAATACAAATGGCGAAAATGCAGATAATTTTCAACTTTCCCTCAAAGTGTTCAAATTATATTTAAGATTAAAAAAAATAAAAACAGGTTAAGATCGGCTTTAAGCCCCCTTTTCATAACTTCAATCATAAATGCATATAGGTACCTCCACGAAAACGCTAAAAATCAGCATACCGTGATGAAAAAAACATGCTCCAGTCCAAACGTTTATGAAACTAAAAACAGTTTCATTGTCAAAGTCGTATGTCATTATTTATTATTAAGAGGAAGCATTAAAGTATTTTTTATTATTTTATATTTTTTTTATTCCTTTTTAGAACATTCGAAATTTTGATTAAAACACTTGCTTTTCTTGCGTCAGCGCTTGTAGCATTGCAAATTTTCGTCCCTTTTTTGCGGTGACAAACATATTAATTTGGAAATCCCTGCAAAAATCAAATAATTGCCAGATTTTTAATGAAATTCTCAGGACTTATTCACAAATTATTTTTTATTTATTTATTTTTACAAAATCGGACTGGGTCTTACCGAAAATCCGTTCTGAATCGAAAAATAAAAAAAACGCAATAAAACTAAAGACATTATTAATAATTATTAGAGGATTTTTAATTGCTCTTGTTGCCTGAAGAAAAAAATTTTTTCAATGAAAAATGAATTTTCACAAGATTTGTTTCCCTGTTTTTTTTACAATTTTAAATTGAATAAGTTATAAAGTTGCTAAATCTTTTAAAATTCATTTTCAATGAGAATTCTTAGGAAAGAGTGTTATTAAGTAAAACTATATTTACTAATCATATGTTGTAAAGCTTATTGCAATCAGATGACCCCAAATATTTTTAAAAGAATTTTGATTTGTTTTTGTATGTGGGATTATGTTCAGAATTTCTGAGGTATGGATTTATCTTCAAATCTGAAAATTCTATTTAAATTTTTTAACAAAAAAAGAAAAAAAAAAAGTCCCATAAATAAATAAAAAAAAGTTTCAAACTTTTATCATAATTGTTCTACCATACTTAACTATGTCAATCAAAATTAAATCAATCGATTAACATGTCAGAAAAACAAGACCCTGTAGTTAAGAAATGTTTGTTTACAACATTTTATGCTATAAGTAATTAATATTTGTTTCAAATCAGATTAATTTAACTTTAAATTTGCTAATTTTCCTCAAATAACATTTCAGAAACATATATATTTTTGAAAGATTTTTAAAACTGACAATTAACTTTTTTTTTTTTACAAAGGTGTCAATAATGGCTGTTTTGATCGATTTTAGTAAAAAAAACAAAAAAAAAACGAAATGATTCCAATCAATATAATTTCTGTTTGAAATGCACCACAGAGTATTTTGTTTACTGGAAAAATTAAATTTTAAATAATATTTTTAATTTTCAAAAATTTTAAAATGAAAAAGCTTTTTTTTTTTTCATTTTTAAAAAACTTCATTTTAATGTCATTACCGAAAAAATGGAGGTACCTAAATAAATATCCAAATGCATTTGAATCAAAAATCAATTCTGCAAAATTTTATCACAAAAAAAATTAAGTATTTTTTTTTTTTGAGGTGTGAACAATTCATATTTTTAGCAAATAAATACATTTATAATTTGATTTCTCTTCAGAATAAATGCAATTTGTAAATTTATGTTTTTGATTTTAAAAGTATAATTAAATTTATTAGTTTATTTTTTTTTTCCAATTTATTAAACCTGAATCCTAAGTTTTTCTTGGAGAAACATTGCTATTTTTTATCCTTTTTTTTTTTTTTCTTCAATATATAATCAAAAATGTATTTAATGGAAGAATGACCATGATTTTTTAAAAAAATTTTAACACTATAGTAATTTATTTATATCTTCTTAGAATTTTTAAAATTTTTATTTAATTTCAAAAAAATTGAAACAAAGTTTAATTTTTTATTTTTTCTGGATTTTTACAGTTTTTTATACTTTTTTAGACAATATGTGACTTTGTTAGCTTGTCACAGGTAAATTTGAACTAATTAGGTACCTCCAAAGAAAAGTGATACCTAAGGTGCCTCCACAGATTCACTAATAAAATGAACATACCATAATATAAAAAATATTAAATATTTAATAAAAAAACATTTTTTTTATCATCAAAATCTTTATTAAATTATTAAGAAAAAATTGATTTTTTGATTATTAAGTTACATTTTCGATCCTTTCATTAAGAATCTTTTTTTTTTCTTTTTTTTTTTTTGCCTTCTTTGTTAATAAGTTCTGAAAGTTTCATTAAAATCTGATAATTATTTGGTTTTTGCAAAATTTTCCAAATCAACAAATTTTTCACCGGAAAAAATGCTAAAATTTCCTATATTAATTTATGGTCCTTCATTGATGCAGAAAAAAAAAATTGGAACATTCTAAAAAGGATCAAAAATATAATTTAATAATCAAAAAATCTTTTGGTCTTTCCTCTTTATAATAAAATAAAAATTTTGATGATAAAACTTTATATTTATTAAGTTTTGGCCATTTTTTTCATCATGGTATGCTCATTTTTTAGTGAATCTATGGTGCTACCTAATCTCAAAAAAAAAAAGGAAAAAGAAAGCGATACCTAAGGTTTTAATTTCAAGCTAATTGATTAAATTTAATATTTCCAATAAGCAAAATATTTTCCTAAATTTTTAAGATTACTGGGTAGTAAAAATGCATTTCCACAATATTTTAAACTAAAAGTAAGTAATATTTGTTTCAAATCAGATTAAAAATCAGAATAATTTAACTTGTCTTTTTGAAGTTAAAATTTGGTTTTATTTGGAAGATAATAGTCTACAGTTTATATGTAAAAAAAAAAACAGCAAAAGTAAATAATAAATAAAAAACAAATGCACTTCCCCCTCCATTTTTGTTAACTAATTTGATGCATGTCAATAAAAGAGAAACTAAAAAATTTTTTAAATGTCCAATATCTGACTGACCCAGACATTTGTTTCAAAGAAAAGTAGTAAATTTATTGATTAATTAACTCCATTTTGTAAAAATTTTACTTACATTTTGCTGCCTCCTACTTTCAAAACATCATGCTATATATCAAATCAGATATGGAAGCCTAAACTTACTACAATTAAGAAATTTGTTTTCTTTGATGGAGGAAAAGGCTGATGAATATTTAAACTTTGAATAAACAATTCTTCCATTATTTTCTTTATAAGAGTCATCACAGGTTATGGGACATAATACAAAATCTTATATAGAATATATTTCATTATATTCATTATACAAATCACTAGTATACCTGTGCTCTCAAAATTGACAGCAGAAAGGAATGTATCATAAGTAATATGTATTATATTGTAAGTAGTTTTTGTTTAATCCAAGTATAATTTTCTTATTTAAAATAGTTCTTTGTTAACATTAATAATTGAACAGTGTACAAGTTATAAACACTTCAGGAAAGATATCCATATATTATCCTCATAAATGTTACATATTTACAACCAAAATTAATTTTTTTTCTCAAGCTATTACCAAATTCCACAAGATATACTCTAAATCATAACATAAAAACAGAATTCAAGCTAATTATTTAATTGTATAAGCCTTTATTTCCTATCATAAATAATATAAATGAATAAAAAAAACTCTTTCGATAACTAAGGAATTATTACAAGAATTATTCCCCCTCTTTTTTTTAATAATTTTTAAAGTATAAAATGAATTTCTAAAAATGAGCAAAGCATTCTTGAAGATATATGTGGCATATTATATATATGAAGCCTCTACAATAGCAATATCAGTATGCCTCAATGGAACCCCATGCATTATTTTTTTTGCTTAGAGTGAAATGAGTAAGAAAAAGATTTATCAGCAATTTTCTCTGAAAAAAATTTCTGAGTTTTCTTGAATTCTTTTCTTAAGCTTTTGGACCATATTTTCAATGTGTTTGTGGTCGAAATAATTTTTTTCTTTAAAAAAAAATATTATAAAAATGTAAATATTAGGAACATCCAAAATTCACTAGTATGGATTGACCACGAGTTAAGTAAAGAAGGCAAGGATTCAATAGTTCATTTATTAATGAATATGTTTTAACTTTATAGAAATGTAAAAATTAAATACAAAATTCACTAGTATGGATTAGCTATGGTTTAAGTATAGGAGGGTTGTAAATAATGTTAGAAAATGTTGAAAAATTCAATGGAATTAGATAATTCACTGATTTTTTTGGTAAATTTTTAAAAACAGGTTGTATCTTTTTTTTTTCTTTGTCAAAAGTGTACATGATTTTAGAGATACCTACTTCCATAATATACAAAACTGTGTTTTTGACTGAAAATTTAAATAATAAAACTGGCTTCATTTGATTCATCAACAATTCATTTTGGTTAAGCTATTAAGATTGGACTGTTTTAACTGTAACAAAAATTATAACACCACTTCTTGGATCAATTAGCACTTCATATGATAAAAATCCTAGTAATGTAGTCAAAAGACTAAAATGCATAAATAAAAATACAGATCATGGCTAGTTTAGATATAAAATCTTTACATGCTAACATACCTGTTAATAAGGTAAGTTTAATTTACACTACAAAAGCAGGAAAATAATATGTACATCTGGCAACAAGAGACAATTTGATGAGTGTAAGTTTTGTTGATTCAGATTTTAATATTACTACAGTGTTGGAAAATTTTTCATAACATAAACTAAGTTATTATAAATTTATAATTACAAATAATTCAGGAGTCTGTTGATATTTTAATAATTCTTCTTCATTCACAGATATCAATTCTAGTGGAAAACAAACATTTTCTAACTTGAAACAGCACATGAAAATGCATGTGGAAGAAAACATTTTTACAAAGTGTGTGAATCTACATTTTGACAGTCTTCATATTTGATTAAATACAAGCATTTGAGAAAATTTTTATTTTTACAAAGTGGATATATTCGTATCTTCAATAAATTTAAAAGAACACTCCACTTCTCAAGTGTACAAATCAGTGTCTTCTCAGAATTCACAATTGAACAGACAGATGCAAACAAATACTGAGGAAAAAGCATATTCTTGTGATTCATGTGGGTCAGCATTTTCACAGAGTTCAAATTTTAAAAAACATATGCGGAGACACACTGGAGAAAAGCCTTTTTCATGTGCAGAATGTGGGTCGGCATTTTCAGATAGTTCCAACTTGAAAAGGCACATGCGAATACACACTGGAGAGAAACCATTTTCTTGTCAAGTATGTGGATCAGCATTTTCAAATAATTTCAGTTTGAAAAGACACATGCAGACACACACTGGGGAGAAACCATTTTCCTGTAAAGTGTGTGGATCAGCTTTTTCACAAAGTTCCCATTTAAAAATGCACATGAGAACACACACAGGAGAGAAACCATTTTCTTGTCATCTATGTGGATCAGCATTTTCAGGAATTTCACATTTGAAAGTACATATGAGAATACACACCAAAGAGAAATCTTTTTCTTGTACAGTGTGTGATTCAGCATTTTCAAAAAGTTATAATTTAAAAAAACACTTGCAAATACATACTGGAAAGAAACCATTTTCTTGTCAAAAACATACTGGGGAGAAATTGTTTTCCTGTAAAGTGTGTGGTTCAGCATTTTCACAGAGTTTTCAATTAAAGATGCATATGAGAACGCACTCCAGAGAAAGGTCATTTTCTTGTCATATATGTGAATCAGCATTTTCTAACAAGTTAAGTTTAAAAAATCATATGCAAACACACTCTGGAGAGAAACCTTACTCTTGTATTACATGTGGCTCAACATTTTCAAAGAGTTCTTATCTAAAAAAACATATGCGAACACATACTGGGGAGAAACCATATTCATGCACAGTGTGTGAATCAGCATTTTCATATAGTTCCAGTTTGAAAAAACATATGCGAATACACACTGGTGAGAAACCATTTTCTTGTGATGTGTGTGGTTCGTCATTTTCAAGAAATTCACATTTGAAAGGACATATGAGAATACACACTAGAGAGAAACCTTTTTCTTGTACAGAGTGTGGATCAGCATTTTCAAATAGTTCTAACTTAAAAAAACACATGCGAATACATACAGGAGAAAAACCATTTTCTTGTCAAGTGTGTGGATCAGCATTTTCAGATAGCTTCAGTTTGAAAAGGCACACACAAATACATACGGGGGAAAAACCATTTTCTTGTCAAGTGTGTGGGTTAGCATTTTCACAGAGTCCCCATTTAAAAATGCACCTGAGAATGCACACTGGGGAGAAGCCATTTTCTTGTAATGTGTGTGGATCAGCATTTGCTAATAGTTTAAGTTTAAAAAAACACATACATACACACACCGGAGAGAAACCTTACTCTTGTGTTATATGTGGCTCAGCATTTTCACAGAAGTCTTATTTAAAAAAACACTTGCTAACACACTCTGGACAGAAACCATTTTCCTGTAAAGCATTGGATCAGCATTTTCAGACAGTACTATTTTGAACAGGTGTGAAAATATACTGAATGGTAACTAATATAAAATTTGTAGGGCAATATTGCTTCTTTTTTTTACTTTTTTGAAGTACCTAATTTTTACCAATTTAGAAACTGGTCCTATTCATAATATTGATAGAGTAAAATCAGTTCCAGATTTTTACAGAGTAATCTGGACTTAGCTGTTCTGAATATGACAACTGACTTGAGTGAAACTTTCTCTTTATATTTGGAATATGAAAGAAATGAGGATGATTCAACTCCATGCAAGTAGCAAGGCTTGTCCTAGCAGTAAAGGTCTGAACAGGTCAAATTAAAGTGTGAAGCTCATTTAAATATTTGCCATGATACAGTAGGGATAAGTTTGCAATATTACATCTTTAGGAAAAGGACTACAGAGAAGAGAATAAGTCTTCCTCCACAAGATTAGGTAAACGATTTTGAACTCGAACCCAGATATGGCAGCAATACTTCATTTTTGGTCTAATCTGACTCTTGTAAAGATAAAGCATGATAGAAGGAGTCAGCTACTTCCTGGAGCAATAGAATGAGCCAATCATTTTTCCAGTATCTGTGGCAAAGGATCATATGGGTTCCATGAAGTCTAGAGTGAACATTTTGCTTAATGCTGTTTTCTTTTGAGAAAAAAGTTGATTATCTGAAAAAATTCTAACATGTTATCTAATCTGTTAAAACACTTGAAAGACATATGATGTTTACAAAGGTTTATGCATTTGTAGTTAAAATTATTTTTGCTCTGATTATAGAAAGCTGCTTGGGAATATTTCTTTTGTAAAACAGCTGAAATATTGAAATTGTTTAACATAAAATAGGTGTCATTGGTTTCAACATAAAATAATCTTCAATAATTAAAAATACTTTGACTACCACTTAGCAGGTATACCGTTCTGGAGGTAGACAATGTCTTCACTAAACCTGTTGATGAAATGGAATAAGTCTAATTTAACTAAAATAATGATGCAATCTCATCACAATATTTTAGCAAGTATACCTCAGACCACATTGAACACTTGGATCACCATAATTGAACTACTGTTATTATTTTATTTCCTGTTAATTATAATTAGGTTGAATATAACAGCTTATTGCAGGCAAATGTAGTGCTTAATAGGTGAGGTTATTTTATTTAAATTGTCAGTTGTTTTCTTTGAGTTTATTCTTTGCTACTATAATTATGAAAATTGTACATGTGTTTATCAATTCCATTTCATCAACTGTTTTATTCAAGTTGTCATCTTTCTCCAGGATCATATGCCCAGTGCACGGTAGTCAAGCTTTTAAAATTTATTAATTTCATGGGTAATAATTTTAAATTTTTGGTAAATAAATTCTTTTGGAGACACAAATGACTAATCTTATTTTTATAAATAGAAATAAAAAGTTAACTGTGGAATTTGGAATACTTCTTTTCTTTTTTTTTCCTGTGGATTGAAAAATTCTTGGTGCCAAATTCGGTTAAATGCATAAAATTATCTTTACTTAAAATTTCTTCTTTTTCAACTTCAGTAAATAATTTCTCTCTGATTTTCTGGGATGGAGTGTTATAATTATTTACATTTGGACTAATATCCTCATCAATTTTGTTATTACAATATTTCGTCCATTGTGTTCTCTGATCTTTTTAGGTCTATGTCAGCCCAAGTAACTTTCACAGAATGTTGAATTGAACCCTTTATTTAATATTCAGGGAGTAGATTGTTTTGCTGTCCATGTCTAGGGATATCTTGCCTCAATCTCTTTAGTACTGCTCACAACTAACAAGTAATGAGTAGAATTAAATAAGATATCTCTAGATGTGGACATCAGAATTAGAACACTCTACTCTCTGTAGATTAAATAAAGGGTTCTATTTGAAAGGTTATACAGATCAATATACACCTGAAGAAGACCGGAGAGAAAAACAGTCAAAACGTAATAACAACAACAAAGATGAGGATATTAAATGTAAATGTCCAATTGTAAATACTGTGTATTTACATTATTCAGACTGTTGTCCTCATCTTTATTGCCATATTCACAATGTTTTGGCTGTTGTATGCTTTGGCCTTCTTTGGGTGATATACATTGGAATTTTGAACTGAAGCCTATATATAGTCCATGGGGGTAGATTGAGTTCCATGTGCCAAGCCTTTTCTAGCTATCTCAGATTCAGTTATCTCCCTTTAGTAACTTGACTCTCCAAGTTTTTGTTTACCTCTGCTGTGACCAAGATGGCCAGAGTGTACAATGGTCAAAACATGCATATGACAAAGATGAGGACAACAGTCCAAATAATATAAATAGTGTAAATAGTTGCAACACCTCATCTCAGAAATATAAACAGATGTAAATATTGTAATTTAAGAAAATAAGAGATAGTTTATCAACTCTAAAGAATATTTGTAAAAGTTAGTATTGCACAAGAAACAGTCTTTTGTATACAAAATAAATGACATTATATTTTGGGGGAAATTTTCTGTTTGTTAGAATGAACAGATTTTATTTGTATTTAAAAACACTGAGTAACTAAAAGCTGACACTAAAGGAAAGCTTAATTTATATAACAAAATATGTAAACTAGTAAAGAAACAAACAATTTGAATAGTGTAAACCTTGTTGGTTCATCTTTTTGATATTACTACAGTGTTGGGTAACATCTAAAACACAATGAGTTATTATAAATCTATAATTACAAAGTGAGTCCACTGATTTCTTTAATAATTCATCTTCATTCACAGATATCAATTCTAGTGGAAAACAAACATTTTCTGATTTGAAACAACACATGGAAATACATGTGGTAGAAGAAAGATATTCTTACAAAGAGTATGGATCTGCATTTTGACAGTGTTCATATGTGATGAAGTGCAAACATTTGAGAGAATCTTTATTCTTCTAAAGTGGGTACATCAGCATCTTCAATAAATTAACACTTAAAAAGAGCCACTCACAAACTCACACTGGAACAAACCCTCCACTTCTCAAGTGTCCAAATCAGTGTCTTAACAGAATTCACAATTGAAAAAACAGATGCAAACAAAGAAGAAAGCATATTCTTGTGACATGTAGGTCTGCATTTTCACAGAGTTCAAATTTTAAAAAACACGTGTACAGACACACTCTAAAAAAGCCATTTCATGTACAGAATGTTGGTTAGCATTTTCAGATAGTTCCAACTTGAAAAAAAAAACATGCAAATACACACTGGTGAGAAACCATTTTCTTGTAATATGTTTGGATCAGCATTTTCAGATAGTTCTGGTTTGAAGAGACACATACAAGGGAGACACCATTTTCCTGTAAAGTGTGTGGTTCAGCATTTTCAAACAGTTCTAATTTTAAAAAAACACATGTGCAAATACACAAAGGAGAGAAACTGTTCTCCTGTCAAGTGTGTGGATCTACATTTTCACAGAGACCCATTTAAAAATGCATATGCAAACACATTGGAGAGAAGTCATTTTTTTTAAATGTATCTGAATTAGCATTTTCTTATAGTTCACGCTTTAAAAAATCTACACACAAACATGGTGGAGAAAAATCTTACTCTTGTCTTCTATATAGCCCAAAATTTTCATAGAAGTCTTAAGAAAACACTTGATAGCATAGGAAAAACATTTTCCTGTAAAATATTGGATCAGCATTTTCAGATAGTTCTATTTTGAATAGATGTGAAAATATACTGAATATGAAATATGTAAAGCAATATTTTCACAGTTGAAAAATCCATGTTGAAATGCACACTAGAAGCATTCCTACATTTGTCAAGTATGTGGATCTATGTTTTTATTTATTTTGAGTTAAAAAATACAAACATTTAGAAACCTTTTTTTAATAAATTATGTCCAATATTTTCCGAGTTTACATAAAAGATCATCTGCAGCAACATTTGTAGTCAATATATAGGGTTTTTCACATAGATTTCTTGTTAAAAAAAAATATAAAGGAATCCCACACAAGAGAGCAATCATTATTCTGTGGATATGTGAATCAACATTAACTCATTGGAAAGCATGTCACCAGGAAAGATTATTGTTAATTTATATACAAATCAAAATTTACCTACATGTGAAATTAAAGAGAGACAGCATTCTTCAGAGATCCTAATAGTTGCATGTCCTGTATCCTTGATCCCTAAAAATTTTAAAGGGCACAGTAACTTCCCCATCTGTGCATCCCAGGGACACAACTAAATTTTTCTGTGAAAAGCTATACATTTCACAAAACCAACCCATTTTCAAAATAAGCTAATTTTTAATGTTTGACTATCTGTCAGGCAATAAAAATGTATTCTCCACTTATCCTATTTCCTCTTCACTGTAATTTGTCAATTTTGTGTTTCTAACCAGAGAGAAATTAGAGTAGGTGAGCTCATCCAATTTATTAATTTTAAAATAAAAATTAAATTTTATTCTCTCATTTTAAAAAATATCTTTGTTGTCATAATTCTCAAACAATATAGTTTAATTGAACTATGGTTAAGTATAAATACGGTTTTGTATCGAATTTATTTATTTAAAGAAAACTTTGGTGTCACCCATCACTGGTTTTTAAAGGATACGAATTTGGCATTAAAGTTATTTTGACTGATTTTTTTCTCATTCATTTTTGTTACTTTTTGTTCAGAAATTTGAAATAAAGAAGCTTCAGTACAATAAATGAAAAAATAAATACTGAAATATTTGCCTGATTTTTTTTTTTTTATTTAAAGTTATGATATTTATAAATGTCTAGGCCTACCAACATCAAGTTAATGTCCTGTATTTTACTTGCTGATTGTATTATTTCAAGACTGGAAACTTGTCTTTAAGATATAAATTGCTTCTGCTATGGAACAAAACAAATTTCTTGACTTCATTATTGTTAGGCCTTCTTTAAGGGAAGATTCTTAAACTTCAAGTAAACACATTAACCACTAAAAATATGTAGTGTTCAGATTGCTTATTTCTCACAAAGAATCCTCATTACAAAAGTATAAGCATTAAACAACACACTAACAAGGAATCAATTATGAAAGAATTTTAGTAGAGAAGTCTGAGAAGGGGAGGTACTGATCTAAAAAGAATGTTGGGTATTTAAAATTTCTTAGGTCTTTTTTAGGCATTAGGATTCTTAAAGATACATTTTTATTTTCAATTCTGATGGTTTGCAGCATTGAAAACTGAATTAACAGAAATTTGGTCTATTTTTCTTAAATTGAAAGGTACAGTGTAACCCGGATATAAGACAGTTGTCGGGACTGGAGAAGAAGTCTCTTATATCCGTGTTTCTCTTATATCCGGGTTTGGTCTATTTTGTTTAGGTAAGTATGGCTCTAATTTGGGATCAGAGAAAATCTCTCTTATATCCGGGTTACACTGTATAATTATTGCTTAAGAGGAGTTTCATATTAGTGGGACTTCTGGGCTCAAATGAAGACGTTTCACTTATTGAATGCATGAAAAAGCATACTTAGATTCAATATAGCCACATGATTTGAATCTGGCCAACAGCTAAACGCATATATATAAATATCATGTAGTGAAACCAAATATGTTTATTTACATACTGTATTTTGCTTCTTTTGCACCTAGTGTAACAATGTCTGCTTAGATATGGCAACAACTGTTAGATCACTATCACTTTTTCCCTTTATAATTTTCTATTATTTAATTTTTGCTTTAACACAGATGATGGTTTGCCTTGCTAGATAATGTGATTGAGTAGGGAACTTTTTTTTATATTCAAAGCTAAAAATTGAATCCAGGAAAATTTTCTTGATGTCCACTTAATAAAAGTCCTACTTAAGCAGAGCAAACTGTACTTCTCATATCTACAACTCAATTCTTTTTTTAAAAAAAAAATCTCTCCTTACTTTCACTTAATCAAAAACATCCCTTAATGGATTCTTTTTATTGCACTGCAATGACTTTAATTTCACTCCTCTTTCATAAGTTTAGAAACAACTAATCATTTACAACATTGAACTTGCCATTCTGTAGGTGGGGGAAAACATTTCTGCCATTGAAATCCATATACCCAGGTAATCCCTCAGCCTTTTTGCTGACTGGATAAATCATGTCACATGTTTCAGTACTTGTTTGCACAAAAACTGGGAAAGGCCCATTGCACATTCACAAATAAAAGTGATATTAATGCCTTAGCAAAAAAACAAAAATGAAAATCCTGTTTCCAAAATATTTGGTGGTTTATTTAGTGATTTACCTAAAAACACCTGAGGATTAGGTATAAATCCACATATTCCTCGCTAGCTTTAATCATTATCTCAAAAACCCTCTTGCAATCTAAAAGTATTGTCTAGCTTTAAGTAACCTGCAAAATGTTGAAAATGTTGAATAAGCTGTAGAAAACTAATCCGTTAATCAATTAGGACATATGCTATTTCTCTTTTAACCAACTAATGGATTAGATCTTCCCTTTAGCCAGTGACATCTCTGACTTTCTCCTCCTGCCTATCATAATCTGTGGATCACAACACTGTCAAGATTTTTTTTTAATTATTATTCTTGTAAATAAACAACCTAATAGTGTTTAATATTTTTATTGTAAATTCTCAAGAAAATGTATAAATTCACTTTCATTGTGTGTTTAGGTTTTATTTCAATTCTCATCATCACTTTTTAAAACAATAAACATTACAGAAGGGTGAAGGTAGTTAAAAAAAAAAGTGGTGTTATGGGAAAAACTGTCCTTTTGACATTGTGTCTTATTGCAGGTACATTTATCCATGTTCACCAAAACTTTTTCTTATGAAATTTGCCCTAACATACTTCCTGGTAAGCATCACACACTTGGAAGGCTTGATTTTTCAATGCACAATCAAAGAGGAACTTTATCAAATATTGTGCTTAACCACTGGAACTTATCTCACATGGGTTTTTATTCTGAATTATCAATTAGCCATTTTTTATTAGGAATAATTTTTTTAATGTTTAATAAAAATTCATATAGCAAAAGTCAGCTACTTTAACATTGAGTATGAAAAAAATATTAAAATAAAATTTAAAATTCATTTTCATTCTCATTTAAGAGAAAAAATTACAAATACAGAGCAACCTCGGTCTTCAAATGTCTCACATGTCTAACATATTGGTTTTCAAACAGAATATTCAAGATGAAAATGCCTCAATTATTGATCAAAATTTTGGTTCTTGAACAACATTGCCAAACAGAGCCAAATGGAGTTGACCCAAGCGGAATCATTTCTTAGTCAACCACCATGTTGTATACATTTCTGCGTTGTTCTGTCCTTTTCTTTTCCAATTTTATTGTACTGTGCCTTTTTTTTTTTCTCATCATTAGTCCTCAGTCATGGCTCCAATTAAAGCTAACAGTGATACTGGTAAAGAAAAAAGAAAAAGTGAGAGAAAAACAATTGTTGATGATATTGTCTCTTCCTACTCAGTTTTGTATTGCAAAATGAATGATCTATACTATTCTTAGAAATAAAGAGACAATCATGTTTTTCCTTCCCCTTACACCAACAACTCTGCTATATATAGCTACGGTAAAATTAGTGTCTATATTTTATCTGTTTAGTATTGGGTTTATTTATTTTCTTAGATTTAATGATTTTCATTAGTTTTGTGTATAAACTTGTGCACAAAATACTGTTGTTAAAATTTAAGTAAGCAACCATCTTGGGACCAGGAATGAATTAATCCATTTTACATTGATTTCTATTGGAACAATAGTTTCAGTTTATGAACGGGTTTCAGGAACAAATTAAATTTGTGACCCGATGTTCCACTGTACTCATTATTTTGTCTTTTCCATGAAAATCTGCACCAATGTTTTTCCTGGTACTTAATACAGGCAATAATATGACTATATTCCTATTCATTTGTATCATAGGATAATCTTTGTAAATATCCAATCAATAAGATTTTAAAAAAATTATCTGCATGATTGCTTTGTCTGTAATTGCTTTGAAATATTTAGTGAAATGAAATTGTTAAATTGTACTGGGTATGATGATAAACTACATCCGGCAGCAAGGCTTCTGATTGGAGCTTTTGAGGAGTGTGGAATCACCTCTTAATTGCTATTGTGCCCAGGTCCATCCTGATCCGGGGTGGTAGCACCTGTTAGGGTCCCAGCTATGGGAATATGCCAAATTAAAGAAAAATCCTATGAAAGTATAAAAATACCAGTAATACATTTTTCTACAAAAAAACTTCCTATTTATAGTAAAATTACCAGTAATACATTTTATCTGTAGTTGAAGACATGCTATTGCATTCAAAATATTTAGATTTTGGCATTAGTTAACCCATAGAGGTTGATATGCTAATAAACAAAATCAAACTGACATGAAAGAACTCTTTCATGCCATTAATCCATATAATATCCTGCAATTTCTTAAATCAAACTGTATTCCAAAATATAACTTTAATAAAACTACAACATAAAACACACACATCACTGCTTCTAGTAATTATGCCTACACAAACATGTGTATGCACAAAATCTGAGTATTATCTACCATGTATTCAACTGTGAAAGCAGAAGGACATATTTTTATTACTTCAAAATTCCCAAGAAATTTAAATTTCAGCATTAAATGGCCCATAAAAAGTTGATATGCCATTAAACAAACAAAACTGTTAAACTTACAATCTATTCAACATGTGATATTTATAAAGAATTTTCATAGAAAAGTTGACGCATACATGTGTGTATAATCTATCAGAAGAGATTGATTATTTTCATATTGCTTGCTGCATTTCTTACCCAATAAATGTAAAGGAATGGTCTCTTTTTTGGAAATACAATTTAAATGAACTTTGTTAAAAAAAATGAATTACTTGACTGATTTATTATGAAATGAAAATGACCGTAGAATGAGAGTGTAACAGGTCAGTGACCCTGATGGAGCCATATTAGGGAATGAAATGTAATTTAGTAACTTCAGTTATTGAGAGCCTAGAATACTATGTGAAGAAATAAAAATACAGAGTGGAAAAAATTATAGCAAATTAGAACCTGATACAAAAATGTTTGGTTTAAAATCTTAACAGGAATCTATAAAATGTTTAGGAGTATCATTAGTGGGATTTTAACCCAAAATAAACCTGGTAAGATTTAGTTTATTCAGTACAACAGAATTTTCCCTACCCAGCCTCTCTTACCTGATGAAGTTGCAGTGACAAGATTAATGTGCTTACCAAAATTCTACAAAATCCAGATGAAATTTGGAAATTTTATTTTAGCATCCTTCCTAGCAGACTTAATTTGAAATCTTACCAAAATGTCCCTGGCCTGAGTTCTTGATAATCATAGATCACATGCAATGTTAATAGAAAGCTCTTATTTATCAATGTCATCCACCAGGAGGCAGTGTATATAAACCAAAGCACGTTATCATGTAGCTAGTTGGTAACAAGTTGACCAGGAATGTGCACAGGAACCAAAATATTGTTCTGGGTACTTTAGAAGCATGGGTCACATGCAGTGATAATAGGAAGTTCTTTGTTTGGGGATGGTATCCATCAATGTCATCTGCCAGGAGGAAGTGTATATAAACCAAAGCACGTGGTCCTGTAGTTAGTTGGCTCAGTGTTGGTCACAATATTACACAAGAGTCCATCCATTTGGGCAGGAGACCATGCACCTGTTCATGTAATTTCTCACAGCAAGAGATCTTTGTCACTGTGTCTTACTTTTCCTCCCTTCTCAGGCCAAAAGTAATACCAACTCACAAACACATATGTTCGATATAGAAATTAAGTCTTTCTCAAGATCTTAGTAGAAATTTAACCAAGAGTAATCTTTTTGAACAGCCTATGTTATTAAATTGTTGGTGATTGTTTCACTGGCATTTATTTTGCTCCTTTGTTTTTAATCTGTTCAACTTTTAAGCAAGCTTCCAGTAAAGCAAAGCCCACAGCTTGCCAACTCATACAAAAGAAGGTTTCAAGAGGCGTGTTTTGGGAAGTATGCAACAAATCAACACTAGACAACTTCATTTGGGAAGCAGCAGGTGGAAATGCTAAATGGACCAAAAGCACACCTGCTTGCAACATCTATTCTCCACTGGGTATAGAGTGCTAATGACAGAGGTCTGTCAGTCAGGTGATTGATTTTGTTTAGTGGCCTATAAACCTTGCTAGGCTATTTAATGCCAAAATCTAAATATTTTGAACACAATTTTATTGCTTCAACTAAACATATTTTAAATGCAATTCTATGTTTTCAACTACAGATAAAATGTATTGTTAGTATTTTTTTAGTATAAAAATGTATTCCTGGTATTTTTGCTATAAAAATGTATTTTTATACTTTTATAGTGTTTTGTTTTTGTTTGGGGGTTTACTATTTGCCCAGAGGTGGGACCCTAATGAGTGTTACCCCACTGGGTCAGGTTGGACCTGAGAAATGGTTCCATGCTCCTCTTTTGATCAGAGGTGGGATCAAGTTTATCATCATACCCAGGACTAAAAGAAGTTAAAACCTGTTACTATGACCAGGTGCCTGTATATAATTAGTACCACAGACAAGAGCATGTGTATATTTGGACCCTGGACTGAGTGGATGACTATATTTGGCAATAATGGACTGAAGTGAAAGGCTGGGGGAAAAATTGAACAGCAGTAAACTACCAAATAACCCACAAAGAGAGAAAAGAAAGAACAGTAAATTGAACACACCCCAGACAACTAAATGACCTGGCATTGTGGTGAGGAGAGAGAAAAAAACAGTGGGGAAAAAGCCAACAAGATGAGATGGACATAGGCAGTTAAAGTAGCTAAGAAAATTCATTTTCTACTGTTTCTATATTTTTTTGATTTTTCCTATCTGATTGTGTGACATTTTGGGTTCTCTTGTTTTTTTTTGCTTTTTTTTTTGCTTCCTTGCACTTCATTTTATCTTTGATAACAATCACATAGGTATGACAGAGTGAGAGGATATCATATGCAAACCACCAGAAATTGATGGTAAACTGAAATGTATCAGTCTCAAAAGATCAGTTGAGATTGATACTGTCAGAAAGAAGTCCCAGGTGTACAATCTATCAGATGTGGATGTGATTCTACAGACATATGATCACATAGATTGTCTTTCTCCTGAGTTGCTTGGAGGATTTTTAGGCCAGGGTGTGATGAAATAAGCACCCTGTTCAGGAGCTTCTCAAGCATGATGGAGCCAGCAGGAACCTTTTTAGAAACAAGGACAATCAATATCTGTATTGGTGGATAGAATTATGGCTCTTGTCAAGGTGACCTTGGTAAATAGAAAAAGGAGAGGAAGAGAAAAGATATTTTAAACAAATATGTAGGAATAGGTTTGCCTATTGACCAGTTCACACTCCTCTCTGGTCTTTTGAACAGGTGTAGAGGTTTATTCCTTGTTTTCTGTTTAGGATTTGGTTTCCAGTTCCTTCTAAAGTCTTTTCATTTTCTTTCACTCCCAGTAGATCCTTTCATCCTATTGACATTATCACCTTGATTGCAGTGAATTGAGTTAAAAAAAATGCAGACAATGTCTTAAATTGCAAACTCTAATGGACATTTAATGTTGACAACAGATGTTTATCATAAGCAGTTGGACCATTTAAACACTACTTTTAAATTTAAGGCACAGAAGTGTAGTGTTCCATCATAATAACACATAGCCCTGAAGCTCAAAGGCTGAAAACTTCACCTAGAAAAATATTTCATACCATCCTTATTTTCCCTGACCTTGCTCTTTTGGAAATGCTATTTCAAAGACTAAATTGATAAATGTGTTTTTAGAACACAAAGATGGAGCTACCTTTTCTGCATTCTTTTAGAAAATATTTAAGACTGATGGAACATGTGTTCATTGTTGATGCTAAATTCAGTCATTACTTACAGGAGGACAACCTGATATATTGTAACAGGGTAATGATCATGAAACCAGCATTTCATAAGCAGAAATATAAAAATGATGTTTGAGAGTTAAAATTTAAATAAACAGAAAATTAAAACATGATTTGACAAATTCAACTCTGACTTCTGGAGCACACGAACCCTGGACCAGAAATTGGAAGAAGGAAATGAGAAATAGCTTTTACAATGGAGTTGGTGTATTGATAGGTGGCACTTGGACATGTTTTTTATGGATGCCATCTAGGGGGTCACAGATTTATTTGAAAAGGGTTAGTACAAGGCTTGAAAATGACACAGGGGAAATTAATTTGAACCCAAGAACTAGAGAGAAAACAGATTTCCCTTTTCTGTGTTAATCATCTGTAATTTTCATAATTATCGTTATTTGGATTTCTGGCGAGGAATCATTCACCAGTAAGAAAGCCATCTGGTTAATTTAAGGGAATATGGAGATAATAAAACATGAGGTATGATCATCGCAAATTGTCATTTTCTAAGGCCAGGCAAAGTAAAGTGATGTCATTAATCATTGCTTTAGAGAAGATTTCCTCATATTTCCAGCACATATTTTGCTTTTCAATCATTTTCCGTGAGGGAAGCAAATGAATGCAGACACAGTAAACAGAGTTTTATTTTGTAGAAGTTAAATTCTGTAGACTTATTTTTTTTTCCTTTCAAATTCTGTTAACTTTACAGAATGCAATTGGTTCATATATCAAAGAACATTTCTCTTCCTGAAGCTGATCACCAACCACTCAGCCATAACCAGAAATGAAGGGTTACCATACTCTGCAGGAGATTAATTTTTTTGATTTTTTTGCAGAGATATGACAAAGTTTGGCTCCATTTACTGACATTCACCATCAAATAGGGATAGAAAGGCTTAATCGCTGTTCAAGTGAAGCAGGACAGAGAAATCTACCAGACTTGTTTGCACTTGTTCCCAGGCATGATGTAGTTGGCTGATACTAACAAATTATCTAATCTACTTGTTTATATCTGGTGCAGCAAACCAACTGGTTATAATAGAGCGTCATGACAAGGAGCTGATCACCCAACCCCAGCCCACCCTGTTATAATATTGCAACCAAAGCCAAGTTGCAGGATTCTACCTAGAACTAGCTCAGCACTTCTACCAATAATGTATTGTCCATTACAAATTCCTAGAACATTGAAGGATCATCACTGAAGACATTTATTGCCAGCAACTTGATCAAGTAAATGAAGCATTGTGTTGCTTTGGGAAACTGAAAAGATGTTAATCTCTAACATGGCAATTCAGGGGGATGTACTGCAAAACCAATCCAAGAAAAAATAAGATTGTTAAATTTGGAGGTTTTTCCATATTACTCCGTAATCACCAGACTTAGTACCTACAGATTTCCATAAAAGAAGTTAAGTTTAATTACTGTAGGAAATATTGGTTATTCTTGTATACAAAAATCTGTAAATAAATTCAAGAAAAAAGAGACATGCAAAAAAAAGAAAAAAGCACCCATGCTGATGAATCGGAAAACAGTGCTTTCAAGACACAAAAAAGATTTAATGGGAGATATGAAATTAGATAGTCGTCAGTTCAAATATTTTTTTCAATTGAAAACAAAAAATAATAAACGACTTTAAACAGAAAATGTAGTACCTACCTCAATTGTGAACTTTATATATCATTTAATGAAGTATTAAACATCCAAAGCAACCAGTACCTTTCTGAGCTCAGTCCATCTTTAAGAATCTTTATTCATTTCAAACTTTCTGCTTTGAAGAAGGCAAAAGACACTGCACATGTATTTCTTCTCTTTTTATTCGCTTTTTTCTCTCTACTTGATGCCCTATTTAGATTGTTCATAAGGTTTTGTTTTTGTTTTTTTGTTAGATTATTACTGTTGGCTTCTTGCCTGACCAACTGCATCGAATATTGCTGCCACTTCTTGTCTGGTGCTTCTGCTATGTATTTAGAGATTCTTGATAAAATCCTAGGGAGGAATTTGCAATCTTATCAGTCCTGACCTGGCATCTTGGCTTCAGTCACTTTCGCACCATTGTAATGTAGCTTCCCTGTGTCTTTTCTATAAATATTTTAATGCTAATTGTTCTGATAAGCTTTTCTTTTTGGTACCTCGACTTTACAAATTTAAGTGCAGTACTAGATTGGCAGTTCAGTCTCATCATTTTACAGTTGAAATGGCTAGATGTAACAGTATGTTTTATAGCATAGAATTTATGGTTACATCGTGCCAATTCAAATGTATATTGGTGAAACCGTGTCACCAATACTGTGCTTAAATTCATAAAGTCTAGGTACCATGGCAAAGAGTTCATTCGAACTGTTGCTATGGAAGTATTTATAGAAAAGGCACAGAGAGGCAACTTTATGGTGGTGGGAAAGTCAAGATGCCAGATCAGGATCAATAATATTGCTGATACTTTTTTGGTTTTTATCAAGATGTGTGGAAGAAATTCACTTACCTTCAAAAACACAGAGGACATGTATATGCCAATGCCATTGCTACAAGTAAAAACCAGGGTAAACTCATTGTGTGATTTATAAAAGCAAACAGTTAACAGAATAGCCTGAATGTGCTACCTACAGGGTTGATAGAATAACCCAGATGTTCTGCCTACAGATTACCTTTACATATAAAGTCAGCGGCAGTGAACAAGTGAGAGAAGCTGATGAGATAGACAAATGGATTTGCAGCTATTTGGACTTGCAGCTCGGTGAATTTGATTGTTTATTACACAAGGATATCTAGATATTATGGCAGGAGCATCAGACCATATGTAGCAGCAATATTCTAAGCATGGATGAATAGTAGACTTATACATATGCAAGATAGATTCAGGAGAGAAGAATTTGTTTCACTTTGCAAATATTACAATAAGTACTGCACCTTTTCTAAAACAAGACTAAAAGGCTGTTTTTTCTGAGTATGTTTGTCAGGTTGGCTAGCTCATCCCTGTTGCAAACACCTGATCTGGCACATTTGTATTTCTTCAACATCCACAGAGCTGACCTCTGCTTCATACTGGAACTATAATTCACAGACATTCAATATAGTTTCTGGGAGAGAGAGAGGAGGAGAGAGAGAGCCCACAATCTGGCATGATCTACAGTTCTGAACAAATCCAGTATGCTTAAACATCTCAGTCATGATGACATGTGACTTTGTGCTACCACTGTCACCAACAGATTCTGAATAATTTAATTTAGCCAATGTCACAAACAAATCTTAGGTTAACCTGTGACATGATTTCCAGGCACTTCTCAGTGGTGTCACCTACTGAGATTGTCTCCCCGGGCTAATATTAACAAGAAGTCACCTCCTTGAGATATTGAGAGGAGTAGATAGGTTCACTTGTCATCTGATTCACACACCTCTCAGGTCTTTTGAAGAAAAATAGAGGTTTATCTCTTGTTTCCTGTTTAGGGTTGGGTTTCTTCTAATGTTTTCTCATTCTTTTTCGCTCCCAGTAGCCCCTTGCATCTTAGTGGCATTATTGCCTTGCTCTTGAGGGTAAATTGCTTTTGGGATGAAAGAAAAAAATGACCCTGGTAAGATTGGAATCTGGGTTTTATGGTCAGACTGCTAATATTATAATCACATGCCCACAATACAAGTATTCATTTTAATAAAAAGGTATTTTTAAAAAAATTACGTCAGATATCATTACCAAAATAATATATTGGTAATGTTTGACCTTTGTCTGCAAAAAATGGTGTGTCAAAAAGAATGGTTATCCCTTTGACACTGCTATTACTGTTGTTATAGACAAGCGTATGGTTGCAAGAAAGAAATACGACAACAGTAGAAATAGATTTACGTGGTTTATTTCAACAGGAACGTGAGGGTTTGGGACAGCTACCTTGGTGTGGTAAAGTTCATAAGCTGGCTTTCGGTTCTAGGTCGATCTCTCATAGTAGTTCACACATGTTGATGGTGGTTGACGCTCTCCTGCTGACAGCTGCTAAACGTGACCAGTCTCCTTTGTGGCCACCTGTTGACTGCTGCTGAACTTCCGTGTGAGCCCTTTTATAGCGTTTTTTTATGGCTTAACAGAAACGAAAGTGAGTATAATTAGGAGGGAAGCATTTTTATTGGACGAAAAATAGAGCACTTTAAATATTTTCGACCAGAACACGTGTGTCGGAAACATTTGTAAAGAAAGATAATGGTCATTTTGTGACGGGGCTTTGTCCCGTTCACATCCGGTTCTCGCTCTTAAGTATTTGCCTGTAAATCAGCCTAGATATGTCTTATTTTATTTTATAACACTGTATACACTTTTGACACATTTAGTAATATTTATTATTTTAACAAGCAATGATTAGAATTTTAATAAAACCCAAACATATTAAAGTAGATTTATATGTTTTCTTTATTCTTGAGAATTAATAACAATTATATTAAACATCATTTATTAGATTGCTTATTTACAAGAATAATTTTATATCTACAAGATAATAAAAACTTGTGAACCAACTATAATGAAATATTATTTGCTATATGTGTAGTAGCAAAAAGTGAATAAGCCATAAAAACTAAGAACGAAATAAGTCAATGGAGAAAATCCCAAACTGGGGGGAGGTTCATTAGCCCTTGGTTTCTGTCGTCATCATTGCGGATGTTAATAATGAAAACAAAACTGTGTATTTCAAATTTTTGATTTTGAATTTAAATTTCTGTTAAATTTAAATTGAATTTAGATTTCTTATTTTGAAAGCAGAAATTTAGCGACAGATGTAATATTTTGTTTTTTTATATTTATTAATGTTTTTCAAAATCTGTAACAAAAACATTATAAACATTGAATCTAAACTTCTAGATAGACTTCCTTCTTGAGTTGTCGAGCTCCATCTAGCAGAAGCAACTGGTTATGAAGCACCAATTGTTTGTCTTCACCCTTTCCCTGGCTTGGAACTGAACTTAGTTGTCAGGGGCTATTTGAGATGCATGCTACAGAAGTTCAACCCCACTATCACCCCTGGTTATAGCAACCTTTTGGACATATACAGGGTTTGATCGATAAATGTTGTCCAAATTACGCAAAAATGAAAATAACAATGACATCTCATTTTAACAGATATATTTACCAAAATTACAAAAACATATCTTGAAATACTAAAGATTACATTTATTCAATAAAATTACCATTGGCTTCAGCCACAGCCTCCAGATGACTTTGGGATCTCCTGCAACTCTTGTGGATGGTCTCCTTATTTAAGTTGGTGAATCCTTGTCTTCAGTTTGTCTTTGCTCTTACAAGGAGTTTTGTTGATCTCTCATTCAACTGCACTTCACACATAATAATCAAAGGATTGCAGTCTGGGGAGTTAGGTGGCCAGATGTAAGTGGTGATGTGGTCGCAGAACTGACTCCCACAGAGTTCTCCTGCATGTGTGGCATGGTGCAGAGTTCTGTTGCCAAACATAGAGTCTTCCAACAGCTACCCTCTTGACCCAGAGCAGCACTACATCCTCATGGGGCTCAATGTAGCCCTCCATATTGAGTCTGAGGCCCTCACCAACAAATTTAGGAGTTCTTTTCTTATCAGAAGGATCAGAGCAAGTTTTCAGAGATGTATACCTTTGTAATCAGCATTAAACTCACCCATCTCTTTGCAAAACTTCTGCACTGTCCTTAGATTAACACCCAAACACTCTGAAATGTTTGTATTGAAGCTTCCAGAGCAAATGCCAAACTGTACAGCTATAACTCTTAACACAGTAGTTGATTCTGGGTCACTTTGTTCAGCAGTGACCAGACATTCTAGTCCTTACCACATGCCGCCTATACTAGAAGATGTCTTAGTCCTTGGTTGTAGGATGACAAATTGATTGCAAGGTCAATCTCACGCTGTTTGATACTGTCATGGTTCAACAGTCATTGATTGCTGTCCACTTTGGACATCACCCTGCTCCACCCACACTGTGTTTCTTGATTACAAAACTGGTAGGGATCGATTAATCATCAGTATCATAGCACTAATTCAAACCACGGTGTGCTGTACTATGATGAAAAACAAATTGAAATGTTTTTTTTTGCAGATGTAATAAAAACAAAGTCTTTAGGTTAATTTTTGATTTGGTTTATGTAATTCTTGCTATAACAAAAATTAATCCTTTCCACTAGAATCTCTTTAGTGACACTTTTGCTTATCAGTGCAAATTTCATGGAATAGTACTCAAAATCAGGAATTCTCTCAGCAGTAGGTCATGTGGGTTTCAGCAGCTCCTTTGCTGCTGTCTCATCTCATCTTCTGTCTGCAACTCTAACTCCAACTGCCTGGGTTGCTCAAGCACTTCGCTTATATTGATTTTGATTCAAAATTGGAGTGTAGGCTGACTGTGTTTGGGAATTTGGCATTTTCCCATGTTTCTGTAATGGTTACAACAAAGGTCCTTTGTTGTTTGGTTTGTAATATTATCTCTCCAAATTTGGGAGATCCCTTCTTCCTACAGGTAGTGGTTGTAGGTATTGGCCTACCCATATAACTAATTCCTTATCTATGTTTCACACCATTACTTCCAAATGAGCAGATATAATTTCTCCATCTTTCTTAGTATCTCATCTAAGCCTGTCACCTCAAAGTCAGATTTGTCAAAGAAGACAAATCTGACTTTCAAACTGCATGGACAAAAAGGCAGTTTCAACTTTTTGTTATTAATTGTAATTATCTTTTTAATTAGTCTCTTTATTTTGCCTTTGTCCTCACAATGATCAAATATTATACTTAATTGACACCTTCTTTCTTCCTAGTAATCATGAGACATGGTCTTCTAACTTGCACTTTTAAGCAAACAGACATAAATCTATGTCATCTTGTGCTTTTAACCCTATCTGTCTATTCCAAGTCATATTCTAAATTAACACTTTCTTTTTACCAGTATCACATAGTGTTATACAGCATGCCATTTCTGGTAGAGTGAATTGTGTCATGGTGTTCTTTTTTTCACAGACAGTGCCCAACTGACCCTACTATACTGTGCCATTGAAAAAGTCAAACCAAACACCATATGAAATTGAAAATATAAAATGGTGACAATTTATACATCGCAGTCTATATAGCGTATGCATCTAAACATTATGCATATACTATATAGAATATATATAGAAACATTCATATTATCCTCAATAGGATGATGTTCAAACAAAAAAGAGCATCAATGGTGGAGTGGTGAGAATTGATTGAGTAGTTGATTTGTTTTTTTATGGTTTGTCAAATCTTTGTGGATTATTTAAAGCTGGAATATATTTTAGATTGCAAGAATAATTCTTTTTTGTGAGTGAATATTACGTTAACAATTATTTTGATAATAAAACAATCAAAATCAAAATATATCATAAAAACATATAACACCACTGCCTGGAGAAGTATTGCTGGTCAAGGTACCACTTGGTATAGTATTGTGGTCATGGCAACCAACTTATAATAGCCCTTCTTCTCTGCAACCCATGGTCACTAGGATCTTATCACTTCTGGCCATTGTTTATTCTTCGTTATAGCTGATAGTCAAACTGACTATTTTCTATCAGTTTTTCTCAGATCCTGGAACAGATCTATCCAACAATCTGCCAGACATCTAGAACAGAACAAAATTGACCATATTAGTCAGATAATGACAGCATTATGGATAATGTCTGCCAGTTAATGGTATTTCTTATAAACAATAACAAGTTGTTTTAATTTGACGTCAGCAATATTCATCAATCTTAGTGCTGTGAGGTTAAATATTAAGTACAACAATAATGGAATTACTGATTCAGTTAAGTTCTCTCTACATCTGTCTGACAAAGTAATTATTGTTGGAGACTGTTTCAATTCTTGGTGACTTTTACTGGCAATTCTTTCAATGACTTTTGATGACCCTCTTCTAAGTGACTGACCCTGACTCATTTCAGCCACCTGATGGCTTCACACACCTAAATAATAAGAAATAGGGTTTCTGCCAAATTTCTCCTTCCAGCCATAATTCAGCCTGACTAGTTAATTCTGATCACATGATCCCCCTGAGACAGTCTTACTTTACACCTAGGACCTTCCAATTTTGAGATACACGCAGTTTGAGGATTCCCTAATTGTCTGCATGCACGCATTTACTGTGTCCTGTGATTGTGATGCCAGTAACATTATAACCTTGATGATTCTTAACCTTTTCACTCTTTCCACTGCTTAATTAAAATACATTCTTTCAAATCTTGGCCATAGTTTCTTTTTTTCTCCTGGCCTCACAACTATGAGTGAATACGCTTTTCTAGATGTGGGAATTGATATTTTCCTTTTATCTCTTTCAAAGAATCAGCCTACTTTTATAGTCTTCTCAAACCTGCAATATTCTCAGATGCCATATTGTTACAGTTGTAAGAGGTGCAGAGGTTAATAGCAGAAGAAGAAGCATGCAATTGACAGTGCAAATATACCATCACAGGTATGGAATTCAGAATGCAAAGCAACATTGAAAAAGGTAAAATTAAGTAGAAAATAGCCCAGAAACATATTTTATGTAAATCTAATATTTACGAAATATATGAAACTGAAGCATGTTTTCATATTTCTTTGGGACAATAATGGCATGCCTATTGAGTGTTAAAAAAAGGGAGAGAATGTGTAACACCAGTTTCAGTTGTTTGAATTTTATTAAAATAGTTTTTTAAAAGAATAAAAGTTGTCAAGGGCATACATAGTAAGAGTGGTGTCAAGAGAAAAGCCATCCTTTTGAAACCATTTTTTTTTTTTGAGATATGTATGTTAAACTTTGCCAGTTTTTCAAATACATACGCTTTTTCTCTTTACTATTTTTTTTAAACAATATTAAAATTTTTCACTTATGTTAAATTCCTTTTGATATACTTTTTTTTAATGAGAATTCCTCTGCTTAGTATGTATCTAGATAGTCACAAATTTAACAAATGAAATTAACTCAATAATTTTTTTTTTTTCACCTGGAACATAAAATCTTCAATGGATAGTCAGATACTGAATAAATTATGAAGAAATTACTGAAAACTTTAAATCCCACAATTTTTGTCTTCTCATTTTTGTTAGGTTTTTCAGTCTTGTTTGCTTTCTTTAAAGCAGTATGAAAATTCTTCATTTGCATTGAACTTGTTTTTTTGTTAAGTTTTCACTTAAGCATTCTTTCTTCATGAAATAGGTTGTATGTTTGTAAATGAATTTAAGTATTAATTGAAAAATGACATTGATTTGATTAAATAGTCAAAGAAATATGACAGAACAAATAAAAAAAAACTATGAGGTAAGTAAAGCTTTATTTCTTACTTTAAACAAGCAGAGTGAAATTTATTTTTCATTTTTGTGAAGATTTTGTAACAACTTTTCCTAACTCATAAAATCAGATGAAAATTTTCCTTCATATCAGACTTATTTGTCCTGTTTCTATTTTTATCAAGTCTCCCTGTGAACTTTCTTCTATGCTGCCTAGACTTTATGAATTTAAGCCTAGTACTAGATTGGCGGCAAAGTCTCCTCATCTTACAGATGAAATGGCTAGATGTAATCATAAGTTTTATGCTAATAATTTCTTCTATCTCACGTCTTGCATGTAGATCTCTCTTCCAACATCTTGCTTTCCACTCAACTTTGATATTCAAAAATTTAAATGCAGTGTCAATCATTATCTTCTGTTTTCTTAATTTTTGTGCTTTTATTCTCTCTCCTTACATAACACCTTGCATCTTGGTGGCTTTATTGCCTTGCTTGGGGTGAAATGATTTAAAAAAAAAAAGTATTCTACATGCACCTAGTTACATGTTAATGTAATTGAGTGAATATAAGTGAAATTTTAACTATTTTACAAGGGAATTATTTTTTTCAACATTATCAAGGACAAACACGCCCATCTCTCACAAAGAGATTACATAATACACCCAAATTGTTACTTTTATAGCACAATGTAAAAGGGCTTGCAGCCATATGTCATTGAAACACAGGTTCTCATATGATCACTGATGTTAAGCAATGCTGAGCCTGGTCAGTATTTAAATGAGTGACTTCTTGGGAATACTAGACGCTTTAAGCATGGATATTTGAGTGGTATAATGGATAATGGTTGGGAATTGGAAAACCAAGTTCCAATTCCAGTTAGGTTTGTTATCTTCACTTACATGCAACCATCTTTGAGAGAGGTATGAGTCAAACTCTTCTCCTCCTCATCTCCGAGTTAATCAGTAGGACTTGTAGCAGTATATCATTATTATCTTTAACAGATTCTTACATTCTAAAAATATTTTCTAGCTTTAAATAACCTGCAAAAAGTTAATAAGCCATAAAACAACAATGTAAAGCTTAGGGGGAAAATGTTCAGTCATAAAATAGTAAATTTCTTTTCATCATTATAGAATAGGATAGCAGTTGAAATCTATTTAAAGAGACCATAAACTTTGTGGAAAAAAATAATATAATCAAATGGTAATAAAGCAAACATGAATCATATGAAACATTAACTGTAAAATATTTGACTATTTTATTTAAAAAGATTATTTTGGACTTATAGTTTTTACCTTTATTTTCAACCTTGAACAACACATGGCTTTCAATAAAATCAAATACAATTTCTTAGTTTATCACATGAGAGTTAGGAAGAAAAATTTAACTAAATCAGAGACTTTCAGTTATTTATTACAGATGTATAAAACATGTTAGAAAAACAAACAAGCAAGACCACATCATTTTAATAATGAAGCAAATAATCATATTTGACGTAGAAAAAAGTTCTTAAACTTTTCAGTATGTTTTGCTATTTCAATTTTTACAGGGTTCAGTGAAGGATTAAGAAAATTGTTTAACATTTCATGTTACAAACTGTAAATCTACCCCCACCCGACCAGAGATTTAAATTTTCATATAACATAAGCATATTATTAAAATCAGTGCAAATTTAGTGTCAGAAAAGGAGAGAAAAAAGGAAAAAAAAAAAAAGTATCAAAAAAAGCATGAATTTTATAATATGAATCAAATAACATATTATTAGGGTATATCAAATATATTTTTTGTTTTATTCAGACCTTTGCTCTAAGGCTTATTTCATGTACATATTTGATGCCACTATAGTGTTAAAATTATGTGTGTAATTTTTAAAGAATTAATAAATTTTTATCTCTAATCTGAATCTGCCATAAAAGTCTTCATGGCAAAGCAAACCTTAGGAAGGAAAGCACATCTGTTATTAAGATCTATCAAAGTTCATGTCTTCTAACTTTTATTTTTGTACCTAAAGCATAAAGTAATTTTTAAGGAATTAGTAGGTTTTCATTTATAATCTGATAGTATTTCTTATTACTATATACATTATATTTAGTAGATACACATGTTTGAGTATGGCTAGTTGATTTTAGAATTGTGGTATTACACTCAATTTGAAAGTTGGGATTTGACATGATAAATAATAACAGAAGATATTTTTTCCAAATCATTACTATTTTTTGAGGAAACGAGTTTAAAGATTAAGTTTAGGTTCAAAACTGTAGCATTGGAATTTCATTCAAGTGATAAATGAAAGCCTTATAAAACTTACTGAATCTTTACAAATTGTATATAGGCAAGATGCAAGGCACAAGGACATTATTACTAAGTCATTGTGCCATCAAATAAGACCTTCATTTATTGCAAAGGGAAATTATACTGAAAAATTTACTTATATTGTGATGTAATATGTTATACAGCACAGTAATTTTAGTGTGATTTTCAATAAACAATGCAAATTTAAAACATTTTGTCTTATAATTTGTGCCCAGCAGTATTATGGTGTTATAGACACTTTTTATCCATTTTTGTTTTTATTAATTATGATCTGACAAATCTTATTCATTGAGTAGTCTTTTTGTAATCTTTTACAATTTTTTTTTTTTTTACAGTTTTTATTTATTGAATACAGTAAAAAAAAATTGCATATTTTGCTTGTGGTGATTCATAATTAAATTTGTGGTTTTAATATATTTTCCATTCAATATATCTAATACAAAAAATATCAACTTTCTTTGGATTTATTCTTGAAATAGTAAAATTTTGAAGTCAGTTTGTAGGCAAAATCTTGCGGATATTAGATAATTTCTGTACATTTTTTCAGATGATCTTTAGAACCAAATGCTCAAAAATTGCTAAAAGCTATGAATCTAATTTTTGGTGTCAGTACTTATCACATCAAACCGAGTGCAATGTTGATTTTTTTAAAAAAAAAGTAAAAAAATCAACCTGCTCTAATATTTGAGTGGACATCACTGTTGTTTAAGCAGGAAAGTATACTGTTTACCACTCTGGCTTTCATTATTAAAGAATCATGAAAAACTTTGGCTTGGAGATGAAAATATATTGTTTAAAAGCAGATGTGTCTCAGATGTGTATCCACTAAATGTAATATAGGAATTTTCTAAGCATAAGGCCAAAGGTGTGGAGTACCCAGTGAGGATCTCACTAGATCAATTATGAATGAGTAGTCTCATTCATAATTGATCTAGTGGGACAAGCTTGTTAACCATTACACCACATTGAAGTGTCCATATAATGGTGGTTTTTAAGTATAGCTTAGATGTGTCAAGAGGCTGAAAGTATGGTACATCCAGTGAGGATCGAACTATTTAGTTGTAATTGATCTAGCAAGACAAGCTTGCTAACCATTATATCACATCTAGGTGCCCCCCACTAAATATAATGCGTACAATAATAAGAAATATAACATCAACAGTATTCAGCTGTACTTTTAGTTTCAAATGTTCTAATGCTTAACAATAGCTTTTAAATATAACCAAATATTGAGATTCTGACAGATTATTATTAGAGATTAATTTCAACTGGGCATGAAAGCCATTAAAAGCTTCTTGGAAAAATTAGGAAGTCAAAGAAATTAAATAATGTAATACTACACAAAACTTATTTAGGTATTTTAAAAATGGTAGCATGACACATGAAATAAAGTCCAAAAGTGGATGAACATCTATTGTCAATTATGATAATTTAAAACACAAGATAGAGAGCCCAACCACTAACACAGTTATAACTTTCAGACGAGTCATAATCATTAAATATAGTAAAGCATTACATAAGTATTAAAAATCATACAGGAGCTTTTGAGAGGTTAAAAAATAATTTAAAAAAAAAAAACTTTTTATACTTCACAATAACATAAATTTAATATTTAAGACCCTATGATTTTCACACATTTTCTATGTGAAATAGTACAGTTAAAAAAACATGTTCCCTCATGTCCCTCCCAATGTTTGTATACAGAATAGGGGATTCTGGTTGAATAGTTACTCATCACAAAAATATTTTTCACATTTTCTGTAGATATATTCAGGCATTAACAAAGTATATTTTTTATGAGGTTTCATCAAATGTTTTTCTAATTTTCACAAGAAAATGCTTTCCACTGTGTGTTTTCATATGTTGCTTCAAATGTGACTTTCTTACAAAGGAAGATCCACAAGCTTCACAAGCAAATGGTTTCTCTCCAGAGTGTATTCGTTTATGTTGAACCAAAACAGATTTCTTTAAAAAGGAAGATCCACATTCCTCACAGGAAAATGGTTTCTCTCCAGTGTGAATCAGCATGTGACTCTTTAAAGTTGAATTGAGTGCAAATGCACGCTTACATATTTCACAAGAATATGGTTTTTCTCCAGTGTGTGTTCTCGTATGTCGCACTAAATCAGTCTTGCTTGAGAAAGAGGATTTACACACTTCACAAGGAAATGGTTTTTCTCCTGTGTGTTTTCGCATATGCCGTACCAAAACTGACTTTTGTGAAAATGAAACTGCACACACTTCGCATGAAAATGGTTTCTCTCCTGTGTGTGTTCGCATGTGTCTTACCAAGCCAAACTTCCTTGAAAAGGAAGAGCCACACCATTCACAAGAAAATGTTGCCTCCGTGTGTGTTTGAACATGTTGTACCAAATGTGACTTTCTTGAAAAAGAAGCATCACACACTTGACAAGAAAATGCTTTCTCTCCAGCTTTTGTTTTCATGTTTTTTACCTAAAAAGACTTCTTTGAAAAGGAAAAATTATAAACGGCAGAGCTACTTTATTTTTTGTATGTCTGAGAGCGTGTGTAAATTTTGACTTTATGAAAATTTACATCCACAAACTTAACAATAGCTTTAAATATAGCCAAATTTGCCAGGAAACCTGAACTTTAGGAATTACTTCCATTCAATGAAGAATGAAAATGACTGTCACAAAAATATTAAATATTGTCTCTGATGCTGGAAAATCTGTAAAGAAAACAAAAATGAGAAATGGTTAAGATTTTATAATTTAGCAATTCAAAACATTTATATTAAATCAGTTTACAGTAGCTTCATGCATATCTGATTTATTTCTAACAATGACCCGTAAGTAATAATATACAATGTATGCCTGGAAAATATTTAATGTTAATGTAAAAAGTAATCTATCTAAAGTATTGGCACCTTATATCTCATCAAAGTACCTCTGTTGAAATTGTGCACACTTATCCTGATGTTCATTCTACTTTTGAAATAGTATGAAAAATGACTTTTTGGAATTGCTATCAACTGCCTAGTCAAATTCTCCCTGATCTCATCCCCAGAATAAAATCTTAAGATTTGGAAAAAGCCAAAAGTCACATGAAGCATTATTTGGACTGAAGGGTGATGTGATGCTTTGTCAAAAATGCCTGTATGAAATTTTACTGATCTACTTTTCATTTTTAAAATCAGTTCACCCCAAGTAAGATGATAATGCAACAAACTCATGGGGCTACTGGGAGTAAAAGAGAATGAGAAGAGTTTAGAAGGAACCAGAAATCCAATCCTAAACAGTTCGGTTGTGGAGATGGTGTAAGGATAGCTTGGAATGAGAAAACAGAGTGCTGAGTTCAAATTCTATTTGAGTTCACTACTTATGTGCAAATATCCTTGGTAAAGATATGAATTCATCTCTTCTACCCCCCAAATATGGGTTAAATAGTAGGAATTGTATCTGGAAAAGTCATTATCTAAAAAAAAAAATAAATAAATAAATAAAATTCTCAAGGCAATATCAAAGAATTATTTTTACAATCTCCGAAAATATGTCTTGGCTTTAAATAACCTATAAAGGGTTGATAAGTCATAAAAGACAATCAATCTTGCTTGTTCCTGCTGAACTGGGGTATATGAATTTCTTTACTTGATACAGAGATTGAACTCACAACCACCAGATGACTGCAACACTTTTTAATCAATGTTCATTTCTACTAAGGCACTATCCCAAAGAGCATCATTTGTATTTTGGAGATGTTTTATGAGGTCTGTCTGAAAAGTAATGGGACTGGATGTGCTGCATAAGCTATGGGCATCGTCCACAGTTAGTTCTTGCCACAGGGCCAGATGATCAATCAGCAAGTCTGCAAAGAGATCCTATGGTATTTGTTTCACTCAGTGTTCAAGAAGAGATGAGTGTTGTGGCAGAAGAAATCATGGCTGCTTCACCATGACAATGCAACTGCTAACAATATCCTGAGCATGCATCACTTCCTGGATAAGAACATCACCATACTGGAACAACCCCACTATTCAACTGATCTTGCTTTGTGTGACTTTTTTCTTTTCTCCAAGCTCAAGGGGACTTGTTTTGAAGGTGTAGATGCCATCAAGTGGGGTTGTAACAACTGAGCAAAGGGGCATCCAAGAAGAATCTTTCCAGCAGTGCATAGAAGCGTGACAGAGAAGGATGGAAAAGTGCATTAGACTCAAGTGGCGAGGGTTACTTTGAAGGGGAAACTGTGTAGCTTGTTTAGAATTGAAATAAATTACTTGTGACACCAGTCCTGTTATTTTTCAAACAGATGTCATAATTCCAATGTTAAGTGGTTTGATATTTGTTTTCACACAAAACAATGTTGTGTCTATCATAACATCTATAACATCCAATAGTCTGAATATATCAAAGTATAATGATAATACCTCATCTCAAAAATCTAACAAACAAATATCACTGGGAAGTTAAAAAGAAAATTATGGCCAACAATAATTGAGTAAATTGTGATAAAATAATTTCTGAAAAGACAAGGACACAATAAATACTAAGAATATAAAAAATTATCTACAGATGCACAGATGGAATATTCATTAAAGTATTTATTGATTAATTGCTTTGTTTTTTATGTCTTATCAACCTTTTGTAAGTTATTTAAAGCCAGAAAATATTTTTTAGATTATAAGAATTTTTTTGGAGATAATGATGATTTACTGATACAAATCTTTCTAATTAACCAATAGGTGGGGGAAGAATAGGAGGATTCATACCTTTTCCAAGGGTATTCGTGCATAAGTGAAAATAATGAACCCAAATGGAAATTTCCAAATCTAAGCTGTTATCCTTTACGCTTCCCACACATACAAGCTTACGGCACCTGGTATTCGCAAACAGTCACCCATCTAGGTACTAACCAGGCTCGATATTGTTAATGTTTGATTCCCAACATGGGGTGCATGCCCCACAGGAGAGCAATTTGAGAATGAGTTATTAACAGTGAATTTTCTTTCAAGTTAGTCTGTCTGAGAGCTAATACATACGATGCATATATAGTATGCATACATAAAAATATTTGTGCAATTATGTATGAACTGTATATAATATATATATATTAACAATTTCTTAGTATTTTCTTCCTCATTACTTCAACTTTATTTTTTTCTTTCATGGATATCAAGTTCTTTGGAAGCTTGTTTAGACCAGCAGTTGCCAAACTTTTGAACTTCATGAACCACTAAATCGTTTTTGGCATTATAAATTATTGTAGATGTATATCCCATTTTTTAATTATTGGTTCTTGAATTTGTATTAAATTGGAAGCACCTTGATGTTGATTTTCTTTGTTGAAAGCATAATCTCTGGGCGTTCAATTTAAACGTCATAATAATGCAAATTTTAATGTGTTCAACAAGTAAAGGATAAAGATAATTCTGCTTTTGAATTATTTGGACTGCAAAAGTAAAAGAGCACTTTGTTCTGAGTGTAGAAAAAGAAAAGAAACCAAAAAAAAAAAAGCACCTGCTTTCATTGCTTCAGAGACCAATTTGTATCAGTGAAGATGTAATTGTAATTAATAAGTTTGATTTGTACACTATTTACATTATTCAGGCTATTGTTCTAATCTTTCTTGCCATATTTATTACAACATTTCGGCTGTTGTATGCTCCGGCCTTCTTCAGGTGGTTGGAATGTCGAACTGAACCCCTTATTTTGCTCACTAGAGTAGACTGTTCTAGTTCCACATGCCATGTTTTAATGGATGTCAGTTGTCAGTTATCTCCTGTTAATTCCCCTCTCCAAGTTCTTCATTGCCTTAACCAAGTATTGAACTCACACCGAGTGACAGGACACAAAGAGTGCAAGTTCAATATGCGGTTAAGGCAGTGAAGAACTTGGAGAAATGTTGTAATAAATATGGCAACAAAAATAAGGACAATAGTTTGAATAATGTAAATAATGTACATAATACCTCATCTCAGAAATATAGACAGGTACTGAGTTTGATTTGTATTTTTGAGTCGATATTTACTATTATATCAAGTTATTTAAATAGCTGTCACCATGTCAGGTGTTTAGAGGGGCACAATTTCAATGCTTGCCATTGACACTATGCCTGCCTCAGTGACTAACATCTAGATCAGAAGGTTCCCAAATTTTTTGACCATGCCCTACCTAAGCATCTCTAAAATGCTTCCCACCTGCATCACATAAAATTCTTATTATTCAAAAAGTGAACTATTCAAATGGAGGAAGCCCAAAAAAGGCCATTAACTTAGTCTAAACCAGTGGTCACCAACCGGTGGTCCATGCAAACTTTTTGATGCTCCACAGAAAAATTGGGACATTATTTCAATTTTTATGAAGCTCCAGATTAAAAAATGATGAGTAATAAAACGTATTATGGTTGGTATATATGTTCAATACATTATCAAATGTTCAATACCAAATCAAACTCATTAATTACAATTACATCTTTACATCTTCACTGATACAAATTGGTCTTTGATGCACTGAAAGCAGGTGCCTTTTTTTTTTTGGTTTCTTTTCTTTTCTACACTCAGGAGAACAAAGTTAGTGCTCTTTTACTTTTGCAGTCCACATCCTCAAAAGCAGAATTATCTTTATCATTTACTTGTTGCACATTAAAATTTGCATTACTATGACATTTAAATTGAACTCCTGGAGATTATGCTTTCAACAAAGAAAATCGACATCAAGGTCCTTCCAATTTAATAGAAATTCAAGAAACAATAATCAAAAAACAGGTTATACATCCACAATGATTTATAATGCCAAAAACGATCTTCTTTTTCCACATATAAACACTGCAAAGTAATCACGTACCATCTCATATTTCGTTCTTGTCGATTTTCACTATGCATCCAGGTTCACCCAGTTGTGCAGAGTGATTCTGGAAGTACGCAACTAAGCGGTGGTGCCTTCACCCATGTTTTTTTTTTTTTTACATCATAGATATTGACAATCTAAGACGGATCATACGTCTCTGAAGAATATTTTTTTCCCTATTCGAAGATGGTTTGTCTGAATTAAACAGAAACTGTTCACACTTTAAAACGCAGTGTTCACTTGGGGCATTGGTGCCTTAAGTACACAACTTGGTTAGTCTGAGTGGTTGAGCGGTTAAAAAACGAAATATTTACGTTGTTTTTTAACTGATCAATTACAAATGTTACTGCATATAAAACAATACTTTTGAAAAGATTTGATGTTTATGACTAAAAAGTCAAAAACGATGATACACACACACACACAAAAAAGAAAAGTCATTTAAACACAGAGTTAAAAAGAATTAGGCTAAAAAGAAAAATAGGTAGAGAGGCAGTTTTTTAATGTTCGTCTTCAAATCAGTTGTAATTTTCTACTCACCTTCTTATCTTAGATGAGAAAAATCATCATAAAAATGCATTATATCTTGAGTATCAAAAAATGTTCTCATTTTAAGCTAATTTATGTATTTTCTGCATTGTCCGTCCAATTAATAACATAATAATGCTGGTAAGAACAGTACAAAAAAATCCGTAAAAACCAGATGTAAGCGTAAAAATAAAAGAAATTGAAATTGCTAAACGGTGTTGAACGATAATATGTTCCTTGTGTAATAATGTCAGCGCTTTTGTTAAGCGAGCTGAACCTCTCTGATCGATTGTCATATTTTCCAAGATGTAAGTTGTTTTTATTTTTTTAATTGAAACTAACCATAACATATAAATAAAATAAGAATAAAAAACATACATGATACTTTTGATTTTTGAAGAGGACGATACGCAATTCTTTAAGTGAAGAACGGCTGACCAATAAGCAAAAAATACGGGGAGACCACGGTCTTACCCTTACGTTCTTCTTACCATATCAAAATAAATAAATAAACGCATTAATAATTTATTAAAATTATGGAGTATTTTCTTTGAAGTTAAATTTTGTTTTTATTTGAAAGATAATAATAATAACAAAGCTAATGCGTAAAAAATATTTTTTCGTATTGAAGTAAGCGTGTTTTTTAAACATTTTGTAAAAATAAAATATTGGCACGGTTTTTCTTTTTTGGATCATTTTTCTTAGTTGACACAAACAATTTTCCAAAATTATCGAATCGCTATTGATGGAAAATAAAAGAACAAATTAAAAAAAAATCTTTAAAATTCAGTATTTGTTCTAGAGATTTATTTCATAGGAAATTGATAAGGAATAAAGAATAACTTCTTCTTTAAACTAAAAAAAGTAATAGCGAAAATAACGTTTAAGCGCGGTAGCCACTGAACTGTCACCAACGTTTTTTTAGTCAACAACAGCAGTTTTCTACTGATGCCCCCTTCAAAAAAAAAATTAAAATAAAATGCACGTAAAACTGAATTAAGTACGGAGGACCAAAACTACTAGCATATAGACAATGGTATTGTTTACGTTTTAATTTTAAAACTGTATAAGTTGAAAAATTTTATAAATATATTTTTTATTCTATAGCCTTTTAAACTTGGTAATGAATAAATTTTATGTTTTACTTACAATAACTATAAAACGAGAAATTAATTTTAAAATAGATAAATGATAATTTTGACTCTTGTTGATTGCATTTTCTTTAATTCTCCACTCTACTTGATGTAGAATTTTTACGAAGAATATTTTTAATTATTCTGATTTTACATATGATTAAGGAAAGTGCTATAAAAAGTGGGGAAATTGATAAAGAAAGACTTATTTATATTACTGTTCATTATTTACTTTCACAGAATTACTGAACTTCTGATAGGGAAAAAAAGTCAAAGGTGGTCATTCAGAATTATTTCATTTTTGAACATCTGTACAAACCATTATATAACAGTTACAAAAATTTTAATGAAATATTAAAAAATATATTCTCACTTGAAAATAAACCTTACATTTTTCATTTCTTCAAACATGTTTTTATTCAATAAAAAATCTCTTGTTGCCAACGGCAACTGGACAAATTTCAAAATTGCACTGAAAAATTATAAGTAATTAAATGTCAAACATGAAAGAAAATAATAAATGTCAAACATGAAAGAAAATAATAAAATAAAGATTTATTTTAATTGTGCAAGCACCAACTCAACAAAAATTATTTTCAGTGTGTCCTTGGTTAATACTGAGTAATCTTTTTTACTGAATTAACATTTTCAGGATGTTTTCTTTATATGACTATATAAAAGATTCCACAAACATCACCAAATTCACAAAAAATATTTAAAAAATAAAGAAAATCTTGAATTGGCAAAAAAAAAGGCATTACTAGTACACATTTAGCAATGACAGGGAAAGTTTTAAATTTGACATTTGTAAATAAAAACAAAGTAAAGACAATTTTTTTAAAAAAAAATCAGGTATCAATTTTGCACTGGATTTATATTATGAACAGTCCCCCTGTTTCAGAGAATGATAAAATTTTGATTCAGACCAAAGCAATCCTTATACCAGGCCTGGCAATCATGCGACTGGGGTCCACAATTGGGGTAGTCGTGTGAAGACCTAAATAACAATTACTGAGAACATTTTTAGCAAGGAACTTATCAGTAATATCTAGTAATTAGTTAATGAGCAATTGTATATAATATGAAACATTTTCTTATAATTATTGACTTATTTCCATGAATTCAAATGTACAAAAGAAAGAATAAAATTGGCATAAAATAACTAAATGCTCAAAATCACTTTATTTGCCTTAAATTAGACATTTTTAGATGATATTGGAAAAATAACAAGTTAATTTGTTTGAGTACAGAAAATATGAAATTGTATAATACAATCAGAAAGCAATTTCAACATTTTGCAAAATCATATATCAAGAAAGTCTGAAAATACTTTACAAAAATGTGACTTTCAGAAAAACAATAATTTTGAAAATATTTACAAAATTTATTGTGTTTTTTATTACATGTACAATTTATTTCTCAGAAGATGAAGAAAATACTTATTTCACTAAGATACAATAATAGATATTACCAGTAAACATAATTTTAATAATTAAAATCAATTTACATTAACAAGAACAAAATTAATTAATAGGGTAAGTAATTTTGGGAGTTAACTAATTAAACATATGTAAAAAGGTGGGAAAATGAAAATAAAAAATATCTGGTGTCCAGTGGAATTTTAAAATTACCTTATTCTATTTAAAAAATATTCATATTCTTAAAAATAAAAACTTATATTAAATATTTCCTCTTCTGTGGGGGAATCTTTTCTTGTAACATAGCCTGCTATATACAAAAGTGACATTTTAATATCTTATGGATCCTAGTTTCAAGGTCTGGTAAGTTATCAAATGTTTGGCATCCCATTTCATCTATCAAATTGTTCACATTTTGAGCAATTATGGCCTGGATCAAAGTTGTATTCTTTGACATTAACATTTAAGTAGCTTAGTTATTTCAATATGAAATCTTTCAATAACATTTTGAACTGCTATAAAATATGGACCTCCAGAACTTTGTCTTAATTTTCCAAATAGTTGGTGTTAAATTCAAACAAAATTAAGCCCACTACTTAGCAAATATATACAAGCATCAATTTAGCCATTGCATGTATGTTCAATGGCTAAACTAATATCTCTTGTTAATAATTTCATTCTTTTCCCTCCCATTCTTTTTGTCATTTTTCCAGAATTAGAAAGAAATAACAGATGTTCATCATCTGAATTTGATATCTCCTTCTTCAGTGGATCATTTTTTTTAGTGTCACCATATATTCCTTTGACACAAACAATTTTCCAAAATTTAAAACTTTTTCATTGAAATTAACTGTTTCTGCAGTATCCTCCCCATTTAATAATGGGTGTGTTTTAATGACAGCTACAGTTTGATCACAAAAGACTTTTAAACAATGGGAAACATTTTGTTGCTCAACAGGCTTTGGGTTACTGTTATATAAGTTAGCTTAATGAATTGAGGTTTTTCTTACTCGAAAAGACCTTTTACAATTTCCAATTTTGCTGTCATCTATTACCTTCAGAAAAAAAACAGTAATTCAGAAGTAGGTTCAATAATACAATTATTCCAAATATTTTTAATAAAGTTATAAATAATCAATAAGTAAGTACAAGCTATTTTTTGTTATCTGAGGCTTATTAAAAACAATGTCAAATTTTTGGAAAAAAGATTGATGGATCCTATTATTGTTACATTTGCAATTAACCATTTGATTGCATCAACAATATATCAATTTTTTTCATAGGAAAAGTTGCCTCTAATTTTGTTTTATTCACTATTTAAACATTTTACCATAATACCCAATACTGTTTTTTGACTAATCTCTCAAAATGTTCATCCAAACCAAATAAGCTTCCTCCATGATATTGTAGAGCAAACTTGGCATATACTTTATCAACTAAAAGAATACACTTTTTTCTGATTTTCAAATATTTCACTAAAATATCACCAAGAAAATTAAATTCTGAAACTTCTGATATCAATGCTGGTAATGTTCTCACACTGGGTAACTTAATATCACCCTGAAGTTTGTTATATAATGACCAAGATGTAACAAAATATTCAAATATCCTAATAAGAATATTAGAATCTAATGTTTTGTTCCAAGTATTTGTGGTGATATAACATTAATATTCTTTATTAAAAAAATTTTCTCATCAGTTTTTAAGTTACTAAGATAACGAATTGTTTCACTGATTTTGTGACCAGTGCTGAAATATTGATATATGACTTTTTGAAAGAGAAAAAATTGTTGTATATATATATATATATATCAGCATGGTAACATTCAAATTTCAGGTTTTCAAAAATTTTAATTAAAAATATTGGAATACTTCTAGTGAAAAAAAAAATCAACAAATTGGATGAACAGCTAATTGTTTGATTTATAGTATGTAACTACTGAGACAAAGTCATTATCAATATTCTGATACAAATTTTCAAAAGTGATGATTTTGTCTTTTTCTAGAAACTGTGCCAACTCATCATTTTGCACAGAAGCAGAAGTTTTATTTGTTGGATCTGGTTGAGGGCTATGTAATAAACTTATGGCAAATGATTAAAATATTGATGGATTTCTGGGTCGCACTTGTAATAACTACTGTTTCATAATCAGATGGAAAATCCTTTTCACAAGCAGCAGTGATGTTGTCTCAAGGCATTGCCTTTTTAACCATCTTTCTTGCTCATTCTCATCTTGGGGAAAACAAAATACACAAAACTTATTTTGTTAACCATAGTTACCATCACAACACTTTTTGAGCATTTTAAGAAAGATTTTGGAGTAGTGAAATTAAAAAAATTTTAACTCAATTATTATTTTGTAAAAATTACATGGTGCTTCTAAAAAGTGTATGAACCTTATATTCTAAGGTCTGGAGTGATTTGGATTCAGAATTAAGAATTTAAAAGTTTGTATGAATATGGGAATTTTTCATTTGTTATTTTCCATTGTCTTTTATGTGGTTCCAAAGGATTTCCAAATTGTTTCACTGGCCAAGGTCTGTTTTTGGGTTGAAGTTATCGTAGTGTCTCACTACTCCATTCATATTTTGTGACCTTACCTTTCCTCTGTAGCGTCACCAACTTTTTTTCTATGCAACATAATGAGTTTATTTAGATTTAATGATCAACATTTTTCCTTAGATGTTTGATTATTGAAGCACAATCTAAATTCTCCTTTTGAACATAACAGTGTTAGTAAATCCTAGCAACAATATTTAATTATTAGCTATAAAGAAATTATGAAACTTCATGTCTGTTGCAGCAACCCTCTTACAATAAGTACTGTGACTTTTCACTGGCCAGGAGAGAAGTTACTTGAACATGGGCTCTGTCTTAAGTTACAGCCCACTATTTTTTTGTCGGCTAACTGGATGCTAGTTGGGAACTTTTGTGTGAAGCTGAGTGTCATATCCTGATACTAAGGTTTTTGGAACATTTTGACTGTGTCTACCCAGACATTTTATTTTTAAAGAGATTTTTAAGAGATTTTTTAATAAAGAGAATTGCATCATGATGTTGGATGGTTAATAAAAATATTTGTGTATGTTTGTGCCATATGCAGTATGCAACAATGAACTACAAAAGAAGTCAAAATTGATTACTGGGATTTAAGTATTGCATTAATATTTAAGCTTATCTTTTAAAAGTTCAATGATAATTCTTCTATCGCCACTTAATTTAAAGACAATTTGATTTGTATAGGTCGTTACTTTCCCTACAAACATTTTCATTTCATGGGTGAGCTTTGCTGAATCTCTCAATTAATTTTGATTATTCCCAAATTTATTTCCATGTTATAAAAATTGTTATTGTACAAAAAAATTCATTGCAAAAAAATCACCGAAAACAATCACATTAATGAAAACTTGGGAATACAAAATTTTCTGTAACACGAACTATTGAAAGTTAGAGAGTTGCGTCCCTTTAATTGAAAAAGTGTAACACAGTAACACAGTGACACACTGACATTTGCATTTATTATATAAATTAGTAACACAATATTTTTGTTGTAAAATTCTAAAATTAAATGATAATACTATTGCATTGCAAGTCTCAAGTTCTTAAGGAAAGTTAAGTTAATGGCTTTTTAGTCTTCCTCGACGTGAATGGGAGCTCATTTTTTAAATAATAAGAATTATATGTTACATGGGGGCATCAGAACTTTAGAGATGCTTAAGTGGGGCATACCCAAAAAGAGGGTGAGAACCACTGCTCTATTTTGATGTTGTTAAAACCGGCCAAATCAAAATGGCAGTGTTTGATTAAATAGCTACATTTCCGGATTTTCAACCAATGGGAGTAAAAACAAGGGTATCCGCCACCAAAGAAGACGATTTTTTTTATCCTGTTAGTAGCAGAAAAAGAAATTTAATTTTATTTGAAAGATAAAAGCCTGTAAAAAAAAAAAAAAAAATTAAAACTACCGTTTTGAATAAAGACTTTCGAGGTACTGCCATGGACTTCCTAGAAAAAAAAACGAAAAACTCATTTTAAATAATTTAAATGCCGTCTTGGATGTTAAATTTTGATTTTTTTTTTTATCTAAATTAGAATAATTAATTTTCGTCAATAAATAAAGTTTTTATGCTTTTTTAAAGCATTGGTATTTTCACTCATTGATCCATACGTACCGCCAATATAGATTTAAAAATCTCTTTAGAATCCAATATTTATCCTAAAGATGTGTTTCGAAGACATTTAGTAAATTTAAGGATTAATTAACTGGATTTTGTAAACGTAATGTTAACTTTTTGTTTAAATAAAAATAACGTTTGTATACGCACGGTAGCCTGTGAGGTCAGAAGTCAAGAACTATAGATATCACTTTCAATCCCTCTCTTAAAAAGCGCGCGAATAAATTAATAAAAAAGAGATATGGAACACTACCACTACAATAATCAAGAAATTGGTATTTACAAATTATCTTTAACCTTATATAACCAATAGTTTCAGAATATAATTTTTTTAATTCTATACCATTTTATGAAACTTAGTAAGAGTAATTTTATTTTTTATACTATATATGAGGTAGCTTTTTTGTTAAATGATATTTTTGTTAGGTTTAATTAATTTTTAATACATTGCTTTTATATTCTTACCTGTTTGATATCATAAAATATTGCACTCGATGTGTATTTCTTTTCTTCTGAATTTAAGAGTTATTGAATTATCATATTTGATATTACTCTTCCGATAGGGAAAAATCGGAAATCAAATAACGGTAATTCAGAATTTTTTGAACATTCATACCCAAAAATAATCTCATACTCTCTAAAATAAAAATTCTAATACAAATGGTTCACACGCGAAAATGCATTTAAACTTTATATTTTTTCGATTCTTCATACATATGTTGTAGGAAATTTGTCCCGGCTTACCCACATGAAAGGGTTGAGGTTAAAAATGCGACAAAATTGAAAAAAGCAATAACGGCTTGAAAGATTAGAGCAGACAATTCTCTATGTTGAGCAAAATGTCGAAAATTTATCCCGGCTTTCCCACATGAAAGGGTTTAGGTTAAAAATGCGACAAAATTGAAAAAAACAATAACGGCTTGAAAGATTAGAGCAGACAATTCTCTATGTTGAGCAAAATGTGGGAAATTTATCCCGGCTTTCCTACATGAAAGGGTTGAGGTTAAAAATGCGACAAAATTGAAAAAGCAACAATGGCTTAAAGATTAGAGCGGACAATTCTTTCTTTTAGGCGGAAGATTAAACTTCTGCTCGGGGTGTAACAATAAAAGAAGAAATATTTACATGTACAAAAACAGGTGTAAAAGAATATACAATTACGAGAGAAAGTAAGGGAGAAGAAAATTCCGTTAACTTTAAAGGAAAAAAAAATGTTCATAAGAAAAGGCTTGCTCTAAATATTTCTCTGAGCGTCTAAAAAGTTCTTTTTAGCGAGTAGATTGTTGAAGGGTTAAAACATTCACAGATTTCTTCACAGTTCTTGTAGAGGAAGAAACTGTCGGAAGATACAAATTTTGTAGTTGAGTGAGTTCGTAGGCCGGCGACAGAAATCTTCTAGTTGCAAAGAGGCAGATCTCAATTAGTTTTTATTAGTGGGTCGATGTTCTGTCTTTACAACCCAGTGGGTAATTCTTTCTTGAAGCTGACTCCGAAGATAACTGGTGCTCTATCGCCGACCTGATGTTATCACGGACGGTTTTCGAATACTCACTGCCAAATAGGCGAAGATTCTCCGTATATATGGAGATTAGAAGGCTCAGAAATATCGGGGACTTTTCCCTCCAAAATTGCTATACAAATTCCCTAGCCCTTTCATTCGTTAGAAAGTATATCCTTATCTCTGGTAAGGAACGAGGGTTTGGGAGCTGGCAAGGGTCCGACAAGCTGCGAGCTCCTCCCTTGGACGTATGGACACCATGGGCAGGATAATGGTGTTCAAACTCCTTTTTATATTTTCCTCGTCAGAAAATCTATCTTTATCTCTGATAAGTAACAAAGCTTTGGGAGCCGGATTTGAAAGCAAGTGAAAAAAGTTGGGATGAGGATTAGAAAAGAATCTAGAATGTGAACGTGTAAAATATTGTAGTTGTGGTTCTCAAATTAAATTCTAATAATGTTTATTTAATAAAATTAACTCTTACGAACAGCAAAAGTACAAGTATTTAAAAAAATATGTAAGTGTAGATTTTTTCTATCCAGTTTGAAAAAAAATAAACATTTTATAAACAAAATATATCCGTGTCTTACTTTTATTGAATTATTTTCTAGTAAAGTTCGGGACGAATTTTCCATATATTCACACTTGATATTAATTGTATAATATTTTTCAGTATACAATTTCATTCATTAATGAGTAAAGCACTGAAAATTTCGTTTGTTGAATCGGATAATTGGAATTCCTGTTTGGCAAAAATATTTTAAAATGGGACCTTGCGTATTTTTGCTTTCATTTCGGAAAAAAACGAATTTCATTCTGGATTTTTGGTGGTATCTACATGTTGGATAATTGAATAGGAAAATGGAAAAAAATAACGTGTTCATCAGTCTAAAAAGTACTGTTTTTATTGTTCATTCATTCAATTATATCTAGGGAGGGGGAATATAAAGGAAAATGACGCTTATGTACTGCTGAGAGGAAACGCTATGAGAGGTCGCTAAAAATTAATTTTTTAAAATAATATAAAAAAAAACAGAATCTATTTTTGATTTATCTCTACTTCCGTACTTTCCGCTATCGTTTTGTTTAAAATAGCGAAAAAGACCCTGGGAGACATAAAAATAAAATTATAATAAAATAAATAATTAAAAAAATAAACTTTTTCCACTGTCAACAGCTGGTGTCATTTTCTTATCTAAGGGCGCTCTTCAGAAAAAGAGGTGAGAAAGTTCTCGCTAAGAGGTGTAAAATTGACACTGCCTCAAACTTCGAATATTTTATCGCAGTACATTCAAAATTCATCTATTTTTTATGATATAGAAATCACGAAGCTTTACGTTTATGATAATCACGTGAGTGTGTAATATTTTATTAATTAATCCAAATATAATCATTTGTTTGTTTTTTTGTTGTTGATGACTGTCTTATTCCCATCACCAATGTCCAATTTTTAACTTTATCATTCACTATCATTTAGGGATGTCTACTTTTTCGCTAAAAAAAAAGTGCCATATACTGATTAAAAAATACCCCAAACTTAATAAAAACAACGTTTTATCGCGAAAAACTATGTTATTAATAAGAGGAGAGACCAAAGTAATTTTTTATTATTTTTTGAAATTTTTTATTCCTTTTTAGCACGTTTGAATTTGTGGTTGAAAATCTTGTTTTTTTAGGTCAAAGGTCACCTAATATTTTGCATTAGCTTCATGTCATTGATTGTTCTCTAACACTTATTGTTCGAATTTCTTAAATGAAGCATTGTCATCATTATTATTGGCTAGTTTTGTTTCGTATGACTTTTTGCAGCTTCTTATTATCACGTTCGCACCTGGTAAGCGGCCGTCATAATTGAATATAAAGACAAGTGCCGCCATCACTTATGCATGCACATGTGAAAGTGAGGCGTCAATATAAAAACTTGTTAATTTTATTGAAATAAAGTAAACTTAGTCGTTTGAAAGAAGAGTGAAAGGAGAAAGTTCGTCACTACTTCAGTTTCAGGTCCATACGTAGGGGAAAATGTTTTTTAGAAAAAAAAATAGTCGATTAGCATTCCTTCCTTGGACCAACATTTGTCAGGATCGAAAAATATTGATTTTTTTTTTTTTTAAATTATTTTAGAAGTGCGAGGGGCCCAGTGTAGAATTGATCCCTAACTTTTTACATTTATTACTGTTCTAAAACCCTTTGCCTGTCCATGGCATTTTCGTGTGTACTGTGCATCACGTGATTCACAGAACATACAAATCATAAGTTATTTACACTACGCTCTGTGTATTACATGTGATGCAAAAAAAGTTATAATCATTTCAGTAAAGTGGAAAAATAGATTTTTCTTCATTTGAGACCTTACATTATCAGTCAAGCGTCCTGTGGTCATATATGATGCACAATAGGCCTTTTCTCAAAGTAAACTCTTTTCTTAAACGTCCTCAGTTTTACCACTCTTTTAAAATCATTGCTCATGTTCACCACATATGATGCACGGACGTGGAAATCAAACATTTTGTGCATTGTGAGAAATTCTGAAATTTAAGCTCCTATTGGCTAATTTATGCCACACAGTATTTTGTACCGACCAATCTCATTGGTTGAATTTGACTTTGCTTTTCGCAGGCATTTTCAACGGCCCGTGCCCTTTTTATTTTCAGTTGCTGCAAAATCTTGGAAATGTCAAGACTCATATTTCAATCACTTTGCAGGGCCTTTAGCGCCCAAAATTAAGCCTAAATAACTAGGCAATGATTCTTCTTCAGCAACCAAAATGGTAATGCTCCTGAGACGACGTCATGTTCGAGCTTCTTCGATACTTTCAAGGCTGTATAATTCAGTCAGTTTATTGATTGTCGTCTAATATGTACTTTCAACATGAAGAACTTTCTGCATGATCTCGACAAATAGCCGAGTTTAAACTTCAGCAACCGAAATGGTAATGCTCCTGCAACGACCAGCAAGTTCCTGCTTCTCCAAATCTGCGTAGAGACCAATTGAGTCCTACAGAAGAAAAAATTACTACCTCTTCTTTGAAGAAACTACCCCACCCTATTCACAGGGGCAAAAAAAGGCCTAATCTTTTTTTGCAAAGACGCAATAAAATTTATATTAAATTTTAAGGTAGGCTTTGTTAATTGTATGTCTTTTCTTGTCTCTGCCAAGGGTTAAACTGTGTGAGAAGAAATTCTCACAGCATCACATATTACACACAGGACAGGCAAAGGGTTAAAGAACAAAAATTTGCATAGGTTTAAAAAAAATCAGAAAATTAAAACAATACATGAAGATATCCATGATGCAAGCACAGTTTCAAACTTGATATTTTTAAATAATAGTTACATTCAGTAGTGGCGTAGCTAGAGTAAACCCGGGGCAGTCCGCTCAAATGTCACCCCAATGATCCCGATTCACCCTATGCTGAATGGTTAGCTGTAGCTAAATTTTCATACATGCTCTACCTCTACTTTACTCTACTGACCGGTACATTACTGTTTACATGTATGATCCAAGACAAAATCCAATACCACAAAATAATCAGTTCAAATCAAAAGATTTTTAAAATGCAACTGTTCACTTTGAGAACAAATAAATACAAAACACAGCAATACACAAAAGAATGACATTCGATACTATGGTCTTAGAATGAATGTTTTCTTGTTTTCATTGTGGCAAACTGGTCAATGACATTGTCAAAATCTGTTTGTCTTGTAAGCTCATTTTCAATGGACAGCACAGCCAGATCCGATAGTCTCGACTGGCTCATGGTTGACGTAATTTTCTGTTGCTAATTTTCCGGTGTCCAATTTTCCATTGCATCATTTTCTGGGTACTATTTAATTATCAATGATGTTTGAAAGTATTTTTCTTGACAAAAATGTTCTATTTAATTTTTATGCATTTTTTGAAACATTGTAAATCAACTGCATTCTTTTAAAGGTTACCTAGAGAATTTATGCAAAGTTTATTTTTTGTTTTTCTTTATACAAGTAAAATAAATTTACATCATATTTTGATGTTATTATGATTTTAGTTTTAGTGATAATTTAAAAACAATAAATATTTATCATTAGTACCAATAATGGAAAATTAAGTTAAAAATTTAAAAGAATCATTTTTGGAATTGGAAAATAGGGACAAATTTTTCCATTTACAATACCCCAAAAAGTTCTGATTTTTCTGATTCTCGATTCCGATTAATTGTCCCAACACTAGTAGATATATTCAAAAGTATGTCGCTCACTCAATGGAAAATTGTATCTCAGCGAATTGATACACAGGCAAGACTGAAATTGTTGCACTTTTGGCTTCGTATTTTGCTTTGTTGTTATTTATGATGCAGAGTTAAAACACCATATCATCCGATAAAATGTTACAACAATGTCTCTTGTTAGTAACCAAGATTGTAGCAACTGAAACACATGAAAGCTGAAAACATTGCTATTTTTCCTACTCACAAATTTCTCGACAATTTATTAGAAAATTTCTGACGGGGGGGAGAAAACTGGGGGTCATAAATTATTTCTGGGGGTCATATGCCCTTTGCGAAACCCTGTGTCTTCACCACTGTTTTCAGACTATTTTTGGCACCTTAGCCTGGTTAAAAAATTTTGTTGGGGGTGACATTGTGTCACCCCTCCTGTGCTGGCACCCGGGGTTGTCTACACCCGCCTCCCAGCTATGCCACTGACATTCAGGAATCGATTTTATACTGTATGATATTATTATTAACACTTAACAGGACCCTCCATCTAAATCAATAAAAATATTTTTCAATTCTGATAAATCTTGTTGCTTGAGGGGAAGTTTAATGAATGTTAATCTACAAAAATTATTGCCTCTTTTTACAAGTAGACCAATCTATTGAAGGAGGGTAAAAAAAAATCCTAATGTTAAACCTCTTTGTGCTCAATGTACAGAATCGGGGATTTTCATTTTTTTTTAATACTAGTTTACATTTTAGGTATTGTTGTACACTGTTAATTTTTTTAAAATTTACTATAATTAAGATATCTTGTATAGAGTTTTCATTTTTGTTTTAATTGCAAAAGATTAGGTACCTCTACAAAACTGCTGAAAAAAAGTGCCCCCAAAACTAGGTTTTATTGTCAAAATCTTTATTTATTAAGAGCAAAATCAAAAGTATTTTTTGATTATTTAATTATATTTTTAATCCTTTTTAGAATATTCAAAATTTTGTTTAAAAATCTTGTGTTTCTTGCATCAGTAGATGGACTATAAATTAGCATAGCAAATTTTAGCATCTTTTTTTTGTGGTAAAAAACACATTGATTGGGAATTCTTGCAAAAATCAAGTAATTGTCAGATTGCAATGAAACTTTCAGGACTTATTCACAAATGAATGAAATTATTTTAAGAATGGTTTTATTTAGAAAATCTTGGCAAAAATACATTTTTTCTTTTACATGTGTTATATCCCCACTTAATGATATGAAAACATTAGAAATTCAGTGAGATAATTTTAAGTGACTATATTAAAAGCAGAATTTAAATCATCAGTTTTTGTTTGTTTTTGTTTTTATTTGTAAAATATGACTCCGTCTTATAAAAATACATTATTCGTCAAAAAATATTTTTATTAAGATAATAATACCCTTAAAAACTTTTTCCCGATAAATAATGAATTTTTACAAGATTTGTTTTCATTTTTTTTTAATTAGAATAATTTATAAAGTTTTTAACTCTTTTAAAATTCAGTTTCAATGGTGTAAACGTTAGGGAATATTGTTTTTAAGTAAAACTTTATTTACTAATCATAAATTGAAAAATTTATTACAATTGGCAATATCCCAGTATTTTAAAAAGCATTTTGAATTGTTTTTGTATGTGTATAAATATGCCAAATTTTGTAGATCCAGATGTTCATACATGACATTATCAGAAAATAATACTGATAACTACAATAAATTTAAAGCCAAAATATCTAAAATTCAATAAAACTTTGGAATATGGAGAAGATTTTCCTAAATTTTTAAGATTACTGAATACTTGAAAATTATATATAAAAGGTGCTCTTATGTTATTCTTCAATTATTTTTACAGATAAAGTCCTCGTAAAACAACAATAGGTAAACATCAAGCTGTCAACATGACAGATTAAATAAACATGTTGAAAAATTCATTACTGCGATATTTTGAAATTAAAGTAAATAATATTTGTTTTGAATCAGATTAATTAAACTTTAAATCAGCTAATATTTCTCAAAGTTTTAGAAAAGTATATTTTATTTTTGTTAATCCAGGTAACCTTCAGGAAATTTTTAAGTAAACTCTTTATTTAATCTCCATGGATATATTGTTCTTGTTCCACTGTCCATGTCTAAGGAGATTGAATTGTATTTTTCTATTGTTCCATAAATAATAACTCTTTATCTTAGAAAGTCAGACTAAAATTAACAAAAAAGAATTGTAAAATAAATATAGTTTCAATTTTATATAATTAAAGTAGGTTTTAAAACTTTGTATATTGCTTTTTTAAAGTATTATTTAAAATTCTCTTAACATTTTCTGCCATAATTGATTGATGTCGGTCAGCTGAAAAATTAAACTGTTTAAAAATTTCCCAAAACTAAAATGACTCTCATGAAAATTTTGTTTGAAAAAAAATTGTTGCTTTAATTAACTTGATTAAAAAAAACTTTTTGCTTAAAATATACTGAAAATTACAATATTGACAGCATGGGTCTGTCAACTGAGTTAAAAAGTCAGATAGTGGTTGTTTTACCCTCCTCTGTTTACAACTGATAACAACCCAACCAAATTTACCTCCAGGTCCTGGGCGTGTTCAGCGATGGAAGACCAGTAATGGCATAAGTAATAACAATAATGACATTAATAAAAAATTTTAAACATCTAAAGAGTAATACGAATTAATACAGAAGACTTTATAAAATATTTAATTTTTTTACTTGTATTTTGAACATGATAAGTATTTAAATAAGATTTTTTTTTTTTTTTTTTTTTTTTTTTTACTCATTTTGTTAAATATTCCTAGAATAATTAATGACTCAGAAATTCCACTTTCCCCCATTAATACCCATTCTGCTCTCTGTATAACTATAAACATCATCATCAGCCCCATGACTGAGTGTGGTTATAGGGACACTTCACAGCTGAGCACCTGACCAGTTCCCTCCACTTATCTGGGTTGAATGCCAGAGAGGTATTCATTCATGCATAATGTGTCTTGAGCAATTAGACCTGGTAGAGCCTGTCCCACTCTAGGCCAAACCATTGAAGGCTCACCTTGGTCCGCCACTCTGGCCTTTGAATTCAGTCTTGGAAGCTCTGCACTCAGTCATATCATGTTATCAATGCAGCGGCAACAAACAAAGATATAGAGCCTAGTCTTCCTCATTGGGCTATATAGCTGTTGACCCACCAAGCAGGTTTATCTGCCCTTTGACATGTTTTAATCCTGCTGGTTGTCTGGCCACCCTCCTCACCAGGAAAACCTGGTTGGAGAATCGGTTTAATCCCCAATGATCCAACTAATTGGTAGGTAGTACTAGGTTACATGGTGTCAATGGCACTCATAGGGTGACTTGATATAATAAGTAAGAGTATCAGTTCATAAAATTAATTTTGATAAGATATTATACGATCTTACTTATTTGCTTTTAATGTAACATTGTTGTAAATCCTGTAATTATCTCTTGAAAAAATGGTTTCATGACAATGCAAGACAATAAATAAAAATTATTAGTGTTGAACAAGAATCTGTTATTTGTATACAAAATTCCCTAAACACATTGCAATTATAAACAAAATTGTTGGCATCTGAAACTGAAAAAGAATTTTGTTCTTGGAACTCAGAAATATATATATATATATATATATATATATATATAAACACTAGCTGAAATACACTGAAACAAAATATGTAGCAGTTGTACATGTCAGGTCCACGTGTATAAAAACAGGTAAACTGGCCTCAAATATTTAATCTTGGTGTATTGAATGCAAGTGTTATGGACCCAAAGATTTGAGTGCTGTTGATAAAGGCAAAATTTTAATGGATAGAAAATTATGTCTGAAATGTTATGACCAGTGGAGTATAGTTGTTGTGCATACCTGTCACCAATGAGCTAAAGATCTATTTACCAACTGCCAAAGATATTTGACCTTGAAGAATTATGCTAGAAGTGAACAGGATTTCTCCTGCCAAGTATGAGTGAACAGAACAGCTACTGTGGCACAATAATACTTTGTCTTATCACTTAGAGAAAGAACTATTGACAACATTTATCTAGATTCTTGGACACCAGGGAATGAAAACAGAAGGGACAGTATGAAATCAGGTATTAATGAGAAGAACTTTAATGTTGATTTAACTCTTAAAGCAGAGCTGCTACCATCTGAGTATTAATAAATTCAATGTTAAATGCTGAACAAAAAAGTTTATATAAAAAACCCAAAATCACAGTTTTTTTTTATGGTTGAATGTAGGGCCGGTGCAAGGGTCTCACGCTCACTAATCTATGATAAAGGGTCCTCACTCTACTACATCTCAATTTTCATAAGGTGTAGTATTCATATAGAATACAAATTTTATTGTAATCTAATAATGGATCATATGTATGAAGTCTGATTGATCAAAGGAGTTGATCCAAAGTATTTGGGTTCATCCTCTGTTAGATCTCCTCTTCTGGCTGGAATGTTCATGATTTACCACTGATTCTTTCATTGCGGGGACTTGCTTCGTGGACTAGACATGATGCTCAGAGCCTATGCGCAGAAAATGACTTTTTTATTTTGTGCTCTTCTTGGCGTTCGCATCCAGCTGACATACAGAATGAATCAGAAAGAGATCTCACTGCAGTAAAGCTTAACACTATTGACAAGCTTCTGGGCACTTTTCAACCAAACTTTGATGGGGACATTGCACCTGCTGGAGATATAAAGATGTATATAGTGTTTTATTTAATTTTAAGAACTCTAAGAGAATAATACTTCAATAATTCTATATCCTGCACAGTATTACTTTTCTTCCATGGAGCTTAGCTTTTGGGATCAGTTTTACGAGATTTATCCTTTTTATTCTGTTGCCTTTTGCAATAAACATTGTTGTATGTGGGTGAGCTGAAAAGTTCAAAGTGACTGTGAAGGAGTGATGCTAGCCCTGAAATCTTGCGTTCATTAATTTCACCTCTTCTTAATAACTGCATTGTTTCTTTCCAGGTATACTAACACCTGACTGCTCAAAGAAGATTTCAAAAGTTGCAAATTCTCTTGAAATTAAACAAAACTTTGCATTGTGGTATATTATCAAGTACATGCAGAAAAGGGGTTTTGCTCCTAAGGACATTCATGCTGATGTAGTTGCTACATTAGAAGATGACACCCCCAGCTTGAGCAGCTGAATTTAGAAGGGTAAGGAAGAGTTTTGAAGAAGACCCAAAGTCTGGATGTCCTGCACTTGCCACCACCAAAGATAATATTGATCGTGTACAGTACATGGTGATGGATGGCAGAGGATTGACTATAAATAAAATACCCAATGCTATTAGCATATCCTGTGAGAAAGTTGAGAATATTCTGTACAATGAACATGGCATGATGAAGATTTCTGCTTAATGGGTGCCGTATTTTCTGACAGCTGTTCAAAAGCTCATTAAGCTGATCACATCACAGGAAAATCTAACATTGAGGCAGGTCCAGCTGGTTACCTTGAACATTTCATAACCCAAGATGAGTGTTGTGTTCATCACTTTGAACCAGAGACAAATGCAGTGGTAACACCCCTCCTCATCTGCTTTAAAGAAGGCCAAGGTTATATCATGGCCTATGTTTTTTGGTATGCAAAAAGGCTTTGTGTTTATTGACTATCTTCAAAATGGCTACACCATCAATGGAGATTATGCCAACTTGCTGAGGAACTTACAAAAGGCTATCAAAAAAAAAAAATACCCAGTAAAACTAACAAAAATGGTCTTGTTTTATCAAGACAATGCTCCAGCACATGAGTCCTTGGTTGCAACAGCTGCTGTGCATGACTGTAGCATTGAACTGGTCAATCAATTTGCCTATTCTTTTGATTTGGCCCCCATCTGACTATCATCTGTTCCCCAACATAAAAACACACTTTGCTGGGAGTCAGCATCACAGTGATAATTATGTCATATCTGCTGTTGATGACATTTTTTGACCAACAGGGTGAACAGTCAGATATCAGTGTACCTGGAAAGAAACAATGCATTTATTAATAAGAAGAGTTGAAATTAATGCATGCAAGATTTCACAGTTCTAGCATCACTCCTTCATAGTCTATTAACTTTTCAGTGCACCCTCATACTTTAAATGTATTCTTAATTGTCACATATGATTAGTAGTTGTAATAATACATTTGTCATTACAACTGGTTCCAAAAAAAATGAAAATTATGAATCAACTAAGGTTTATTTGATTTTTTTTTTAATTATCATTTTACCTCAAGCAAGTCAATAAAACCCCTAAGATACAAATGGTTTCTAAGTGTGAAATAATATGAGAAAAAGAAAACATTGTTAAGGAGAGAAAACAATAAAAGAATAGGAATTGAGAAGACAGAAGATAATAAATTTTGAAAATTAAGCTTGACTGAAAGGCAAGAAACCATAAGATAGTTTTACGATTGAGAAGTGCAAAAGAAGAAACTGTTAGTATAGAACTTATGGCTACATCTAGCTATTTCAACTGTAAAATGATAAGATCTTGCTGCCAATCTAGCACTGCACTTAAATTTTTAAAGTCAATGTACCAAAGAGGAAAGAGCTCATCAGAACAATTAACATGAAAATATTTACAGAAAAGGAACAAGAAAGCTACATTATAGTGATGGGAAAGTGACTGAAGCTGAGATGCCAGGTCAGGCCCAACATTGCAGATTCTTCTTTGTATTTTATCAAGAATTTCTAAACATATAACAGAATCACCAGATCAAATGTGGCAGTAATGTTCAAAGCAGGGATGAAAGGTAGACATACAAATGTTTAAGATAGATTGTGATGAGAAAAAGTGTCTGGCATGACATAATGAACATAACTTTCCTAGCAGCAGACCTAGCAATTGATTCAATATAATCTTTCCACTTTATGTCAGTGAAAAACATTAACTTGAGAAAGTGCAATGATTCACTTTCTTGGAAGTTAGCATTAGCCATGCTGATGGAAGGCAAAAGAAGATTCTCTCAGATGATTTAAAGAGATCAGTTTCAATTTATAGATGTTAAAATTAACAAATCATTTGTTACTCCAGTTAAAATCATTTTCAAGATCATCTGCCAGTTTAACCTTATCGAATACATCCCACTTCCCATTAAGTTTATTGATGAAAATTAGGATCAATGTAAGTCCAAGGATAGAGCCCTGGGAGACACCTGCATTAATGCAAAAAGATCTTGAAGAGTGACCATTCAAGACAACTTTGATTTTGCAATTTCATAAGAAAAATTGAATTGGATCAAAATTTTATCCAGAAATACAGTTAACCTGATATTGTACAAAACAGGTTATTTCTTGGACCCCATAACTTAAACTGGCGCCATTATGGAATTTCCTCAGCCTGCTTCTTTCAAAAGCTATCTTCATTTTGCAAATGTCAAGAAATTAAGAAAATTAAATTCTGAGCAAAAATAAATCCACTTCATAAGAAATATGTTTCACTGCTTTTTAACACAGTAATTGTCTAGAAGAAAATATCTCTCTTCTTTTTTATGTTTAAAATCTTTTTCAATTACATTCTTTGATTAAATGTGAAAATTATGTGAAAAATCTTTCTTCTCTTTTTCACCAGAATCTAATAAATAATTATGTTTTTCTTTCAGATAAAAAGCACATGAAAAAAATAAAAATGCAAAGTATTTAAATCATTATTTCATTTAATCATACATTTTAGAAAAATAATTTTATTAAAATTCTATTTCTAACTTGAAATTTTTGAAACCCAAATTGTATTATTATTTTATAATTGCAAATAATGCCTGAATCTATTGGTTCCTTTAATAATACTTTCTCTTCATTCACAGGTATCACTTGCAGGAGAGAACAAATGAACTTGTCCAATGGCCATAAGTAAATATTGTATAAAGAAAATATCACAATAGAAAAATAAAGAAAAATACACTCTTGGGAAACTGGATGATGGTATTTTAAAGATTTTTTTAATAAAACAATATTTTCAAAAATGCACTAAAGATAAATTATTTTTGCTGACAGAATATCAATGCTATTTTTAAGTTTTCATTTGAAGGTAAACGCATAAATCGGTATTGGTGAGTAGACATAATCTAAGTTTTATAATTTGGCATTTGAAAAATACATTCAAAATGACTGCAGTGAAAAGGCCTATTCTTGAAAAGTATATAGATCTGCATTTTCAAAAATGTTTTAGTTTAAAAAGACATGGGAACACATGCTGAAGAGAAACCATGCTCTAGTGAAATCTGTGGATCAGCATATGAGTTCTCATTTTTAAAATAACACATGGGAATACATACAAATGAGAAACATTGTTGCAAAATGTGTGAATCAACATTTTTGCAGTCTTATTTAGAAAGACACATGCAGATACACACTGGTGAAAAACCTTTTTCTTGTGAAGTGTGTGGATCAACATTTGCACAGAGATCCAAACTGAAAGAACACATACGAACACACACTGGTGAGAAACCATATTCATGTGAAGTGTGTAGAACAGCATTTTCAGTGAATGCAAGTTTAAGGAGACACATGCGAACACATACCAAAGAAAAACCTTTCTCTTGTGAAGTGTGTGGACTGGCATTTTCACAAAATTCCCACTTGACAGGACATATGCGAACACATACAGGAGAAAAGCCATATTCTTGTGAAGTGTGTGGATCAGCATTTTCAAAGAGTGATAATTTAAAAATACACATGCGAACACATACTGGAGAGAAACCTTATTTATGCAAAGTGTGTGGTTCAGCATTTCCACAAAGTTCTGAGTTAAAAAGACATGTGCGAACACACACTGGAGAGAAACCCTACTCTTGTGAAGTGTGTGCATCAGCTTTTTCTCAAAGTTTTAAATTGAAAGAACATATGAGAATACACACGGGGGAGAAACCATTTGCTTGCGAGGATTGTGGGGCTGCATTTTCTCTCAGTTTATGTTTAAAAACACACATGCAAACTCATGCAAAAGAGAAACCTTATTGCAGAGTGTGTGGGTTGTCATTTTCGGAAGATTCTTTATTAAAAAAGCACATGGAAACACACACTGAAGAAATACTATATTCATGTGACATTTGTACATCAACATTTTCAGCCAGTTCCAAATTTAAAAGACACTTACAAACACATACAAAAGAGAAATCTTATTCTTGTAAAATATGTGGCTCAAACTTTTCTCAAATTTCATATTTAAAAAAGCACAAGCAAACACATATTGGGGAGAAGCCTTACTTTTGTGAAGTATGTGGATCTGCATTTTCGCAGAGAACTCAGTTGAAAGAACATATACGAACACACACGGGTGAGAAACCATATTCTTGTGAAATTTGTAATGCAACATTTTCTGTGAGAGCAAGTTTAAAGAGACACATGCGAACACACACTAAAGAGAAACCTTACTCATGTGAAGTTTGTGTATCAGTATTTTCGCAGAGTTCCCACTTAACAGAACACATGCGCATACACACTGGGGAGAGGCCATATCCTTGTGAAGTGTGTGGATCAGCATTTTCAACAAATTCCTATTTAAAAAAGCACATGCGAACACACACAAATGAGAAGCCTTATTGCTGCAAGATGTGTGGTTCAACATTTGCACAGAATGCATATTTAAAAAGACACATAATGACACACACTGGTGAAAAACCTTTTTCTTGTGAAGTGTGTGGATCAGCTTTTGCACAGAGATCCAAATTGAAAGAACACATACGAACACACACTGGTGAAAAGCCATATTCTTGTGAGTTGTGTAGAACAGCATTTTCAGTGAGTGCAAGTTTAAGAAGACACATGCAAAAACATGAAAGAGAAATTGTGTGAAGTGGGTGAATGGGTATTTTTGCAAAATTCCTATTGTATGGAACCCATGCAAACACTTGAGGGAAACCATATTCTCGTGAAATATGTGGCTCCATATCTTCAAGTGGTGACAATTTAAAAATATGCTTATAAACAGGAAATATGCTTTCATTTTTTGGAAGGTCACAGATCATTATTGTTAGTGTGTTCATCTTTAAAAGTACACATATACATGTAAATACATAAAAGCAATGTATCTATTTTATTTAAGTTTAGAAGATCAATTTCAGTTGAATCAATAATGCTTCTAAAAATACTGGCATTCATATTAATAATAGTTATTAATGGTGATTTATATATTTGCAAGTGTATCTGTAACATCAGCTTTGTTAAATAAAATTAAATCAACAGAAAACTCCATTTAAGTCCTGCATGAAGATACTTTTCAAATTAAGAAAAATAAACTGTTAGATCAGTAAGAATGTCATGAAGTAATGCACTTAGATGAAATCTTATTGCAGACAAACATTCAAACATTTTCAGTGCAGTCTTCCTGAAAAATCCTAGGTGAACTTGAACATTCATGCTATTATTTTAACTACCTTCACTCCTTGGAAATGTTTGTTTTAAAAAGTGATGATTAGAATTGTAATAAAACCTAAACATGATGAAAGTGAATTTATGCATTTTCTTTGTTCTTGAGAATTTACAACAAAAGTAATAAATACTATTTATTTTTTAGACTGTCTACTGGAATGGTTGGCTAATTGCTAATTTATTCAAACTTTATAAAATGGTAAATAATAACGATTAACTTACAGTTGGTTAACATATTTTAATAATCTAGTAAATGTTTCTAAATTTATGAAAAAAATTGTTTACATATTTATTTCTTTATAAATTGTACTAGTTTTTGGAATGTTGTAAATATAAAATTATTCTTGTAAATAAACAATCTAATAAATAAATAGTGTTTATTATTTTTGGTATAAATTCTCAACAGCAAAAAAATTGTATAAATTCACTTTCAATATCTGTCTATATCTTTGAGTGAGGTATTATGATTACTTACAACATTTACATTATTTGGACTGTTATCTTCATCTTCCTTGCCATATTCACAACATTTCTTCTCAAGGCCCAGTGGTTAAAGGTGTTGGTTAGATCCAGTGACTAGACCCAAAGAGTTGTGAGTTCAACACCAGGCCCACAGCAGTGCTGGGCCAAAACTTTGAAAATTGAGTTAAAGGGAAGTAACTGAGACATTCGGAAGAGGCATGGCATGTGGAATGAAAACAATCTACCCCGGTGGACAAAATAAAGGTTTTGGTTTGAAATTCCAATCATCTGAAGAAGGCCGGAACATACAATGGCCAAAATGTTGTGAATATGGCAATGAAGATGAGGATAACAGTTCGAATCAAATGAGTAAATATTGTAAGAAATTCACATTCATTATATGTTTAGGTCTTATTACAATTCTAATAATCACTTTTAAAACAATAAACATTATCAAGGAGTGAAGGAAGTTAAAATAATAGCTGTGTCAATTTAAAAAATCTCCTTTTGACACTTTTATTTTTTTTTTTTTTTTTTTTTTTTGAAGGTAGGAAGGTCCAAGTTTGCCAAATCCTAATTTCACTGTTATAGTAATAAAATAATTCACATAATTGAAAGAATCAACGTGTTTGATTTTTTTTGCTACTGAGTAGATTTCAAAGGAAAATCAGTGATTTCTATAACCATCATAAATTATACTTGCTTACATCACTAAGTAAACTTGAAACTATCACAAGAAATTGCAAAGGGTACATCATTTGATATTAGTGTTATTAGCAGAACAGTTGCTCCAATTTGCAGTAGCATGTATATGAAATTATGATTATACAGTACCATTTGATCACTACTTTGACTAGTAATTATTACAAGGATTCTATAACTGGTATTGTAAGTTATTGTCAGTTATATCATACTTATTATAAAACTCAGGTTGTGTGTGCGTGTCTGTACGTTTATATATTGGATCAGATTTCCTACATTTTTCAACCGATTTCAACAAAACTTCACAGGACTACGTAAAATTACCTTGCAGTGGTTCTGACAGCGCCAAAAGTTGGAAAAACAATTGTTTTTGCATGAAATCAATTTGAAAACACAATTAAGAGGCATCGCTATTGCCAGAATGAAAGGGGGGCAATTCATATCGAGTTATACTTATTATAAAACCCAGGTTTGTGTGTGTGTATGTGTGTGTTCGTTTATATATGGGATCGGATTTCCTACATTTTCAACTGATTTCAACAAAACTTCAGCTTTTTTTTTTTTTTTTTGGCAGGTAGTGTTTCTTATTGTCTTGCACACTTTTTTTCTTTTTATTTTTTACATTCAGAATGCTTTAAAAATTCCATTTACAAGACAATTGTTTATAATAAAATTCTATTCAATCGGTAGACTCATAACGATTGAAAACAATGTTTTTGTTTGAGTTTGGGTTTAACCAATTCGTAAAAAAAAAAAAAATAACAAAACAAAACCAATAAACTAATTAAGACATGCGTGTCCGTCAATTTTATTTTTCAGTCTTTATGATTGTCGATACTTGATCTATCTCTTACTGTTACATCCCTGGGCAACGCCGGGCTCTACTGCTAGTTTTCTATAATAAAATGTCTGAATAGATACAAAGATTCCTTGAAAAGAAACCTCATCTGTATATTTGACCCCTACCATTGGTAAACTGAACCAACCAACAAATCCTGTAACTCCTGACCTCACTATTAAGTTGTATGACCCTCATCTTAGCTTTCCACTAACCAGCCAATGATTACCCCACATTGCATTTCAATCCTTGGTCTCAAAAGCTGGGAAAGGGCTTGATGCAAGGTAATACGATGAAAGAAAACGCCACATCATAAAATAGGAATGCAAACCCTGTTTTCCATATTATGTGTAGGTATTTTATTCAGGGCTTTGCCTGCTCGTTTGTGTGTATAGGTGATACTTGGAACAACTTCTGTTAAGTCAGCTTTTCCCTCTATCAGCTCCTCAACCATCTACTCATCCACATGGTAGAAAGCAATATGAAATGGTAAGCTTCAGAACCATGCGGAGAACATGTCTATTTCCTACCAAGGGCAGACCAGAACTCTCCCCTAGTCCCAAGCATGGCTGTTAATATAGACCAGCACCCAGATATAACTGTTTTCTGGTTTTGTTGCCATTTGATCTGTGAAAATCATTTTACTTCCTGTTCTGCCTCAGTTAATGTGGATGCTGCTTAGGAGACCAAACCTCAAAAAGAACCATCCACTGGTCTATCAAACAGAAACACTTGAGATTGAGATAAAACCACCACTTACCATTCTATGTGGGTCTCTATAGTATCACAGGGTGACTTCCTTAATTGAATCAATCTTCAGAAGAAAAGCAAGGCTGGGCCCATAGTCTGTTACCAAACCTCTGCAGCTGATGTGGAAAAGCATGCCACCCCAGCACAGACAAGACTAACCATCTTAGCAAAAACCCTTCTGAAGTCTTTGTTCAAATGGCTAAGCAGTACAGTTTAGTGAGAGAAGAATTTGGTCAATTGAGAAATATCTAAAATGCTTCCAATGCTTACAGTTAAATTTACACAGGTGATTTTGTGAATGTACAACAGAGACTCTCTCTCAGTAGTTCACCACCTGGACAAATCAGCCCTCATTTTGTGTTTTGCTTCTCATTCATGTTTGTGTGCACAAAAACTAGGAAAGGCACATGTTACAAAGAGTGGAAGGTGAAATCCATGCCATGACAAAAAACATGAATCCTGCTTTCAAAAACTTAGTATATATTTGGAGTTGGATCTAGTATTCACTCTGGGAGTAGGTAGTTGGCATGTAAGACTGCCTCTTCTTACTTCCATTTAACGACTGTTACCGATGTGAGTGTTTAGATTGACAGCTCCCCTCTCCTTCACTTTAACTGGAGCTCTGTTTATATAAGGCTTCAAACAGAAACCTTCAACCAAATGTCACTTGATCCCACAAGCTTTTTTTTTTTTTATTTTGTTCCTTTTAATCAGATGGGTACTATTAGAAGACCTGACTTCCATAACTTTATAGTACCAGCCAACATGTCACACTTTAATAATATTATTTAGAGCCCACTTTAATTTGTATGATGGTCTTGGAGAGGCAGTTATGCTGAATGGCATTATCCAACACTTAATAGTGGTGAGGAGAGATTCCTGTTGGCTCATGAGGTTTTTGACCTTGCTCTATATAGTCAGCCTCTGCAAGACCATCATGCAAGGACTGTTCAAGGCAGATGCAAGAGGGGACAACTATGCAAAAGTTGGTCAGACAGCATCAAAGAGTGGATGGAGAGAAATTATATTCTTCTGATATTTGAGTTATCATAAGCAAACATATTTTGGAGGGAAAGAATATTCTTGTGAACTTTGGGATTCTTCTTTTTTACAGATGTCAGTTTTGTTGTAATGTAAACGGCAGCATACTGGAAATGAATTTTGTTGCTCGTCTTTTTCCGAGATATCATGCTTGAGACACATAAGCAAATATATACTGAAGAGAAATCATATCCTCATGAAGTGCCTGATTCTTCCTTTATTGAGTTGTAAAGTTTGATGTAATTCTTTCTCTACCATGTGAAGAAATCGATATTGGCCTGATTTTGACATTTTTCATTTAGGATAATGTATGCCATATTTTTCTGTTAGGCTAATATTTTGTTCTTTTTTTCATCCACTGTTAATATTTCCTGTCTATAATTTGGATCTTGTCCTATTAAAATTTATGTAAACCTTTCTTTTTCCATAAATTTCTATGAAATTTACAAATGAAAAGAGATACACTGGAACCTCGGTTCACAAATTTGTTCCTGAAGGCCATTTGTAACCTGAAATGTTCATAAACCAAAACTATTTTTCCAATAGGAATGTAGAGGAAAAAAGTCACAGTACAATAAAATTGAAAAAGAAAAGCACGCCACAACACACAAATGTATACATCACTGCGGTTGACTCAGAAATTATTTTATTCGGTTTAACTCGGTTCGTCAATGTTGTTCGAGAACTGAGGCATTTTTATCTAGAATTTTCTGTTCAAAAACTGAGACATTCAAGAACCAAGATTGCACTGTATTTCTACTTGACAATGTTGCTGTTGCAACCGCTGAAGAATTTTTTGCATTGTTGAACAGTGTTTTGTTTTTTTTTTTTTTGGCTTTTTACATTATTTTTAGGATTAATATTCTTTAAGAGAAGGCCATTTAATAGAAACAAGAGTAAGCTTTGCAATGAAAAACATGGAAACATTTTGAAAGGTGTTACATATTTATTTCTTTTTCTTTACCATTAAATATTCTTTAAGAGAAAGCCATTCAATAGAAATAATAAAAATATTTAAGAGAAGAAAAAGGAAATTATTAAAGATTTGTTCTATTTTTTTAACACATTTAATTTTCTTTGTATTAAATATACTTAAAAAAAACGACATTCAATAGAAAGAGTAGAAACTGTTGTAAAAAAAATGGGTACCTTGGTTGTTTTTCTTTCCATTAAATATTCTTAAAGCAAAGATTTCTTAAGAGAAAAAAGGAAAATATTTTAAGGTTGATATTTTTAATTTAGTTATTTTTACTCTATTAGCTTTGAAGAAAGAAGTTCATTTTGTAGAAAAAATTACCAAAAGTTTTTAAGGGTGTTTTTGGAGCAAGGTAGTACCTGTAGAAATGGTGAAAAATGGGAAACTGGGGAGCAGAGTTCACATTCCACTCTAGTCTGTTGCATTTAATTTCACACTATCATCTCCTCCAAGTTCTAGGTTAAATAACCAGTTATACCCGGCTCTTTAGCCTGGGATGGTAGCCACTTTCAGTAAAGGGCAATTCTGGATTGTGAAATTGTAGAGAAGACAAGAGGAAACTTTATGCTTTAAACATATGGGATGCATGTAACAAGAGAGTCAAAAATGTATTATTGAATTATGGCTGAAAATGTTATGGCCAATGAGAATTGAAATGTTTGCAGCCAAAACCAGTTTCTATATCCTTTTAAAAACAGTCAAGTTGTAGATGCCAACAATGATATCATTGATTATTTCCCCCAAAATGGTGGCATTACCACCAATACCATTACTGCAGATCTTCTATTAAATGAGCCATTTTTTGCTGCAACATACCAAAATCAGTGAAAGAAAAATCATTTGATGATTAAATTAATTCATATAAATGTGGGTTGCTTCTTAGACTGCAAACGTGGAAGTTGAAAGTGTAAGAGTGTTATATATTGTGAACTATTGGTCAAAACACCATATTGTTTGAGCCTTACAGAGCCTTTGTCAGTTTGGAAGAGTAATCTCATATCCGATCAAGAACATACCAATCAGAAGCATCTCATGACAACAGACCATGACATAGGAAGCAATTGCTCATGAATGACAGCAGACCATGATATCGAAAGTATCCGCTTGTACCTGAATGACAGCTGACCATGATATCAAACACATCTACCTGTACCCGAGTGACAACAGATCATGATATGGAAAGAATTTACCTGAATGACAACAAACCATGATATCAATAAAATCCACCCATACCTGAAGAACAACAGGCTATGACACTGAAATGAGTGAAAGAAAAGGCATGAACTTGGAGCTATGGAGGAAAGATAATGGTTAACCCTAGACTTGAAGAGGTCAAGAATTAATTAGTGAATAACATGTCTGAGTTCAGTCAGAGACATTATAAGTACAGTGTGGAAATAAATTTTAGAAGGATTTAGAAACACAATCCTAAACAGAAAACAAGGGATAAACCTCTACTCCTGTTCTAAAGATGGGGGAGGAGTGTGAACCGGGCAATAAGCGAATCTATTTGCAAAACTTTAAAAAAGTACAGGTTGGAATATTTTATATGAAGATTTGTAAAATGAGTATTGTTTTTGCATTTCAGATTAAATAAATACAAATTCAACAGAAACAGCATAGATTTAAATAAATAAAAGCATTTTACTTGTTTCTTGAAGCATATTCCATGCCACATAAAGTTGAGTATATGTCAAAAGTTAATATTTCAAGGATATTTTCCTTTTTTTCAGGTGAAATTATTACATTTACACTATTTACATTGTCCGGACTGTTGTCCTCATCTTTATTGTTACAATCACAACATTTCAGGCATTGTACACTCCAGACTTCATCAGGTGATTTTTGGTGGGATTTCAAACTGAACTGTTTATTTAGTCCATGGTGGGGTGTAGATTGTTCTAATTCCACATACCATGCCTTTGGATATCTCAGTTTTAATTAATTCTCCTTGATAAGTTTTTGTTCTCTCTGTTGAGGCAAGGGATTGTATTCACAACTCTTTGAGTTAAATCACCTTTAGGATCAATCAACAAATGAATGTTTTGAAATTTCAACAAATACTACCTGAAGCAGGCCAGAGCGTAACATTGTGAACGTGACAATAAAGATGAGGACAACAGTCTGAACAATGTAAATAGTTACAATACTTCATCTCAGAAATATAGATAGATGTCTACATTTGCCTGATGTTCAACACTGTACCAAAAATCAAGATGAATTCAAATATGTTACTTCAAGCCAATTTAATAGTGTATGTTTCAATCAGCTGCTTAGGTGCAGACTTGACTTGCATCATAGAAGAAGGAAAAAGCCCAGGATCACTAGTGAGAGACATTGCCTCAGGTTCGCACATCTGGATGGATGTCCCATCTCAACAAAACAAACTCCTCACATTTAGTCAATTGCAAAAGGCAGGGACTAGCAGTTCACAGCATTTCCATGTCTTCAGAAAGACAGGAAAACTGTATATAAATGTTATGCAAAAGTTATATGCAAACTTAAAAAGCAATGCTTCCAAATTGTAGAGGGCTATCAGATAAAAAAACATTTTACATTATTCGGACTATTGTCCTCATCTTTGTCGCCATATTTATCACGTTTCGGCCGTTGTACGCTCCGGCCTTCTTCAGGTGGTTGGAATTTCGAACTGAACCCTTTATTTCACTCACTGGTGTAGACTGTTCTAGTTCCACGTGCCATGTTTGATGGTGTCCTCAAGGACACACATGACACAGTGGATAAAGGTGTTGGTTAGATCCAGTGACAGGACCCAAAAGAGTGTGAGTTCAATACCCGGTTAAGGCAGTAGAGAACTTTCAGAGGGAAATTAGCAGGAGATAACTGATAACTGACATCCATCGTCATGAGATGCGGTGCGATTTTCGCTTCTCGCGTCTTATATGTGCATGTTTATCGTTGCTTCGAAATCATCTATGTAAACATTGACAGACTATCATCACTGTCGTGTCCGTATATTGTTTAATATGTTGTAATTGACATCTTTGATAATGGCTTATGTAACCCGAAAGCTTAGATTGTATTAAAAAAATATGGATCACTACTGTGAATTTCTTTCTTCGTTCAACGATAATGTTATTAAACTTATCAGATGTTACGAAAAAAAATTACATAAAATAAATAGACAACATTTGTCTATATTATTTAATGAAACGTGTATGAATGAAAAGATGCTGCCTAAATAAATATATATATATATATATATATATATATATATATATATATATATATATATATATATATATGCCCATGACCCGTTGGGTCACTGACAGTTCGGGTTATAAAACACTGGAGTTGATTACAACATTAAAAAAAAAAAATTTTCTGTTTGAAGAAAATTGAAATAAAAAATACTTTCTGTATAAACAACTTGTATTTTTAAATCTTATTCACTTAAAATATTTTTTTAAAATCAGATTAACTTAAAAATATTTTTTTAATATGCATAAAAATATTTCTAATCATATTCATTTGAAAAAATATTTTTTAAATATTTGAAATATTATTTGTTTAAAGTAAGCTGAAATATAAATAAGTATATACGTACAATCACAGAGAGGTGAAAAGAGGAACAGGTGGAAAGAAACTTAAATCATTATATGGCCAATGTATGCACAATTTACAGACTTTTTGTATTATATATATATATATATATATATATATATATACGCAATTACATAAAAATTATATTAAATAATGGAGCAAAGGTGCAGAGAAAAAAAAAGAGAAAACCAGCATTCACAAACTTTGTAGCTTGAAATACTCAAAATACTTGAAATAATTATGCTACAGAAAACATTATAACATTTAAATTTGCTTTTAAAAATAATAGAAATTTATATTCCACTGATTAATTTTATCACCAGTTTTGAAAATTAATTTATTTAATTTAACAAGATCACCAGAACGGATAGATATCAAGTCTATATATCATAAGGATGCAAGCAAACATAAAATTGTGTTTGATTATTGATACTGTTATAAAATAAAATAAGACATATCTCGGCTGATTTGCAGGCAAATAAACTAACATACTCAAGAGCGAGAGCTGGATGTGAGCGGGACAAGGCCCTGTCACAAAATGACCATTATCGTCGTTTGTGCATATTCCCGACGCACGAGTTCCGGTCGAAAAATAAAATAATATTTTAAAGTTTTTCTGTTTTTCGACCAATAAAAATGCTTCCCTCCTAATTATACTCGCGTCGTTTTACGAGCCTGTCAAGCCATAAAAAACGCCATAAAAGTGGTCACACGGAAGTACAACGGCAGTCAACCCAGTACTTTCTGAGCGACTGATCGGTTTAACTCTCTTCCTACGGGCGGGAGGAACCCGACGGAGGCTACGCCGAAGGGCGGAGTATCCTTCGGGGAGGTAAAACCGGCCCTGAACCCGTTTATACGGGTTCAATGGGCTATCTTTTGGCCGAGCCTAATGGCTCGGAAAGCCCACGTTAAAAAGGCCTTGTGCCACATGACACCCTCGTGGGGGGTGACTGAATATCGTCAACAGGAGGCCGGGGAAGAGACCTGTCACGGTCAGGCTGAGCGGTTAGCAGCAGCCAGCAACAGTAGCGCGACGCCAACCAGCGAGAACTACTATGAGAGATCAACCCAGATCTTCAGCCGGCCTATGAACTATACCACAAGGTAGCTGTCCCAAATCCACACGTTTCTATTGAAATAAATCACGTAAATCTATTTCTGCTGTTGTCGTATTTCTTTCTTGAAACCATACGCTTGTCTATAACAATACGATTCAAGAATAAATATTTGATCATTCTCAGTCAGCTTTGGAGTTCTTTATTATTGCTTAAATGTCTAGATTTGAGATAAGTTTGCAACAAAGCATATTTTGTTGACTAAGATTGAAGAAGATTGTTCAGCTGATCATTAGGATTGTTTAGATAGTTCAATCTGTCAGTTATGGCAGAGTAAACATTTAGTAAATACTGACACAGTTTTCTGTCTGAATTTTTTTCATGGGGATGAGGAGTTATTTATATTGTCCTCATTTATCACAACATTTTGATTGTTGTGACCTCTGACCTTCATCCAGCTTGTAACCTTTGGGAAATTTTAAACTGAACTAGTTCTCATGATAAGCAGTATCATATTTAGATTTAAGTCTCCAAATTGTCCATTCAGGATTGCCTGATGAGATGATAGCCTAGTGAGTTAAAGTGTTGGTCAATGAATTTGTCGATTTAGTAATTACAAGTTCAATCCTTAGACCAGGTAGTGTGTATTTGAACTCAATGGGTGGGTGTTTGAAATTTACTGATTCAGTTTTTTATCCCTCCTGAAGATTTAAAACTGAAAAATTCTTACAAAACAATGGAACTCTCAGACCCAATTTCCCCTGAGTCTGGAATGGTAACTTTTAGACCCAAGTCCTGGAATGGAACTCAGGCCCAACATGTTCTTGAAACTTAAACCACTACTTTATCCACTCACCCATAATCCAAAGGCCATTTTATGGTTGGAATTTTCTAATCTTAAATCTAATCTTTCTGATTTGGCCTTAATCTTAAAAGGCTCCTCTTCCCAACTAACGGCTTCATAACAGGCAATAAGTTTGAACAAAGAATAACAAAGACGTGACACCAATATAACAAAGATGAAGTCATAACTTTCCAAGGGATTGAACTCTTAACATTTCAAAGAAATCACGACGCTTTTATCCACTCACCCACGTCACATACACCAATTTCTTATACACTTTTTCTAACTCTAAATTTGATCTTTTTGATTTATACTGAAATCTAAAAGTCACATTTTCTTAATAGCTTTTATATGGACAAGGTGGTTGATCAAGAAATAACTAAGATTGTGTACTGCTTTCTGTAGGGATTGAACTATTTTTTTAAAAAGCTAACAAAGCTGAGCCAGTACTTTTATCAATTAGCCTACATTCCAAGATTACAAATTTTTCCTTTCTTTTTAATGTCTTAAATCTGATCTTCCTCATGTAATTTTAAATTAAAAAGGATATCCATTTCAAGATGGGCTACTATACATACCAGCTGAGTTAAATGAAACATTGGTATTATCTTAACCAAGGATTGAACTCACAACTTTTCTAAATGCTAATAAAGGCTTAACATGTTTATCCACTCACCCATTTTCCATGGGCAACGTGATAATGTTCTTTTTTTGAAAACTTAAATCTAATCTTTCTTAAAAACAAGACAACAGAAAAAAAGAACTGGAACACCCACTTTTCAAATAATGACATTTCTATATATCAACTACTTGGGTTAAGATAGAAAAAGCAGACACTAACTTACCAAGGGATTGAACTCACAACCTTCTAATAAGCTAATAATGTTTAGAAAACATTTTATCCAATCACCCATGTTCTATATGGTACTTAATGGCAGCTTTTTTTTAACCTTAGAGCTGTTTACTTTCTTTATCATTTCCACAGGTTGATCTACAGATAAAAACGTTTTTAGCATTAACTTAGCCAAGGATTGAACTTACAACTTATCAAAGAAGCAATACAGTTTAACTAGCCTCTTATCCATTAGCCCTTGTTTCCTTAGCATCTTTTGTCTTGCTTTTCTTTTTACCTTTAGATTTTCTTTCTGAATGCATGGATCTCCTGGCCAGTTGATCTGACTTCCTTCAAGCTGCTTTTTTTGCACATGTTAATCTAGGGATTCAATTCACGACATTCTGAAATGCCAGTTGAGATTTACCAATGCTTTTATCCTCTTAGCAATGTCATGTAAGACATTCCTGGCCATTTTTTTTTTATTATCAGCATTCCCACTTCTTTTTATCAGCATATCTTTTGTTGTCTTATTTCTCTGATTTTTTTTATGCATATCCACATTATAATTTTTTTTTTATAATTATTTCTAAGGAAAACACATTATTGTTTATTGTTTTTTTCATTTTTTGGGGGGCCTTTCAGAGTTGATTGTCTCTGATCTCCATTGAACTGAATATCATTCAGATTTTCACACTAGCTCAGAGATGGGGTTGAATGCACGTTAATCTTGGACTTTCGTGTTTGCGAAAAGGCAGTGTCAAAAGGACAGTTTTCTCATTGACACCATTATTATTATTAACTCCCTTCACTCCTTGGCAAAGTTTCTTGTTTTAAAAAGCAATGATTAAAATTGCAATAAAACCTAAACATCTGAAAATGAATTTAAAATTTTCTTTATCCTTGAGAATTTACAACAAAGTTATTATCACTATTTATTTATTAGATTGTTTATTTACACTATTTAATAGTGTTTATTGGACTGGTTGTCAAAACAACAGCTATTTTCTAATTAATTCAGAATCTATAAAATGTTAAATAACAAAGTTTTCCTCATCATTGGTTCTCATAATAATTTAGTAAATGTTTATAAATTTGTGAATAAAAAATTGTCTTCATATTTATTTCTTTATAAATTGGTAAATGATATATATTGCATTGCATTAATTTTCTTTTAGTTTTTAGAATCTTATAAATATGAAATACAAAATTATTCCTGTAAGTAAACAATCTTATAAATAGTGTTTAATATTTTAAATATTTTTGTTGTAAATTCTCAAGAACAAAAAAAAACAAAAAAAACTATAAATTCGTTTTCATCATTAGTTGAGGTTTTATTACAGTTCAAATCTCACACAAGGGATTGAACTCACAAACTTCCAAAATACCTGTTGGATTTTATCAGTACTTTTAACTATTAGGTCATGACAGTTTTTTAAACTCTACTGTTTTTTCTAAATTCACTTCCCACTGCATATCAGTCTGGGGTAGGAGTCATAAGTGCTATCAAGTAACTCCACCCACTCAGTTTCCTAAAGAACCCAGTATGATGCCTTGAGCACTTTCCATAGATTTATGCTTAACAAGTTTTTCCTCACAAGTAACTTAGTATAGTAAGTTGGATCATTACCAGATGCTCTACTTTCCAGGCCTTGTGCCAGACGTATAAATTTAGCATGGTAAAGATCTATACTTAGGTTATCTTGTTTTTTTTAGTAAGACTCTCTTGTTCTTTCTAAAAAGTTTTAATTTTTCATCCAAACAGTTTTTTTTTTTTCAGGTATATCTTAAGATATGAGGTTGAATTTTCTAAAAGAGACACCTCTCCAGATTACATCAGGATCAACAAATTCAACAGGAGTAACTGCATCTGTATTTGCTCTGATGATAAGTAAGTAAAATCTGTTCATTTTCTCAAATTAAGAACTTTTTTCTTTTAAGACTTTAGTTTGAGTTGAGTACTGTATGATTTAATGAGAGGCTCATAAAACACTTGAGTTATGATGCTTAACTTCTTCAGCATGTAAGCAATCATGATTTTCTACAACTTCCCATCCGATGCAGCTCCAAGGAATATTTGTCCACCTACCACTTCTCTTAGTGTCTGTTCTGTTACCCATTCACAAAAATCTATTGAATAGGCCAAGTGACATTTCCCAGTGTCTCTATCACCCTTTATACATATTGTGTATGTCAAATTTTCCAAGCGCTCTTTCCTATTTTTGTGTCCCAGAAACCTCAATTGTCTCTTTCTGACAAGGATAAGTGTCCTCTTTGTACTCATTTTCTTGAAAACTTTCTTGTTGCTCACACTGCCATATAGATGAAGGTTAACATAATACAGCAGCTCAGCATTACTTTCTTTGTTTCTCATGCTTAGTTTAATGAAAAAACTGCATTATTATTGTTGTAAATTAATTTCATCTTAAATATATTTGTTACATTGACAGTAATTCTATTTTGCCACTAAAAATGCCTTTTTTCTTTAATTTTGAAGCCTAATAGAGAGTGAGTGTTGAAACCTTTTCAAACAGAATTTGCTGGTTACATCATCAAACTGCATTTTTAAGCATTAACATTACTCTGAAGACAACTTTTAGAGATTTTGTTTATATTACGTAATAACATTTTAAAAAATTAATCTGTTTTTTTTTAAACGTTGACAAACTTCTCTTTATATACAAAGATATAAATAGTAAAAACCAAAATAAAAATACCTATATTCAACAATTTTTAAAGTTATACAAATTTGTTTAAATATTCTCTTAAGTTCAGAATATCTTGCTTAAGAAAAGATTTTTCAACTAGATTATAAAAATAGAAAATTCTCTAAAAATATTGAACAAATACCCACCAAATTAAAAAGTACACGCATGATATCGAAAAGTGGGGGATCATACAGTTTCCCTAATGTATTTTTGGGGTAAGAAATTAATTCATTGATCAACAAGTATTGACAATTTCATTTGAATTGGATAATTCCAGGATTTTTTTATTTTTTGCAAATATTTCAAAACATGGAGCAGCAATTCTTTTGCTTTCATTTCAGAATGAAAGCAAACATCCATTTTGGTGGTATCTGAATTAGCACTAGTACTTATTTGACAAATGTTTGGAAATGAATCATCTTTTCCCAGTATACTTCAATATTTTAATAAGTTCTGTTCTGAATCTACCAAATTTCTCAACCTCAAAATGGTCGCAAGATATTTCTTGTTAATTTGAGATTAATTCTTTTTGGCACATGATAAAGTGTACAACATAAATGCCATTGCTTTTCTTAAAACATTCACCTTTTGACAGTGTTTCTCCAGTCCAAAACAAGGCCCTGATTAATAGTGAAAAAAAAATTATATTATGCAAGAGAACTGGTGCTAGAGTTAACTGTAATTTTACTTCCTTGAAAGCTTTCTTTAGGTCATATTTTTTTCTTTAAGCTGTTCTAACTTAAGCTGGTAGGAATTCACCAAGGTATTCAAACACTGAAAGGATATATCTGAACTCAGGTACAGGAAAATAGCATGTTATAAACATACCCATGGTAGCATGAAAGAACATACGAAACAAGTATCGTGTAACAGAGAATTGGGTCAGCCCGCAGCCGTATGATGTAACTCAAAGTAAAAAAATAAAAAAAAAAATGATCTAAATGTTGACATTCCACACTACTTCAAATAAAAGGTTAGGAAGAAAGCGACTCAATACTGGAAAGAAAAAAAGCTACAGGACTTAAAACATTTATGAATTTTAGCTGACAGCAGCACTAGCTGCTCGGTCTATGAATGCCGAATGTTTGAGGTTAATTATGACAACCATAACTGAATATACAAATTCTCCAATTGACGTTCAAAGAATTGTTAATGACACGAATGTGAAAGAAACAAGACAAGAGTTTTCAATGCGTATTGCTAAAAAGAAAATGCATCACAAAGGGTCAGCACTCAATGATTCAACTCACTCGCTGAATGACTTGGACTGAAGCAAATAACTTTGATGGGAGTTTCTGTTCAAAGGGAACAAACTATCCAGCATATCTTTGTTGTAAGGGAGATAATTTCTTTTTTTAGTTTGTCATGTTATTTGCCGGATATTTATTTGCCTATATATATATATATATATATATATATATATAAAAATAAATATTCGAATAAGCTATGCATTCCTAGCTAAATATTTATACATTGTGTGAATCATATACATTATGCATAACTATGTACATTACATAAGCAGATCGCGACATTAAATTTTGGGATAGAAAAGTACGTATGTCAAACACCGAAAAAAAATACAAGACCAGTTTTTATCTTTAAATATATAGAGATTCTCCATTTTACTATCAAAGAATCCATCATGTCACGTATATAAAAGAAACAAAAGGAAAGTTTTCAATGCGTATCGTGAAAAAAAAAAAAAAAAAAAAAAAAAAAGGGGTTGTACGCTTTTTGGTTCAACTCGCTGTTTGGCTTGATTGAAGCAGACAGTTTATTTTTGTTAGTGTTCAAGTTTTTTTGTTGTTCTAAGGAAGAACACTAAATTTTTACTTTAATTTGTGAAATGTTTGGAGTTTTTATTTTATTAATTTCAACCAATTCTATATTTCAGCCATGATACGCATTATTTGCGTATTTTACTTTTTTTAAAATAGATTATTAAGCTCATAGCTTAATCTGACAGTCGTCTTTAACATGAAACAACATATTTAGAAAGAAAGCCTGGAAGCTGTCGTATCAATATTTTCTAAAAGAAATTTCTTAGAAATATTAATTCAATTAACTTATTTCTGCTTTTTTTTTTAACAAATCAGATGGTGTGTTGGTTGACACCAAGGCCATGCATATGCGTTTTAGAATCTTTTCCAACAAAGGGGAACATCGTCTTGACCAGAGAATTCATTGGTAGCAATAGAAGAGTTTTAGTTTCGCAAAGCACCAAGATATCTTTAGAACATTTCAAGAGAAAAGATTCTACACTACAGAAACTGGTACGAATATTGAAGAAAGAAAAGTTGAGGTGGGGGCAGGTGATTTTCTTTACTATATATCTCCTTGTTTTGACGTTAACTACTCCCTCTCCCAGAAACTAAGATCTGCTTAGCTTCAGCCTATGTTCTTAGCTGTAGTATAAACCACAAGTGTGGATTGAACAGGTGTCTGTTCAAGAGTCTGGCAAACCACCCCAGCAGATAGGTGTGACCCGGAAACTAGTTAGTAGTCGTCAGCCACATGCTCCTACATAAAGGACTGTGTCACATACAGCCTTAGTGGAGAGGTTTGAACAAATGATTTTTATGGTTTTCTTGACCACTTTTCATATCGTTTGTATTGAATTATGTTTAGAGAACGTTTAAGCAAATATTTTATGTGTGGTTTCCCTTCGTTATCATTTTCCTATCTTTTGTAGCTCTTAGTAAAGTTTTCCTTTTTGCTATCTTTCCTAATTTCTCCTAATCCTATCTTTCCTAATCCCTGTTCTGTCGACCATTTACACAAGCAAGTTAGGTAGTTTAGATGCTGCTTTCCGCTGTCCCTCTTAACTTCGATATGTTCTAAAGTTTTCCACTCTGCTGCTCAGTACAAGTATCTTTTGTTTCATTTTCTCTAATACTTCATTGTTGCACACATGTTCAGTCCATGGTAGTCTCAGCATCCTTCTGTAGAAGGACGTTTGTTGCATCAAGTCTATTAACCAACATTCACAGTACTTTCCGTCCAATGTTTAGGGCCGCCTCCATTGTTTCTCTGACCAATTAATTTCAGAGTTTTTACGTCGGTAGTCCAGCGCTTCAGGAATAGTGAAGCAACTCATTTCCTTTAACGTATTCCTCGCATTTCGATTGCAGTTGAGCGTAGTAACTATCTTTGGAGTCCTATTTTCCGTTCAGGCTGTCTTTGGGGGCAGGACCGCCATCGCAGAGCAAACAAGCAAGAACCACCACGGCGTCAAGACTTTTTTTTAAATTCACCCAAATTTACATCAATTCACACAAAATTGATACCAAATAAAAATTAAACTAAAAGAAATCTAGCGACAAAGAAAATGAGTCAGGACAGGAAAAAAGAAAGGGAAATTATACTTGGCTTTGCCAAAAACAAGACACAAGAAATTTATACTCACGGGCAACAAAAAAAAAAAAAAAAAAAACGAATTAGTCTCTTTGAAGACGAGGAAAATTAGAACAAGTCACACGTAGAAAAATAACAGGATTAAACAAAAAAAATAAAAGCGAATTTAAAGTCATAAAAGAAAAGATATACTGAAATATAAAGCTCGGCTTGCGTAGAAAATTAAGAAAATGCGGATTAAACAAAAAATAAAATAAAAAGAAAACTGAAAATTAAAAAAGCGAAAAAGTTTCACAAATAACAGAACAAAAAGAAAAAAAAGGGGGGGAGAGACAAACTTAAAGTGAATTCAGTTCTTCCAAAAAGTTCAAGAGTAAAAATCCCAAAACTTAACAGACGAAACTTGTGCCGAATGAGAAAAAAAAGAAAAACACGTAATACCACAAGGCGGAGCGTTTGGCCGACTCAGATCGGAAGGCGGTCTACTTTTCTTCAGACGGGCAGAGTTCTTCTGAATATATGCGTTCAGGACAGATTCATTAATGGGGGGAGATGGATCATACCATAATAGTAAAAGTCAAATACAGTGTCTTTAGGCGTGACAGATGTCCCTTATATCCTGGACATGTCCCGTATTTTATCCCCTGTCACGTACTGACCTTTCAGGAAGATTGTAGTGATATGTGGATTGATTAATTTACAAGTCTTACTCATGATTTAGATTAGGAGATGGGACTACGCATGAGTGTGACACTATTGGAAAAGCAATAATAAATTGAAAAACACTAAATTCCAATGACCAGATGAAGGAAAATGAAAGAAAAGTATTTGTATTTTATTGGGGAAAAAAACTAGAAGAAGGTAATTAAATTTTCCGCCGGAGAGGTAAAACAAAGAGACCATCTGGTTCCGATTAAGAACTGAGATTAAGTGATGAGCTATTCTGGAGGTCCAAGGGCCTCCCGGAAAGAAATAGATAATACTTTTACGACCATTGAACAACGGACAGGAAGACGGACCCCAGGTCGAGATTTCCGTCGATTGATAAGGATTAACCTTTAAAAGCAGACCGGTTCTCAAAAGAACATATGTGGAGATTGACAATTAAATTTTTCATCTGCCGAAACGCGATAAAATTTCCCAAATCAAGGGATTGTCCTCTTCTCGCCACTTGTTGACCAAAGGGTTGAGGAGGAGATAAAAATGATAAATTTCAGATGCGAAAACGACCACACACAAAAGCACGAATGAGAAAGAATTTTAAATGATAATTAAAATTTGGCCAATGGGTTAGACCACGCCTAGCCCTTGGGGGACAGGTTTGGTCGGGTGACCACGGAGGAGAGGGCCCAGGTGGAATTTCAGGGAAAGCGGATGATTTTCCATGTTCCTCGGGCAGTGATGGTGAGAGACACTCCCACAAAGCAGGAAGGAGACAGGTTTGATCAGGTGACCAAAGAGAAAAGGGCCCAAGTGGAATTTCAGGGAAGGCGGGGAACTTTCCATGCCCCTCGGGCAGTGATGGTGAGAGGCACTCACGCAAAGCAAGAAGGAGAAGGCCCAGGTAGAATTCCAAAGGAGGGAGGAGGGGCTCCCCCATATTTGGACATTTTCAGAGAGGGCCCTGATTGGTTGTTTGGAGAGCGCTGGCATACCCAGAGCACGTCATGCCCCACCAAAAATCTACCAAACGATCAACATGAAAAAACACTTTTATGACATTAATAAATATGACAATTTCTTAAGGAAATCAAATTGTATTTCAAAACTAAAACACACATATTACTGCTCCTAGTATATAAAGATTTTCCTCGGGTGCACTTAATGCTACAAAGATTGACATTCTTAAAGAAGAGAAGCAATTTAACGACAATATTAAATTCAACGGGTTTAATATACAGAGGTGTGTATGCACAATAGGTAAAAAAGGCTTTCAAATATAATTTACATTTGCGGACTTAATTGTTAGAAGAATGTCCAAGAAACAAGTGGGATTTGCGGTCTCGTGGCATCCGTACCTCATTAACGTCTGAAACGGCGGCTCCAATAAACGTGTGGTCACTGTAGCTGTTACTTGCAAAAGAGAAATATTTTTTATGGTTTAAAGATTTCTTTCTTACACGTGAAAATAGAGTTGATTGAATAAATAAAATGTCTATATTGTTTACTTTATAGTTATTTCTTAAATGGAGTTTATTTTTGGTACAAAGTCACTGTCCACATGTAAAACGTATAACCGAAGAATTAAAACTACTGTCAGACAAATCCACTTCCGGTTGTTAAACTGCTGGATGCGACACCGGTGCTGTTGGAGAAGATCGTATAGTCTGGGTAACTGGGTAAGGGTAAGAACTACGGCATTGGTGGCCCGATCAGACCAACTGATGCCCAGAATGAGTCTCAGACAACGAAAGGCGCTGAGGCGTCTCTCTTATCTGAAGTAGAGGCTCTAATTCTCTCTGCCGTAAAACTGCACACTGATGACGCATGCCCTATAGACTGCAGTTTTGGTATTCGTAGTAAGTTTTCTGTTCTCCCAGTCTCTCGAAGTCAGCCTGGCAAACGTGGTGGCAGCCCATCTGATCGGTCTGTTGACCTCAGTGTCGAGGGAGTGGGGGTCTGAAACACTGGAACCGAGGTATGTGAATTCATGAAGCACCTCCAGATGGTAGTTGTTGATTTTGATGGCGGGGGGCTATTCGACGCCATGGCCCATCACGTTGTTTTCTTCAGACTGATGTTATGACTGGGCTCTTGGCAGACTTTTGAAAAAATTTCTCTGAGTCACCTGCATCATACTTATTATAAAACGCAGGTTGTGTGTGTGTGTGTGTGTGTGTGTGTGTGTGTGTGTGTGTGTGTGTGTGTGTACGTTTATATATTGGATCGGATTTCCTACATTTTACAACCAATTTCAACAAAACTTCACAGGACTACGGAAAATTACTACGGTAGTTCTGACAGCGCCAAAAATTGGAAAAACACAATTGTTTTTGCACGAAATCAATTTGAAAACACGATTAAGAGGCATCGCCAGAATGAAAGGGGGACAACTCATATCGAGTTATACTTATTATAAAACCCATGTTGTGTGTGTGTGTGTGTGTGTGTGTGTGTGTCACTTTTGTTTTTGGCAGGTAGTGTTTCTTATTGTCTTGCACACTTTTTCTTTATGTTTACATTCAGAATACTTTAAAAATTCCATTTACAAGACAATTGTTTATAATAAAATTCTATTCAATTGGTAGACTCATAACGATTGAAAACAATGTTTTTGTTTGAGTTTGGGTTTTGAGTTTGTTAAAAAAAAAATTAAGACATGCGTGTCCGTCAACCTTAAACAGTAATCTTTGTCAATTTTATTTTTCAGTCTTTATGATGGTGATACTTGATCTATCTCTTACTGTTACATCCCCGGGCAACGCCTGGATCTACTGCTAGTATACCTATATAATAATTGTAACCTTAAAATAAGACTCATGAGACTGAACAATGTGGTAGTATAACAAATACAGATAAACAGATTTAATCAACAAATCAGATTTATTTAGAAATGACTTACTCGAGGATTCGACAATAAATAAAATGACTACTTTACAGGACGAAAAAAATGTCCCCAATTTTAAATAAATTTTAAAATAAATGAAGAGTATGTTATAGATAATCAAGAGTGTTCTCCCCTTGTTTTGTTACTCTTTCCGTTGAAAGAGCTATTTCTGTTTACTGGGACTATAAAAGGACACTATACACGAACCTTGTATTCTCAGTTGAATAAGGCTTTTTTAAAGCCTACACCTGCGTATTTTTGTCATTGCAGAGTACTTGATTACCAACTCTCATTACAGATTGTGAGACAAAAGCGCACAATAAGTAAATTAATAATTTCAAGTTGTTTCCATTTTTCTTTTCTCTCCTTAAAAGTTTTTGTTCTCAATATTAGGATTATTTTGTGTCCTTCCTCGAGCATCTTGCAGTTTATAGGAATTAAATACGTCCCCGCACTTTTTGCCCCGTTGATAATTATCACCATTTCACCAAAACACTTGATAAAAGACGACGATCACTGGTTTAATAAACGGAATAATAAAGTCCGTATTTAGTCAGATTCCTTACATAAATGTTCACGGAAAAAGCTCTGTATTTCTATCCATGCCTTTTCTTGGGCGACAGCATGTAGTGTTTTCTCACCTCCATAATGAACCGGATACATATGTAAGGAACTATAACATTGTCTTGTTAAGGGGATAAACGGCGGATCGATCAAGTGACCAGCGCCTGGATATATAATAAAGCGAACATCGTTTGCTTTTTGAGGGCTAAGATTTTTCAACCATAATCTGTACTCATCTGATTTAAAAAATCCATCATCATCTCCAATAAGATACAATACTTTTGCTGATGCCAAATCGGGCATATCAAAAAACATAGACTCATCCATTGTACATTGTAATTGGTAAACATCAGAATCGTTAATTTGTTTCCTTGAGTAATTTTTGAGTTTGACATCCTTGACTTTGACACCATGATGGTAAAAAGGCAAAGGAAAAAATCCCGGTGCACCATTCACACTGATCACTGCTTTCACTTTCTGACAATGGGCAGCCATATACACGGCAATAGATCCTCCAAAAGAGGTTCCCAAAATCCCAATTCTATCAGTAAGAATTGAAGGATGACTGGTGAACCAATCGATAGCTTCTTGAAAATATTCAAAACATATGTCTTTGTAACCAGAGTGGTCTTTATAGTGTAAGTATCCAAGGCTGAGTGTTATGAAACCCCTAGAGGCCAAAAGGGCGGCCCTGGTTTCTATTATTCCACCGGCAGTCCCAAAAAGATCAATGATCGCTGGAGATTTGGATCTTGCTTCCTTTGAAATATCCGTATTTTCTGGTAAAAATAAAACTCCCCGAATGTTGCCTTCAGTTACTTCGATTTTCTGAACACCTGGTTTTTTATACCAACGCCGAATCTGGATACTTGTCAACGGTTTCACTTCCGGATTTAACACTTCATTTTCTGTTACGTGATCCTCATGGACAGCCAAGTCGTAAATGTAGGGCAACGCAGAATCTCGTACGATAAGGCGGGAAAATTCTCCCTGGTATTGTTCCATACTCCAGAATAAACCCATTGGATCAAGGCCGGTGTAAGTCCCTGACAAAGAGGGATCACGTGACAAATTCAGTTGACCATCAAACGAAGCTGTGAAGTGACCGAACGACAAGAATGTACTCCTTCCCTTACTTTTTTCCTGTGTCAATGTTGCGCTGATGGTCACTCGCTGTTTGCTGGTCAATCCAGATGCTTTAATGGTCAGTTTGTCATCAATTAGAGCATCATTTGGAAAAACTTGTAAACTAACCCATCGGCAAAATCTTAAGTTATAGGTTCTCCTCCACAACACAGTGTCAAGGAAGTTTCTGGCGAGTCCGAAGAACATGTTCTTCCGTATAACCTGAAATATGAATCGAAATAGTTTTAAACAAAGATTTTATAAGGAATTTTATAATGAGTTTTTTCTTATATAATTGTCACATTTTGTCAAATGAAGGTTTTTAACAGATCCTCAAATAAAATAAATGATTTTCCTTATTAATATTCTAGATATTTGCTAGGTTAATTATAAACAAAGCCATGTGAAAAGGTAATTAACTTTAGAAACCGTCTTATGCCGCTCGTCAAATTTATTTGGATGCTTGTAAAATTTGCATACAAATCCTGTCTGATTGCAGTGAAAGAATAACAAGTATGGCGATGAAAGAATAACAAGCCTGACGTTGAAAGAAAACTAGTCTTACAGCGATAACAAATAGTCGTGCATTGATAAATACAGGGTTTACTGCTGTGTATACGGATATAAGTGCTTTCTATGCACCCCAATAGGTTTAGGTTGACGGTCATATCACGCTGAACCACTGGTTCTCGTTCGATCACAGCAAGGTCACGTATGGTCAGTAAATAGATGGGTGGCCACTTGGGAATACAAGGTGCTCTAAGCTTGGATGTGCGGTGGTGTGTGTAATGGATAAAGGCTCGGAATGAGAAATCGGAGAGCCGATTTCAAATTCCAGTCGGGTTTGTTACATTCACTTGAGAAACATATGACTCCATCTTTTCTCCCTCCAGCTATGGATTAAATAGAAAGACAGATTGTCTCCTATAGCCTTGGCTGTCTACCAGTCTACCGCAGAAAGTAACGGCAGCCTACTTCGGGAATTCTTCTGTCAAGTCGATCATGAATCGAAAAGAGACATGATTGCCCAAGAAGCGTGTATCAAGCATGGCATCTAAGGAAGGACTAGATTAAGTTTAAATGTAAAACGCATAATGAAGCATCAAAGGAAATAATTAAAGTTTGAAACTTCAAAAATAAATAGAATAAAAATTGCATCTTGGGAGAAATTCTAATTCTAAAACGAAAGCTTCCTTGTGGAAGCTTGAACACAGAACAAGACAGATACGGTGTCTATAGAAAATATTATCTGTTTATTATTCTTCCTAATAGAAACCATTTGTCTAAAACACGAAGTGTACAAAAACGAATAATAATAATAATAATGATTCCTCTATTCCTTCTATGCTCCATGTTCCTGCAGAAAAGAGACGATTATGACTCCACATTTTCCCGTCCTTTATAGCTTTTAATAAAGTTTGTCTTTCTGATCCGAGTGGGGAAGTTGGTTGGAGTAAAGAACTAAATTAGACGCTGGTTTGGAAAAATGACCAAAGATTTATTTTCATTTACAAGATATAAAAATGTCTCTAGTAAGTCGTATAGTGTAACGTTCGAATGTACGATGTACGTGGCGTGAAATGTGAACGTGAAAAAGGAGTATGTTTAACCCGGCTGACTGCTTGTTGGCTATCGGTTTGGGCTTGTCGCGTTAATAGTGATATCTGTTCTCTTTCTGTGTTCACAGGAGGTCGTTTTTACAGCCTAATGGTCGGACGGGCAGTCAGCCGTGCTCTTGGGTAGCCTCTATGCCTAGCGCATGTGTGCGAATCCCCTCTCTCTCTCTCTCTCCCGCTCTCTCTCTCTCTCTTTCTCTCTCTCTCCCGCTCTCTCTCTCTCTCTTTCTCTCTCTCTCTCTCCACCTCTTCTAATCCGGCATCTTTTATAGCCTCTAAAAGGGAGACGCACGGGCGTAAACATCTATAGCAAGTGAGAGTCACGTCGATGATGGCCAGCACTGTGGTACATTTGTGTTTGTTTGAAAATTTGTTTTGAGTAGAGTGCGGCGTGTGTGTGACTTAGCTAGACAAACGTTGGTGTATAGTCAGAGATATGTTTTCTAATAATTGTATAACCCTATAAATAATTGTATAACTCTATAAATCTGTTATCTTTATGTGTAAATTGTTTTTTCTGCTACATTTCTACCATCTCTCCTAATCTTTGTCCAACCTTTTGCACATGCTCGTTAAGTAGGTCATGCGCTGCTTTCCTCTCTCTCTCTCTCTCTCTCTTGATTTCAATATCAAATTTTCTAAGCTGTCTTTCCTCATTATGTGCTCTAGAAATTTCAACTCTTTCTGATGCTAAATATAAGTGGGTTTTTTTCTCTAAACCTTTATTGTTGATCCCATGTTCAGACCATGTTATTCTCAGCATTCTCCTACATCTTTATATTCAAATCTTTCTCTGCTCTCGTTCTGTCCGTTCCCTGACTTCTGTTGAGACCATGTTCCCTTCCGTGTTGAATTACTAACTCCCTTGGCTATATGTGGGATAACTACCCATTTTGCATTGGTTTCCTAAATAAATAGCCTTTTTCTATTCTATGTAGCTTGGCTTAATTCGTCTTCTTATAGCTAAAAGTTTCAGGCCATTTTCACTTTCAGCTAATCAGCAGCAGAGATAGGTACCAGGTACCAGCACAACTTGTTTACCTTTTTTGGACCGTCTTTCTTTTCTTCAAAACGCCGTAATATTCCAGCAAGCTTACTGATTTTCCTTTCTTCCTTTCACCCAACATCTTAATCCGAAAAATATTTTCCATAGATTCTGGAGTGGATTAGTGGAACCCCGTGGTATAACGAGTCAGGTGTGGTTGGCGGGGCTGGTCTGTCTGTCTTCAGGGTTAAAATCGACACTGGTTAGGTGTGTTGATGGCCCGACCGTCCAGTGATGAGGTCAATGTGTTGAGCCGAAATGCCGATTGTCGGCTAGGCGTGTTGTTCTTATATTTGTGTTCATTTTTTTTCTTTTTTTTCTGCAGCAATGTTCGTGATTGGCTATTGCATTTTAGATCTTAGTGGTGATTTGTTTTGTGGACCGGATGTGAGACTCGGACACCCTGCGCAAAAAACGACTGTTTTATTTTGAATTTTGCTTTCTTAATGCTCACATCCGGACGAGCATGTCTAGTGAAATGTATTTGTGAATGAAAAAGAGATCTTGATTAAAGTCGTATAACATATAAAACAAAAATCAATCCATTAACAAAAACGAAAAATAAAGAAAAATTAATCATTGCGGTAGCTTTTACATTTGGAGGAAGTAGAGTGTTCTCATATCTTTATCGTCAAACATATTGCTTGAAATCTTCTTTTTTTTTTCAAAGTAAAGCTTAAAGGAATCTAGTAATATATATATATATATATATATATATATATATATATATATATATATGAAGAAATATAGCCTTAAGATGTACTATATTTATGGGATAAAGTGCTCAATATTAGAGATAGAGCGTGTGTAAATATAAAAGTGAACATAGAAGTCAACACTTAGAGGCTACACTTCCACGATCTTCAACATGCCTAGGGGTATAAAGTAGTCCTCATTTTCACAAATCCGCCACTGAAATTTTTTTCCCTTTGATTTAGATTAAATTTAAATTTGAACAAGGGAATGACTCCTATCCAAAAAAGAGAAATCCAGAAGATGGAGGTCACATCGACAAGGTCATTGAGTAATATTGAAATGCATCATATGTATTCATAATTGTGTATGTGTGTTTGTCTAGCAGGAGGAGTTCTAATCTTTTCATTTTTGTGTGGTCAATCGGCGTAGTAGGGTGGTATTCTATTGATATGGGGTTGTTTTTATATGCGTACTCTTTGTATTAGATATATGTAATTTCTATAAGAATGGATTCAAAGTTGGATGTAATGTAATGTTTTAGGTGTGTGTTTATAGTTGATAAGTGAAACATGTTAGATTGATAATCGTTTAGTATTGGTCCTTTATCTTAACATGTCTAACAAAGAAAATCGACAAGGCGAGAAAAGGGGAAGGAGAAGCCTAATTTTACGTGGTCTTCAGAAAGGTTTAACTCTTCTCTGTTGCAACCTATAATCACGAGCAATTCTGCAGGCACTACTTAATAAATTTAATAAACACAACAGGAGGCACGGTGGAGTAATGGATAGCGGCTCGGCTTGGAAATCTACCTTAGGCATATTGAAGTTCCCCCTATCGTCTTGTATCTTGCCATTTAACGGGTTTGTGAAACTGGGGGCATAGGAGTGCAGAAGCTTTCTTTGAATCCGCTAATCTATTTGATAGGGTAGGCTGTCCAGCCTAGGGTTTTAGAAGGAAGACCCAAGTTCAAATTCCAGTCGAATCCATTACATTCACTTACGTGTTAATACCCTTGGGAAAGGTATGGATCTTCTTCTCGCTCCAGCTATCGGTAAATTGCAGGATTCTATAGCCTTGGATGACAACTGGTCTACCGCAGAAAGAAATGGCAACCTACCGCGGGAAAAATCAGTTATGTATCGAAAGATACATGATCGCCTAAGCGTGTATCACGCATGGCACATAACTGGCTGATATAAATACAAGTATACAAGGAAGTGGTGGGATAGTACAAACAAGACGCGTAAGAGGACGGTGAACGAAACTCATTGTATTTTATCATACTGTTTGGATCTTGTAGACTTTCCTCCAACGATAAGCAATAAAAAGAATAATAAATTGTCAATTTGAACTTTGAACTGTCAGCAATTTATCGCAAAAAATCTTCCTTGTATCATCTTTGAGCCGATAGTTTAAATATGCAATCAAGTCGTATGGTGAACTTGCATCACATTTTGTGTGGTGGTCTACATAACCATATTGTCTAATAGTGAAGAACATCACGTGTTTCAGGCTCTCCTCCCCACCCCCACCCCAGAATGGCCACATTGTCGCAGTGTTTCTTAGTTTATTGTCTTTCCAGAGCGAGCCGAAACGAGTACTGGACTGTGAAGGATTTAATTTTGTATTTGAGAAACCTCGACCCTTGGTTGCTGACAATAGTCTCTACTAGATTTGTCAGTTGCTGGTGAGAGTCAGGCATATTGCGATGACAAATATATAAATCTGTTACTTTTGCGACAAAAAGGCAATGAAGTGTTTGGGTAAGCGACCAACTCCTCCACATAATCCCCGGATGGCGAGAGTAGTGATACACATATGCATGCCAACACCCCAATAAGAACGTGTAGCGATGGAGCGAGAAAAAAAAAACACCTTTTCTGATAGACATTGTGATATCGCATGGCCTGAAACTCTTGCCATTTAACGGGTTTGTGAAACTGGGGACATAGGAGGGCAGAAGCTTTCTTTGAATCCGCTAATCTATTTGATAGGGTAGGCCGTCCAGCCTAGGGTTTTTGTTTTTACCAACATGTCTCTCTTACTATTTGTTTCGCCATTGTTATCTCTTCCTTTTGATTACATTTTGAGGAAGTCCGGCAAGTGGACTTGGAAATCTACCTTCGATATATTGAGGTTCCACTTATCGTCTGGTTCACACTCCTACCTGGTCTTATGAACAGGAGTAGAGGCTTATCCCTTGTTTCCTGTTTAGGATTGGGTTTCTAGTTCCTTCTAAAGTCCTTTTCTTCTCTTTCACGCCCAGTAGCCCCCTTGCGTCTTAGTGGCATTATCGAATTGCTTGCTGTGAATTGATTAAAACAAATATTGAGATCTTTGACAAACAGATTTTTGTAGTACTCTTTGAACCCGTTGCAGATACTAGCCAACTGTCCACCCAAGAGGGGACATTTCATCACCGCCGACTCAACACGGGCCAATCGGTCCTGGCTGTCATAGTGTGCACATCTCTTAGATCGACTTTGAGTCGTAGTGATTTTGAAAGTTTGGCTGTTTGTCTTAGTGATTTATTAGTTACAACAGCCTATTTGGTTGACTGGTGTTCAATTTTCAAACATTTCATCACACTGGAAATGGAAATACTTAGTCAAAGAGGAAAAGAAACATTTGCACACGAAGGCCATTTATTTGTATTTGATAAGTTTAATAAAAGAAACAGCAACATAAAATCTTGGCGTTGTAACCAAGATTTGAGGTGCAATGCAAGGATTCATACGAAGCAGTTATCAAGGAAGTAAACAAGCATTCCCACAATTCGTCAGCGGCCAATGGAGAAGTGGCTAAAGTGTACACAGCCTTGAAACATCGTGTGCCGAAGACACAGTTGAAAATCCAAGTGCAGTAATAAGTGAAGTATTAGCAAATGTATCTCATTTGTTTTTAAAAAAAAAAATCGACGAAAAAATGTCACTCCTACTTTTGCCAATTACGATGCATGGATAGTGTGCATTCCCGAATCAAGGAATTGAACTGACGAGTCCTCTTCCCGGGATCAGTTTGTAATGAATAATCAAGGGTGGTCGCCCCTTGTTTTGTTACTCTCCTTTTTGAGGGAGCTATTTCTGTTTACTGGGACTATAAAAGGACACTATACGCGAACCTTGTATTCTCAGTTGGCTAAAGCTTTCTTAAAGCCTACACCTGCGTACTTTTGTCATTCTACAGTTAGTCTCATGAGCTAAAAAGATATACTTGCTCTTAGCAGCACGTGTCTATCCCTGCACCAGGTGAAGTGGGCTTCCCGGCTTGTAACTTCATCTATTCACAATGACTCAACAAATTATTCTAGTATGTATATAAGTAATTAGAAGAGGGAACAAATGAAAAGATTAAAAATCTATCACGGTTTTCTATTTCACTGCAGCAGATGTTAAACGCATAAGAGTATTATCGCCTCTTTTCTTTCTTTCTTTCTTTCTTTCTTTCTTTCTTGCGTGTGCTTTTTCTTCCTTAAAATCAAACAGCATCTTTGATATTTATTTTTTCTTCTGTCTTTCCTCGCAAACTCGATGGAATGGTTCATTATTTATCTGAAGTAATGGCAGGGCGTAAAGCACAAGTAAACTAACGAAGAAACAAGCAGAATGATAATTAGACGATATCACTAATGATTGTTGTATGGCGAGGCATTCAATGGAAACTTACTATTTAGTAAGTAAGCTTAACAAATTAAACACAATACCCCTGGGGAACTCGTTAAGGGTCGGTTTCACTGTATTGGTAACGGTAAACACTGCTACACGGCGAGGTGTCCAAGAAAAACATGGCTTGATGTACACGTTACTAATTCAAGGGCAGTAACTTTAGTTATTTTAATGTTATAAGGGGAGAAGCGAAAACGAAAGGAAAGATGCCATTTATTGTTGTATTATAAAATTTAAAAATCAAAAAATTATAAAATATGAAATTTGACTGAAAAATAATAAAAAAGATATTTGAATAATTTAAATAAAAACAATCTGAATGTCTTTTAAAAATATCGAGAAAAAAGTCGGGACAATGCCTTATCGGATACAAATGTGGTGGTAGGATACACACTAAAAAGTAAGTACCTCCATGAGATCGCTAAAAAAGAACATAACGTGATGAAAAAGACGCCAAACTTGACGAAAATATGTTCATGTTATTATTAAGAGGAAAGATCAAAATATTTTGGGGTTATTTTTTTACATTTTTTAATCGTTCCGAGCACGTCCGAAATTTTCGTTAAAAATATTGTTTTATTTTTATTTTTGAGTCAGCAAAATTGACAGATAATCGATTATGGCATCCATTTTTTTTTTCCATTTTCTAAAAATGATGAAAATCTCACTTTGAAATTCTTTTAAAAATCAATTATAATTTTTTTCAAAACTTATTTTCAGAAAATCAGAAATTAATGTTTATTTAAAATATTTCGAACCAAGGTTTGACTTAGCTTCTGCGCCGAAAAGAGAAAATAAAACAAAGCAGGTCATAACATTTCGCGTCACTTGGCAGGTGTTGAATGACGTATTGACGGATGTACGTGATCATAATTTGTTCTACAGAAGGCGAAAAGTGAAGTTATTTAGATTTAAGTGAACAAATTATTTACCTCGTTATTTTTACTGAAAACTTTCAGCCCTCTATTTTTTTTTTTTTTTTTTTGTACTTATCTTTCACTTTTACGTTTACGATGCTTTATGGAAAATATATTATAAAGAAATTAAAATAAGACTGTTAAGAGTGAGATTAAATTTCATATTTCATAAGAAAGGTATCTAATTAATTTATAAGTACCTTTCTTATGAAATTTTATCAGAAGTGTACATAAAATCCTATAATTTTATGTACATTTATTACATTTTACTGTGTTTTGTATTTCCTTTCATTTTATTATTAATTTTGATATTTCATTTATGGAAAAAAATATCATAACTGAGATTAATATAAAAATAAGATCATATAAATTTCATAAGATGATACTGATACTTGTAGGTACCCTTCTCAGTTGAAATTGAAAAATCAAATTAACTTCTCCACACGTGTTTCGCAAAAGTAAATGCCTTAACAGCGGAGAACAATGCTTAATTCAAATAACGCAACTTAATTGTATTCTGGTTGGTCTTCCGTACTTTATAATTACAGCCCGATTATAAACACAAAATTACATTTCTTAATTACTTGTTGGAATTTAATTTGAGAACAACAATTTCACAAGTTTACATTCTCACTATTTTTTCTATCCTCACTCTAACCTCTTTTTCATATCAAAACCGGCTCCCAAGGCCTTCATTGTTATCAGAGATAAGAATATATTTTCTAAGGAGAGAGCTGGAAAATAAAAAGGAATTCCACCACCATTATTCTTTCCATGGAGCCATAAAGTCTGTGAGAAACCTCACAGCTTCTTCACTTCAACCTGTTTTCAGTACCTTCGAAACCGGCTCCCAGATTATCAGAGATGTGTTTTCTGACCAATAGAGGAGCCAGGAAATTTGTACAACGATTTTGGAGGGAAAAGTGCCCGATCCATCGGAGCCTACCAAAACTCCATAAATTTGGAGAATCTTGCCTATTTTGCCAGTGAGATTTCTGCCCACCGTCTGTGAGGTCGACATTAGGGAGCTCCAGAACCTCTTTCACCAAAGAAAAACTACTAAAAAGGGCTGTCAAAAACGAACGTCGGTCCACTATTCAAGACCAATGCAAAAAGCTGCATCTCTTCACCACTCCTTCTGACGAACGCACTGGACTTCTGACGTCGACCTACGAACTCACTCAAATTGCAGGATTCCTTTATCTGCGAACGAATTTCCAACTCTACAAGAACTGTGAGTGTATCTATCTGAACCTTAACAATAATATTCTAATCGCTTAAAGAACTATTTAGGCGCTCAGAGAAATATTTTGAGTAAGCCTTATTTCTGTTAAGAACATTTTCTCTTTTCCCTTTCTTTCTCTCCTAATTGTCCTTTTATCCCTTTATCATTTTTTTTTTTTTTTTTTTGCATATGTAAATAAACACTTTCTTCTTTTATCGTTACTCACAGAGCAGGAGTTTTTTCTTTATTCGTACGTGCCTAAAAGACAGAGTTTGTCCGCTCTAATCTTGTTGTTTTACTCGCGTTTTATCGCAATTTTTAACCTTTGATGCTGGAAAACCGGGACAAATTTCCTAGCATTCTGCGGATCTTCTGATTAGTCAAAATGATACAATTTACAACGCGCTAAAAAAAGATCTATCTCATAAGGACACTTAGGAAACCCGATGTGGCTTTTAACTAATTTTATAATATTTTAACAACTTAAATGTAAAAATCTATTATAATTAAAGAAATAAGAAATAATTGTATTAAAAATTCATTTTTCATCGAAAAAATCTTTTGCTTTCAGAAAATATTGTCCATATTCCTAAAAACAACTAAAAGCAAATAAAATTATGAAATTAAATAATATCTTTGTTTTATTGAGGTTTGTATGTTACAATTCAGAGCTGATTTTCAGGTAGGGGGGTCCAATTAAAAAAAAATGATTTGCATTCCAAAGCCCTGTGCTTTTAACTATTGTAATCACTAAACCCGATGCGATCGAATTTCTAGCGTTTTCATAAAATTAGTTATGGTGGGGGGAGGGAATAGATATAAAAAAAATTATTTCTCTCATGACTTTAATAAAAATAACATATTTATAATAATTTCGATCATCTGTGAATAGTTTCTGAAAGTTTAATTAACATCCGACAATTATTTTTATTTTTGCAAGATTTTTCCAAATTAATGTGTCATACAAAAAAAAAAAAAAGCATGCGAAAAATTGTCATTATTTTGTCAAATTTTCATTATTTTACTAGTTCCAGTGATACAAAGAGAAACAAGTTTTTTTTAATCAAAATTTAGAATGTTCTAAAAAAAAAAAAATGGGAAAATTTTAAAAAATAATTTTAAAAAAAAATTGGTCTTTCCTTTTAATAATAACATAAGCAATTTAAAAAACGATAAAATTTTGTTTTCGTCAAGTTTGGCGTCTTTTTCATCATGCTATGCTCTTTTTTTTTTTTGCGATCTCATGGAGGTACCTACACTAAAGCAGAAACTGGTCGGTAGGACACACACTAAAGCGGCACCAGAAATAAACTTTCCTTTGTCTCAGATCTCAGTTAAAAGACTTGGTAAAGTACTCTATAAAATGATGGTGACGGTGGTGATGATGATGATGACGGTGGTGATGATGATGATGACGGTGGTGATGATGATGACGGTGGTGGTGAAATCAAGATTTTTAAAAAATAATAAATAAGCAAACCTTTATCTGCTCTTCTTGTGTCTGATCTTCTTATGCAGAATTTAAAAAAAAATGAGGAAGCTGTAGGTGAACTTCACACTCTCACTTGAGATGACGAGTTAATTTCTGAAATGACCAGCTCAGTAACACGGCATTAAATTAAGCAAACATCGATTTTACATTTTTTTTTGTTTTTGTTTTTTGAGAAAGGGGGAGAGAAAGAAAGAAGGAGAGAGAGGGAGATGGGACTTTTAAAAAGAAATTGAACATCTGTGATCTGGATATTGTTGTAATCATGAAATATTTTTCTTAATAGATTTTATATGAAATTGGAAAAAATCTATATCTGTACAACAGAAGATGTGTGTGTGTGTGTGTGTATGTGTGTGTGTGTGTGTGTGTGTGTGTGTGTGTGTGTGTGATATTTATGTGCGTTCACATTTCCCAACCGATTGCTTTGAAATTGTACGCACATGTTGCATATTTACCAAAATAGGTCAAGACCAAGTTTTCAATCTCAAGGTCCCCGGGTTTGGCAGAAAAATCGATAAAACTGAAGGTGGGTACGACTTTTTGCAAAAACCAAGTCAAAGTTACACGCGAACAAAATTTTTACTGAATGAGCTGATGCTCTTTGCACTTAATGCAAAACCTAGCTCAGGTCACCAGGTTTATGTCGAGAGCTTGATAGTTTTCCTGCGACATTGGCTTCACACAAAAAATTGCAAAAATGTGTGAAAAGGCGGGGTTTTCGTACTACTTAAAATAAAAAACTTGAACAACTTCCTCCTTTTTTATCCGATTTTCTTCAAACGTTTACAAAAATTTGCCATCATGCAAGAAATAAGATAGTGTCGTTTTAGTCCTGCTCACTTCCCCACGTATAACAAAAAACAAAAACTGTTAAAAAAAAAGACATTTTTTTACCATAACTCCCTGATTTTTCATCCGATGCTTTCCAAATTTTACATGTAAATTACATATGACACACAAATTGTCTTCCGTGAAAATTTTGTTTAGATTATTTCAGTTAAGTGGACGAAATCTGCGACAAACTCGGTCTAAAATCAGCTTTTGCCATTTAACCAATATTTTCTTCATATGATTCCATCCTAAATTCTCATTCGAACAACCTTTGATGCAAAGATTGTTTGAGAAGGATTATTGAAGCGTTAAAAGTGAAAGATTCCCGAAGAACCTCTTACTAACTTACAGTAAACGTGCGAAGAAGGAGGGGGCGTTCATGCGTTTGTACTTGCAGTTGAATCAAGCTCTGACGCTTCATCCCTGTTTTGTTTCATTATTTGATTTGTGAACAATGCCATACTATTTAAAATTTATTACGGCCATAAGAAATTTACTGAATATCTAAAACATTGAAACAATTTAACGCCGACCAATGACCACACAAGAAGATTTTATCGATGGAATTCCTCTATTAAGAACAATCAAACATGCGAAGGGCATGCCGTAAAAAAAGATGATGGGGAAATATCTTAGTATACTGATGCATGCAAGCGGAAACGCAGGCAGACATATCTAGACAGATAGATGCGGGTATACTGAGGGGTGCGGTTATACAATTGCAGCCATGTACACCTGGGCAACCCGGTTACCTCGGCTAATAAATTATATTTTCTTCTGCGACAAAGCCGATATCAACAACACTTGAGTCAGATGGATTTCGTGAATATTATTAAAACTTTAAAATATTTAATCTCAAAACTGTATATAGTGCTTAGCAAGCTAGTTGCTATAGCGTTGAGTTTGATCTAAGCTGTTAACTTCAATCTTATTATCTTGTGCCACATTAGATTTTAACAAGTATATATAAATAACCTTTAGTTTGATATTGTATATGAAAATTTGTACAAATTTTAAACAATTAAAAAGCAAAATAATATGTCTAAGATAATGTTTGGGATATTTTTTAAGTTGATAATTTTTTTTTTTTTTTACAATTGTGTGTTATGCAAAGCCAAGATATAATTTGGATTGTAAGAATAAGTTGTTGCTTTTTTGCGAGAGAATCTTGCGTTAACTTTTTTTAAAGAATAACAATGATTTTTCCAGATACAAATATTACTATTTAACCCACAATAGGGGGGACAGATGGATTCACATCGTTCCTGTGGATATTTACGCGTAAATGAATACAACGAATTCGACTGAAATTCGAACTCGGCTCATTCCGAGCCTATCTCCTTTACACCACCCGCACACCAGATGATAAAAGTTTAACAGCGAAAGACCACTAGAAGTACATTTTTAAACTCTAATCCACCTACGTAAATCATAAGTGTTGTCCACAGTTGTCTTTGCCCTTGTTGGGATGTTTTTATTTCAAATTGTGCTATTTAATGCATTTAGTACGCACTTGAGAAAGATTTATTTATGGATAGCATGTAATTATTCCCATTATTAGAGATGAAGAATTTAGCAGATCACTAGACACATTCTTTTTTAAAATCATTTCACACCAAGTAAGATGATAAAAGCCATTAAAGGGGGATTACTGAGAATGAAAGAAACGGAGAGGACAATAAACGGACAGGATTTTTAAGAAGACATACGATTATTGATATTGTATTTAAATTTGTGAAGATCGTAGTTGACGAGAAAGTAAGAAATCGGAAGAAAGCTTGACAAGCGAGAAATACGGGAGAAGAAACTATTAGCATAGAACTTACGGTTAGATCTAGTAATTTCATGAAGTCGTAGTACCAATGAGGAAATCTCATCAGAACAATTTTTCTTTCGGTATCACCCCATGCAAGGCAGTAGAGTCACTAAAACTTAAGGGGTTACAGCGTGTGGAGGAATTGGGAACAGAGACATTAGCAATGAGCAAAAAGAGAAAAGAGTAATCAGGACAGTAGATAGCGATTGACATTGCATTCAAATTTTTGCAGATTAAAGTTGGCTGGAAAGCATGAAGCCGGAAGGGACTTCTATAAGCGAGAAGTAAGAGAAAATAAACAGCATAGAACTTCATAGTTACATCTAACTAATTCAATTTTAAATTGCTGAGATCTCGACGCCAATCTAGTACCGCGTTTAAATTCTTAAAGTCTAGGTACCATAGCGAAGAACACATCCGAACAATTACCATGAAAGAATTTATTTAAAAAAAAAAAAGGCACAGAGAGGCAACCTTACGGCAGTGGGCATGTGACTGAAGCCGAGCGGCCAGATCAGGACCAATAATATTGCTGATTCTTCTATGGATCTTATCAAAGAGCTCCAGGTAAATAGCAGGGGCACCGAACCATATATGGCAGCAATATTCTAAGCATAGACCAATGGTAGACTTATAGATATGCAAGATATATTCCGAAAATAAAAACTGTCTCGCACGACACAGTAAATCGACTTTCTTAGCTGACCTACCAATGGATTCAATATAGACTTTTTACTTCATGTCAACTGAGAATGTTAGCCCAGGAAGGTAAATGAGTCACTTTCCTGGAAGACATCATCAGCCATGCTGATGGAAGGCACAGAGGGGTCTCTCAGATGATTAATAGAAAGAAGTGTAGTTTTGGAGACGTTAAAATTGACAAGCCATCTTTTGCCCCAGTTAACGGCGGTATTGAGGTCGTTTTGTACATCAGCTTTAGAATGTTTCATCCACGTACCATGGTGAGCATAAAAGTCACCGGAGACAAAGATGTTTGCAGATAGATGGAGTGAAAGTACATTTTCTATACTGTTAGCTGTTGCGTCTAATATATGCAATCCCATGAAAAGGGGGAGCAATAAAAGAAAAAGAGATAGCGGACAGAGTTTAGTAGCGAAAGACGGAAGCATATGAAAGAGTAGTCAACGGCCTCGAGCGGCAGTTCCCTAGCCATCGGAAGATTATCCCGGATGTAAACACCAGGGCCATGCATGTGAATGCTAAAAACGGCCAAGTGAGAGATAGCCTAGAACCAAGAATTCGTTGGTAACAATGGAAGAATTTAATGTTGATTTCACAAATGGCAAAGATATCTGATGACCGTTCCAGGAGAAAAGATTCTACGCTGCAGAAGTTGGAACGAATACCGTGAATATTGGAGAAAGAAAGATTGAGGTGGGTAGGTGTTTTTTGTTTTTTTGCTGGTTGTATCTTTTTTTTTTTTCATGAGGTATGTTTTGAAGAGAGAGAAAAAGGACCACCATAATTGTCATTATCTGTCGTCAATGGCAACACAAACCAGCCTGTGCATGGCTGGGAGCAGAGCATAGTGTGGCCTCAGGGTAGCCCATTGGAAATAAATGTAGGGTTACCCCGATACTATGCGACTGTTGATCGGAGCAGCCTCTCTAAGCGCTACCAAAGAGTTCGGGCTTCTAAAGACCAGTCGGAAGCAGCAGCCAGCAAACTGACAACCCGATACTCTTATAATGGAAAGTCACAGCCACTAGCTAGTCTGATCACCGAAAAGTAAAGAAGACAGTTAAATTATTGTGGACTTAGCCGAAGAAAAACCGGTGAACCATATCTTGATCAGAGATGAATCTCTAATCCTGTTCAATAGACATGGAAGGACGAAAGGCGAGCTATCTACTCAATAATCTGTAAAAAAAAAAAAAAAGTAAAGCACATAAAATACGAGGGAATCTATATTAAGTTATAACAAAAACATTACATTTATTAAGAGCTACAAAGGACAGAAAATTGTGGAGAGTCATGATCGCTTATGTTCTAAAATGACTCGTCACATAAAGAAGAAGTCATGAAAAAAGCACTATATAAAATTTACTATTTTTATCAATAATGTTGAATGTGTTAAAATTGTTTCACGTTGTAACAAGAACAATCTCAAGTTGATGTTAAAAATTGCAACAAAACAATGTTTATTTATTTAAGATGAAATGATCTATTATGACATGTCTGTAATTTGTATTTAGATACATTGTATTTATTTTCATTTTATCTAATTAAATTATTCATCTATATTGCATGAGATCCATTACTGTACATAACTAGGTTACAATAAATTTAGTATTTTATATGGATACTACTTTCTGAAAATTGGGGTGTAGTAGAGTAGGGTGGTCACAGTAGGAGGTCTGTATCATAGATTGGGTGGGGTCACGAGAATTTTGTACCGGCCTTGGTTGTGTGGACATTAAACATGCATTAAAAAACTTGAAGACTTCCAGCAGTAGCAACAACTAAAACGGATGTAACGAGAATGAAAAATAATGACATAATCAAAATGTTGACATTCCCACTACTTTAAGCAAAAGGAATCTTCCATCAGTATGTGGAGCGAAGACGAAAATAAACACCAAGACAGTCTATCATCAAATGACAAAAAAAAAAAAATGGTTTCTACGTTGAAAGATTCGGGCATCCTTACAGTTAATAAATTAATTCTTTGAAAATAAATATTTAACATTTTTCAACCAACGGGTCGCGTTCCCGGCGCCAATAAAAATCATGCTTTGTGATCCCTTTGAAGAGTATTTAAGTAAAGTCTCTAGACAGACAAAATCAGTAAGGAGAAGGAGCGGCAACATACGACAGCAGTTTGCAACGTGCACGACTTCAAAGAGATTCCCTTACTCATTCACCCGTCTTCCTCGCCGAGCTACGTGGCACTTGTACTCTCCCACACCGAGCTGTGTGACATTTACACTTTCCTCTTCACATTCTCCTTTATCTCTTTTTTCATACATACACGCGAAGAAATCACATTTCTTTTCATCCTAACAAACAACTACAAACAAGGAACTTTAACACAAGTATTTTAACATTCATACACGCCGAGAAAAAAAATTACTTGTAAAAACAAAAAAAATATTCTATATTTTAAAACCTTTCTCGCCGTTTTCTTTCGTAGGTTAATCGAGAATACTAGAAAATCGATAACAGTGAACGTGAGAAATCTTTTTTTTCCGGAAAAAAATGTTTTAAGAAAAATAATGATAATTTCAACTGATAGTAACACTACTTGTTCGGTCAATAAATGCCGAATGTTTCCTTATAAGGAAAAGGTTAATCTCGCAACTACTATTCTTCATCTTTTATGTACCGTGTCCCTTCAGGACGTAGGCGATCATGGCCCTCTACATCTTCCTGTCTCTTGTAGTTCTTAACAACTACTATTACCATAGCTAATACTACAGAATGGCCAAACGTTCTTCTCGTTCACAGTCTTCTGTCAACTTTACTAATTTTCCAACACCGACTGTGCAGTGGCAAAAAATCACACCATCCTGTGAGCGTTCATCTCTTGACAGGTTTAAAATTCAATTAGATTATATTATTTTTTCATGGTATTTAAAGGGAAAAAGCTTGAGAACATTTCTCCAGGTTAATTAAGCTATTTCAAAGAAATGATTTGCAGATGGGTTTTGATTTATTTTCCCAAAATTTTAATTAGTGTCTCATGTAAATATGAACACAGATGCCTTAATTAAAATTTTAAAATACATTGCAATAATTTAAATATATTTTGGGGAACTCGGCGTGGTGTAATGGTTAACAAAATTGTCTTGCTAGATCAGTTACGACTGAAAAGTGAGTTTGATCCTCAACTTCAACTTGCTACATTTTTGGGGTTCTTTTAACCAATGAGAAGTCAAGTTTGAAAAAGTGAAGTGATGATTGGTTAAAGTTGATTTGGAGGAAGAGTGCATCTTCCCTCAGGGAGTGACAGGTAAATATGGAGGATTCCATAATGTGTTTAGATCAGAAAAGATGTTTATTCATATAACATAATCGTCAAAAAGTAGTGGTACGTTTCTTCTTCTTTTTTTTTTCTATGTGCCGTATTCCTTAAGGATCTGGGTAATTATGACTCTCCACAATTTCCTGTCATTTGCCGCTCTTAATACGTAAAAAATGATTTCCATTATTTTTTTATGTGATCTTTTCATGAATAGTGGCAGTGCTCAATGAGTAAATACTAAATCAAATATATAAGCAAAACGATATAAAATCAGCAGCGCAATCCTGCAAAATGAGTACATGGCAAAAATTAAGAAAACATTACAATGCAAACTGATAAATGCAATACACTATCTTTATCTTTCCAGCAATGAGACTCATCACATAAATGGTGTTGTTTCTTGGTTAACAAAAATGTCGCATCACTATTACATGACGACTAACCTATATCGGACAGTCTAGCCGTTCTGAGCTTGAAGGTTAAATTTTGTAAACTTGTATTTATTCAGTGCTATTTTCCCACATTTACACATCCGGAAGAAGAAATCAATGAGCTTTATGACAATATACAGATCATCATAGATGAGACGCCAAAGTGAGATCACTTCTTTCTGATTGTTGACTTTAACAGTTGGCAACATTTAAGTTGGGCAACTGAAGTTGTAGTAGGATTAGGTAGTAATAACACCATACGAAAATATACACTTTCCTCTTTAATAAGTGAGTTACAAAGAAAACTATCCCTCTCTCCTATATATTTCCTTTCCTTCCTTCTGTAGTGACTACTACTATGTTTGCCACACCTATATTTTTCTCGACTGTGATTGGTTAAATAATAAATACTAATTATCACAGGACAATTTACTGATCGCAGTCACCACACTGAATTTTTCCTACCGTTAATTCACAAACATGCTTTTGTTATAAAATCACCGATTGGTTAATTTTTCATCCAATCAGATATTTTTTGTGTTCTTTCAAAATTTCTCCCGCCTTTGTTTCCGGAGCCTACCGGTAATAATAAAAGCTAGGTTTCGTTCCAAAAATAGACAGTAGAACTCAGCAACTCACACGCGTCTACACAGACTATTCATTCTATTCATTGCACACACACACAGAACTTGAATTATATTCACCATCAATTCTCTGTGAACAAGCCAAGTTGCAAACAGCACTGTTAGTTATACAAATAACACATAACTGAATTAACTGTATGTTTTTCTGAATACAATATTCTATTTCAATATAGAACTTTGAACATTCTATTCAGAAAACTTCCTTAATTACATTTATTCTTATTCAAGATAACAGATAAAGGGAAACTACTTTTTTCTCCTTAATATTCACACATTACAAAAATTGTTTTGTATTTGTTGATTTTAATATATATATGTTATCGTTGAAACAAAAATCAGTTTTCCATTGTTTTTCCTTGATTCAAAAATGTATAAATGTTAAATGCTCTTCAACACGCAGCCACATTAATCTTTTCAACACAACCAGCATTTACACTTCTATTCTTCCTACCCTTGGTAACGGACATGAACCCGGACTTAGTTTATGTGGGTCAGTGAACGTCATAAAAAATTCAACGAATAACAATGCGTCCCGCCCAAAATCAAACGGGAAACACGGATGTGTCAAGTCCAATAAAAAGAAGAAAACCACGTACGAGACAAGCGACGCGGCAGTGGAGAGGAACTTGATTCGAGGTAGCAATTCGAGACGCAAGGGTTGGTGATTCATCGGCTGTGAGTTTGACCTGACGTACAACTCCAGAAGAGAAAAAAAAAAGGATGAATGCAATGAATTAATTTCCATCAACCAGAAGGAACACAACAACCCTGTATGAACTCTCAAACCACAAAAAGAACTATGACGATAGTCAACCATTTTAAACACTGTAACCAAATGGAGTCAACAATAAATGATACAATAGACAGTAAATTTGGCCCTTCATCTCTGTATACCATAAAGTAATCATTCCCATCAAGTACTGGAAAATATACCACGGGTACATTATAGAAACTATCTCACTTGTTGGCTATTGTGGCATATGGGGACTTCCTTACTTTGCTCGATTCAGCAGCAGCAGAAATGGAAATAATCAGCACAGTACAACCATAAAAGGCTTGAACAAGCCCTATTTGGCACTATTTTCCATCTTCCATTTCGGCAGACTCTACATTGAAGGTCCACTCTTTTCCACTTTTACAAAGTTTGCAACCTTCGAGCCCAGCTCGAAGGTCTACACAGCTGCGGAAGACGAGGCCTGTCCTGGCAACATGACTCAGATTTCTCTTTCCTCCTGTGGAAACCGGCGGAAAAAACTCCCTTCAAGATGTCACGGCCGCCATTAGCCGTACCTTAAAAAGACGACCTTTACCTTCACAGCCCCTGATTTAAGGCAACCAACATGCGAGAAACCGGACGACTAGTTCAATATGGTTGAGTCCAAACCGTACCTCGTGAACATCGAATTAGGCAGCGCTTTTTCAAATATCGAACTCCCTCTAGCCAGGGAGTACTTGAATAAATCACTCCACATATTGTTAGCCCCTTTTTTCGTCCAAATCCGAGCTGCTCGGCCTGAGGGCCTGGATCAAAGTGTAGTACGCTACCTTTGTGAGCTTTCGGTGCTTTGTCGAGAGAATACTCTTCGGTGCGATCCCATCTCGTCTCCGCGGTCGATCCGCCCTGGAAGACGTATCATCTCTCAGACCAGCTTCGCCAAGTGTTACACTTCGGCGCGATCCTGTTTCCGCGGTTGATCCGCCCTGTGAAGTCGTATCACTATTTCTGACTCGGCCCTGTTTAGGGACTCCGTCCTCGTCAAGTGCTACACTTCGGCGCGATTCCGTCTCCGCGGTCAATCCGCCCCGCGAAGTCGTATCACTATACTGACTCGGCCCTGTTTAGAGACTCGTCCTAACCGATACAACGAATCTCGTGCGACATCGATCAACCTGCTGCTGTTCCTGACAATTCTCCCGTCTGGCAGTCGACCAGCTACCGCCGAGTTTCAACTTTACATTCGTTTCGCCGATACGACCGAAATCAACTACCCCTAAACAAAACCAGTCATACCAGACCCGACACCGATACAAACATATTTCTCCAGAGTACACTCTTGTACATTTTGGATAAATAAAATCGACGTTATTGTTTCTTAAACCTTTGCATTTGTCCCCTCATTGTCTTAGCTGTTCACACCTTTCTTCGTAAAGCTTGCGGGGGCGACATCCTACCAAAGGAAAAACTACACAAAAAAAAACCCTTGCTGTAGAAGACAAGGCCTGACTTAGGAGTTTCATATGGAATGCCTTTGTCTCTGGCTCAAAGTGATGAACACAACACTCAGTTTAGAAAACATTGAAGGAAATCAGCTGGATTTGCCTCTAACACAATGACAGATTTTCCCATGACGTGATTGATCAGCCTGTACATTTTTGATCAGGTGCCAAATGTAGAATCACCTGAACAGAAACCTTCGTCATGCCAAGTTAATTGTGCAAAATATTCTCAACTATCTCGTGGGATATATTCAGGAGAAACACGTGTTTACCTCTCAACGCATACACCAGCCCGCAATATATATATATATATATAACCACTTTTTAAAATAACGAACAACATTCATAATTTATTATTTATGATTGTTATTTCAACATTTTGTTAACTTAAAGTTGTTAAGTTCAAATTTCAAGGATACGATAGGGGGATTTCTACGAGTAAATTAAATATTTTCGTAGAACTCGCCATGGCCTAACTTATTCAATCATTACCTTAAGAATTAAGATTCATCCGGAAATTCAAATAGAAAAAAGCCGTGAAATTTTAACCGGTTAAAAGTAAAACTAATAATAATCAGGAAAAAAAACGAAGCGAGAGGGGACATTTATTACACAAAGGACAAAAATATTTTAATCACCGTTCATCGATTTTCTTTCTGTTGCTTAAGTGAAACATTTTTCTCTATGTCCAAGATAATTTTTGATGTTTTCTCGTGTTCCATTTGTTTTTTCTGATACTGGATCTCTTAGCCCCTTAAATTGATTCAATAAGTGAACAAGGAAAACAAAAGTTATGTCCAAGAAATCCTAAGAGTAAAATAAAAAAATAAGAGAGAGAATCGTTCCCCACCTCACACGCACGCTTTTTAAAAAAAAAAAAAAAAATTTTGTTTTATGGTAACAATTTTCTCAAAGGTAAGTTATTTTTATTTTTTTCACTTTCTGAAAAATCTAAAAACTATAACAGATCAATGAATTATTCATTCAAATTTTATTTCTTCTCCCTAAATGACGATGTGCAGATGAGTTGACTGTATTTTAGAAAGCAGATATGATGGTCCCTTCCATTTTCATTCCTTTCAAACAAAAACAAAAGTAGTGTTGTTCGCGCAGTGTGTTTAAAAAAAAAAGTCATTAAGATTTTTATGTGTCTTTATGTTATCGATAATATTTAGAATAAGCTTGTTGATGTTTTGTTATTTTTCTGTATTTGTTAAGTTCAGCGTTTCAAACAAATTTTGCATACCATATCACATAAAAATGCATCTCATCTTTGGAACCCTTCCTTGTGAAGGCAAGTATTCAAAAGGAAAAATAAAAATGCAATATTTAAAAATTTATCTACTTTCCCGTTGTTAAGTAATAAAAAAAACATCGACACAAAACTTTCACATAAAAAAATGTTTGCATTTGAAATGCTTTTTCGGTGTTTTATTTTATTTTATTGCTATGGACTTACAAAAAAAAATCGCTTTTTATTTTTGAATACTTAATTCAAATATCTTCTCTGAAGTCAAATTTTGGTTTCATTGCGAAATAATTTAAACAGTAATGCATTATCTAATCCGTAACAAAAAAAATAAACTTTTTTGTGTTTTAGATAAAGTTTTCGGATATCTTTAAAAATAAAATGTTAGTTTTTTGCAGGATCATCATCACTAAATCGAACCTTCAATATTGACGAAAATAAAATCAAACAATTTAAAAATCCGATATTTGTCCTAGAGATTTATTTAAAAATACTTCTTACCTTTTGCTTAAAAGTTTTTTTTTTAAGTTAAAACTTGTAGCAAAATAAAGTTTACGACATGGTTAATAAAGCCAAAGGTCAACAACAGTAGTTTACTTTCTATAACCTTCTTATGAAGAATTGAATTAAGTAAGTAGGTGGATTTTTCAGCGCATCCATGTCACTACCGAATGTGACACAACGTTGAGGTTTGAAGTGAATTTACTCCACTGGCAATCCAAATAATACCGTGGACAAATATCTGAAGCCCCTTGGCACTTCCACTTTTGGGGGTCGCATTCATGGGTAATTACCCCAGCCTCCTCCCGAAAGATAGGTACTATTTGGGGTGGGGGGCTTGAGATTAATATTATTTTGAAACTTTCCTGGCGAAAATGCCAGGGAAGAATTGAATTAAGTAGGGAACCACATAAAATTTCACTCAAGGAACTAAAAAAATTTTTTTTTTTAAAAAAAAAAAAAAAAAGGTTTTCGTTTGTGAATTTTTAAAAACTGAGTTTAAATTTATTTGTTCTTTTTTTTTTTTTTTTTTTTTTTTTTCATTTTTCGTTTTTAAAATGCACAACTTTTTAAATAAGAATGAAATTTTAAAATCAGACTGAGTTTCTATTTTGCACATCAAACAAAATATTTAGTTGGGATGTAAGGGAGGTAAATCGGTAGGTATGCAAAATTCGTTTCAGACACCAAATTTATTATTATAGGTGTATAATGGGTATTGTTAAAAAAAAGTTCGAAAATGAAAAAAGTGATATTTAAGCTGAAAATGCATTTAAAAAAAAAAAGTTCGAAAATGAAAATTTTAATTTAATTTAAAAAAATGTAATTTTTAAAAAAAATTAAAAATCTTTCTTGAACCAAGTTTAAATTGATATATTTTTTTCTCTCCTTATCAATAAAATTTATAAATTCGTCCATATTGACAGATATGTCTACATCAAATAATTCTTTCTTCTTTTTTTTTTAAAATTAGTTTTGAAATTAAAATTTTTTTAAAATTATATTTTAATTTTGAAAAAATTTTTTATCTTTCAAAAATAAAATATAATTTTTTGAAATTTTATTTGAGGAAGATTTAAAGTTTGCAGTAGGTGTTAGTACATAATGTTTCAGTTGGGAAAAACATGTCTTCTGGAATACCCGCAACAAAAATGGCGGACTCAGTATGTGAGTCCACATGAATAAATGCAAAGAAACAAGAACTAATAAATGTATAAACAAATGATAATGTATTAAGAAGAAAGGTATACAAGTGAGAAAGACAACGAATTAACAAAAGAGTGGGAAACCTTTTTGGCCCAAAGGATGTGAAACGAGTGAATGTGCATACATATGTGCGTGCATTTTCCCACAAGAGACTTACATACTGATTTGTAAACAGAAAAAGTAAGAAGAGGCTGCGAAAAATTATCACAGAGTATTTATAGTACCAGAGTGCATCCCCTAGTAGCAGTTTCAAGAAAGTAAGTGGAGTTAACCCCACAAGTTTAATACTAATTGCATAAATTTTTACTGAAAATTTGTTGGACAAAACTTTGGTACTCAATCAAAATGTTCTGCATCAAATATCAGCAAAAGGGATTGCTGCTGACTAGGAATGAATGCATGCATTTCTGACAGAATAGAACATATGTATATAATGTAACTGTATTTCTTATATTTTTACTATAGGAATTCTTTTTAAAATGAGAATAAAAGGGGTTACCAGTGGCCAGGAATTAATGCAAGTATTACTGAAAAGTTATGATATGCATGAATATTAATTGTATATTTTTATTTCTTCCACAGATGTTCCGGCCTAGAAAGAATTGTACTTTGTATTTCTATATTACTTATTGATATAATGAACCTGAATGAGTCAGGATTTTATCGCTGCATTCATATAAAGCTCTTAAAAGAATATACAGTGAATTTTGGAGATCTGAACTGTCAAAAAGTGCTGCTTTAGAAAGTAACTTGTGATAACAGAATTCAACTTTTATTCAAAAATATGAGATCACACACAAGAGATAAAACATTCTTGTGAGGTTTGTGGGTCTTCCTTTTCTCAGAAATCAAATTTAGTGGCACATACAAGAACACATACTGGAGAGAAGCCATATTTTTGTGAAGTGTGTGGATCTTCCTTTTCACAAAAGTCGCATTTAATGCAACACATACAAACACATACTGGAGAGAAATCATATTCTTGTGAAGTTTGTGGATATTCTTTTGCACGAAACCCACATTTAATGCGACATATGCGAACGCATACTGGAGAGAAACCATATTCTTGTAGGATGTGTCAAGCTTCCTTTTCACAGAATTCATCTTTGCTGAGACACATGAAAATACACACTGGCCAGAAACAATATTCTTCTTCCAAATCAGTAAATATATGGTTCTTACCCACACTGGACAGAAACCATACTCTTGTAAGGTATGTGGGTCCTCTTTTAAAAGGAAGGCAGATTTAGTTCGACATGTTGTGACACATACTGGAGAGAAGACATATACTTGTGAAGTGTGTGGATCTTCCTTTTCACAGAAGTCAAATTTGCTGATACATATGAGAACACATACTAGAGAGAAAGCACATTCTTGTGAATTATGTGGATTTTCTTTTTCTCAAAAGTCACATTTAATGCAACATATGCATACACACACTGGACAGAAATCATATTCCTGTAAACTGTGTGGTACTTTATTTTCCAAGAAATCAACTTTGCTGAAGCATATGAAAACTCACAATGGAGAGGAACCTTTTTTTGTGAAATTTGTGGATCTTCAGTCTCAAAAAATGATCATTTAGTACATCAGATGGGAACATTAGAGAGAAACTAGTTGTGAGGAGTAATTTCATTTTCACAGAAATCACTTTTAGTAGTGCATTTGTAATTCTCACAGCATATTTTTGTGAAATCTGTAAGCATAGACAGATATATCTGATATCTGTACTGATTTTGTGAGCGATGAGTATATATTTTAAAGATAATTTACAGTGGGAAATAGAAAAGAATGAACTTTTATTTTCATTAAAACAAAAATTACATCCATTATTATAGTGAACACTTCTTATTTGAAAGAGACACCCCATTTTTATTTATGAAATATTGTGTAATACATCTATCAGCCTGTGCATTTCAGAAATTTAAGTAAAGAAAATGTGTCCTCTGGCAGTGATCAAGCCTGTGTCTCCCTCTTTGTAGAGGAAACTTCCTTTTGATCTTAGAAGTACTTCACAGTAAGCACAGCTCTTTTTTACCCTATTTAAGGAAAGCACATTCTCTTAACTTAATAAATAAAATGGGGCAAAATTGCAAATGACTTCTCAGGCCTCATTTGTGTTCAACACCTACAGTCCACCTGTGGCTTATACTTCAACTAAACTGAACAAACTGTTACACTTTTCTGGGAGAGAGCACATTGTATGGCATGATCAACAGTCTGAACAAGACAAGTATACTTGAACCCTCGTTCATGATGACTTGCAACTTCATGCTAGCACAACCATTGATGGCTCCCAAATAGTTCTGTCTACCCAATTTCACTCACAAAGCTTGAGTGAACACATGGTATGGTTTTCAGACACTTTCTAAAGGTGCCACACACTGGGATTGCCTCTCCAGGCCAATAACATCAAAAATACACCTTCCTGATGAGATTCAAACCCAGGTCTCATGGTCAAAAAGTGAATGTTCTACCCACATAGCAACACGCCCATCCTGAACATAGTACAGTGAATGAGACAGATCAACTCTAACATCTATTTGGATGCACTTTACATTTTTGGTAAGCTCGTGGAATGATCACAACTAAGTTTAATCTTTAAAACAATTCATAGATAAAACTGTTTTAAAAATGTATTTTTTAAATTTTATTTTACTATTGAAACTTTGCATGTGAACCCACTCTTTAGATATTATTTTAAAGTGCGTCGTTGCATGTTTCTCATTTAAAAAGGAAAAGATACTCTAATGTCTCTTATATTATTATGTTTAATCATAGTGATGAATTACATTGAAGTGGCCTGATCTGCTCTGAAGGCTAGGACACTGAAATGTCTTTCCGCATTTGTTAATACAATGATTACATTATATAGGGACCCCACTAAAAAAAAAAACAGGAAATTTTAGATTTAATATATGATGAAAAAAATTAACTAACATATCAAAATGATTAACTATATGAATGAACAAAAAAGTTAATTAATATATAAATTTTTTAACTATTTGTTGTTCTAGGATGCTGCAGTTATCACATTTTCAATGCAAGGTGACTGTTCTCTTTAAGAAAAAACATTCAACTTGGGGACTGAAAAAAATGCGAAGGAAATTTACCAGAGTTCTTTAGTTTGATCATCACATCAAAAATTTGGGTTTTTGTTCTGTTTTAAACTACTAAATTTCTATCCTTTGCTTTTATTTCAAATAAACTGTACCAAATTTTCTGATTTTTTTTTGTAGGTCACCCAGCACATCTATGTTTTCTTGCAGAGTTTCCCTAACAGGATTTGATAATAATATTTTTGATGCCTGATTTTATTTTTTATTATAAATATTTGAATAAATATTTTCAAAATATATGAACCAGGATTTTAAAACTTTCAGGCAATTTTTTTTTTAGATGTTTTTGCATACTTGCTTTCCAAGAGAAATTAGTAGTGACTAACAAATTTGTTTAAATTCTGTTATCAAAAGAAACAAGTTTGTTTTTATTTCTAACATGTCATGCAGTTTTGAATAAAATGCTTATAGATGACATTTAAAAAAAATTATTTTTTATATATACATGAGGAAATTGATGCTATTCTTGATTAAAAGAAGTGTTAGCAAATATGGACCTTTGTCCCTGCCAAACAAAAAAAATTATCAAAAGGGCATTTTTTTTTCTTGACACCACTTTTAACTACTTTCACTCTTTGGCAATATTTATTGTTTTAAAAAGCTATGATTAGAATTGTACTAAAACATAAGCATATGAAAGTGAATGTATACATATTCATAATTTAATATTTTCATTAATAGACCCAAATTGACATATACAACAAAAAGAATAAAAAGAAACCTATAAAATGTAAAGGGAGAAAGACTGTTTATCACTGAAGTATTATTTGCAATTTGATCACAAAAGGCATATTCAAAATTATTCATAGAACAAAAATGAATGATATAGGAAGAGATTTGATTCAGTCAGTCATTCATTTTCTACAGTTTATAAACTCTGTTCTGCCTCCCGAGTATACATCCATCTCGTACATGTGCATACCTCAAAACAGCCTTACAGTTATTAAAACTCTGAAAATGAAGTCCTATTCATCAACAAGTTTATTAAAAGCCAATAAGGATAAAACTAGAAAAAGAAATACACACATTAGACTAGTATAAACTGAATAAAAAAATAAAAGGGTAGAAAAGAATATAACAAAAGCATGTGGAGGCTTGAACAAAGAAGCAAGACCATTTGTCTAAATAGGTAAAGGAAAGCAGCAAAATTTTGTTTACATGAATGTGTATAAATTGCTTTGATAACTTCCTAGAAAGGAAGAAAGTTACATTTGGGAAAAGCGTGTAAGTGGATAACTCGGGGAATTTGATTCTACATAGATGTAACACTATTTGGGTTGTTGGTAATTAATAATGATAAAGACTTGGAATATCAATGAAAATGAGATATTGATGAATAAACTACCATAGAAAGGGTTAAATGAATATACACTGATAACAGTTGATTCCCAGAGAATTGAGGTTTATAAAATGAACCAGGTGACCAGCTGAGAGCAATACTTGGTTTGTACGACAGGCCAAGTGTTGACAGTATTCGACAAACAATGCCTGTGAAATTGACATGAGGGGAATTTGGTTAAATGCTAGTTACAAATAAAATCTTTTTGCAGAGATGTCATGATTGAAAACAATAAGCTGAACACCTGCAGATATGTTGACCTTCAGCTGAACAAATTGTCACCATAATGTGAGTTGCAAAATTTTCCATGGGAAAGTGTCTCTTGGGTCAAAGGTAAAAGCCTATTGTTGTGTCATTTCACTTATGAGATGATAGCATATGGAACAATAATTTTTTTTTAATTAGTTTTCAACTGAATGGTGGCAGTTACAGACACAAAAGAATATTACTAATTAACCCATAGCCGGTGGGGAGAAAAGATGGATTCATACCTTTCTCAAGGGTATTTGTGCATAAGTGAATATAACAAACCCAACTGGAATTGGAACTCAGCTCTCTCTGATTAACAATTCTGAACCATTATCTATTACACCCACAGCACATTGAAGCTTACAGCACCTGGTATTCCCAAGCAGTCACCCATTTAGGTACTGATCAGGCTTGACATTGCTTAACTTTGGTGATCATAAGGGAACCTGTGTTTCAACATATGGCCATAAGCTAGGAAGAGATTTAAGTTTTTTCTTTACATTAGAAAGTATCTCAAGTTTATTACAGTTGTGATTGTGTGGTATCATACACTTTAGGATTGCATTTACACTGTCATTTATCATCAATAGGAAATCAGTCACCCTGGTTAAGATTAAAGAATTTATTAAGGACCTCAATTGAAAGATTGTGACTGTCCACTATAAGGAGAAAGGTTGAAAAGTTATATCTAATCAATTTCAGTTACCAGTTCCAACGTTTCAGTGCATTATCACGAAATTCAAGAATGTCACAAATGAAAAATCTCAAAGGAAACCCAAGGTATCTAATTTTGTGGCAAGAAAATCCTTACAGATGCTTTCAGTGGGGTCTACACAGAAGTAAGCCTACCCACCCACTGCAAAAAAAGCACCTCTTTGCTATGATTGGAGAACCAGTAATACCTGCAGATGGTGTTCTAATGGCTGAGTTGTCCATGATCCCAAAGACTATGGACATATAAACACTTGACTTTGGTTTTTACTTGGACTTGAGAGTTTCAGTCCAATCTATTGTTTGGTCACACCAAATTCTAACACAGATTTTAAAGTACTGTTGTTCCCACTTCCAACACCATCTTTATATATAAATGTCAAAATACGGTAACTTAAGGTCAATGTATTTGAGAGATGCTAAGCTTTAACATCATTGTAAAAGACCCAAAATTATATTAAAAGTGATGTAGTAATAGTTTGTAGATCCTTTGGGGCCACAACAGATTTGCCAAACAAGCAAGCAACCCCACACATTTTTAAGAATATAGCTGGTCGGTGTTGGCCAAAACTGCCATGGTTAGGGTATGCTCACAGAGGGATGAAGTTTGATGAAAGAAGCTGCCTTTATTGGTTTGACAGCATTTCCAAGGGGCGATGGGGGATGTGACACTGAGGCTTGATGCAGCAACTAATGAACACTCTGCACAGACTTACAACACTGTACAGCTTGGTGATGATTCCCCGACTCCAGCAAGCAGAGAATGGAACCCCAACTGCTGTTTTAATATTCATTTTTTTAAAGTTACACTTTTATTTACTATAGGTGTGAAAATAAATTCAAGGGAATAGAAATTTCAAAAATATATGTATAGCATTTCAAAAGTATCATCAGAATTAAAAAGTAAAAACACACTGTAATAATTATCAGGAATAAGAATTATTTCTGGTCATTTTTACTTTTCAATTCTGAGGATTTTGAATGCATTCTAATACATTTTAAGTTTAAAAAATCTTTGTCAATACAAATCATACAATGATAATTTTTTTACAAAAAGCTTGCTTGGGTCATAATGAGTCCATATATATATTTTATTATTTATTTATTTATTATTTATTTATATTTATTAATTATTGTAGTTTTTTTAGTTTTAGCCGGACACACACACACACACACACACACATATGCATACAGACAACTGCCCTTAAATTTTGTATAGATTAAATTATGTCACTTAGCGTCCTCCATAACTTACCTAGACTGTTCAGTTAACCTGATGAATATTTATGAGTATTCTTAAATTTAAAAAGTTTGAAAACTAACATTTTTGCTATTGTCTAGAAATGCTTATTGTAAACTAAAATCCCTGCATTTGCCTTGACAAAGTTCCTCAGAGAATGAAATGCATCAGCTAAGTTTTCCTTTTGTCTTTATTCAAAGAATATGTCTACCACATATATAATTATTGGAAGAGAATACAAGAAATAGTTAATTCTTTTTCATATAAAATATCTTCCTAAAAATTGAATAACGCTTGTGATATTACATTATCATCATTAATTGCATAATTTATTCTTGCACAACTCTTGTTGCAGGAATTATTTTTGGTTAAAAACTGTGATATAAACCTAACAAGAGATCTTGTTATCCCAGTGAACCATCTGATTGTGTAAAACTCTTATGGTTTTGAAATGAGAGTTGTCCTCTGAGACCATTTGCCACCCAAACCTATAGGACCCAGTCTGTCTTACTATTTACCCATAGCTGGTGGGGAGAAGAGGTGGATTCAGACCTTTCTTAAGGGGGGAAAAAAGGTAACAAACTCGACTGGAATTCAAACTTGGCTCTCTGATTCCTCAATCCGCTATCCATTAATCCATCACAAAATACTCCTCTTGAATATATAATGGATTATAGTAGAAGATTTCAATGCTTTTCAGTTCAGTTCATTTTGCTGATGGTTGAAGATCAAGTATTTCTTTCTCAATCCTCATTTCCATTCATGTAATTTTTCACTCCACATTTAATCTGTTCTTTACACCCACCATCTTAAAAGAATGAATATAAAGTTTTATAGCAATTTACTAATACTTTTAAATGTGCATAACAACAAAGCCAGAGTGAATAAATATTTCACTATAAAAATTTTTAATTTGGAATTTAATAAATGCAATTAAAACAGCATGAAGAATAACAAAATGTTCACATTAATAAAAAGTGGTAATATCAAAAAGTAAATAAACAAACAAACAACCCATTTGTTGCTCCTCTCTCATCAAAGCACAATTGAAGATAAGAAATGGACATAGCAACTAAAAGCAATAACAACAGAGACTGGTTGTTATATAATAAATATGTAAACATCAAATGCTAATTATAATTAAGTCAAAAGCCACTGCTTCTGTTTACAAAGTGCTGGCTGGAAGGACTCTATAAATTCACTCAAGAACCTTAAAGATGGAAAACAGAGAGTGCCTTCTTCAGCACTGAGAATGTCTTGGCCAGAAGACTGTGCACATTGATAATTCTTTAATAAGTCTTAACTCATTGCCAAATCAGATGAAATTATTTGATTAAAAACAAAAAGATTCTAAGAAGCATGAACAATTTATCAACTGCTCAGAGAAATCTAAATTAGAATGAGGATTTTCAACTCATGCTATAATTTTTTTTTAATAATTCCTAATTTTAAGCAAAAAATTTTGTTATTTCAATAATTAATAAGTGTAATAATATCAGAGAATCACAGTAAATTATGAAGTGCTCCCTTTGTGCAGAAACATTTTTACACTGGTTTTTCAAAATGTGTTTAGATTTTGGCAATCTTTAACCTTTGTGCCTAAAAACAAAATGGTGTGACAAAAGAACAGTTTTTTCTCTTGACACTGCTATTATTTTAACTACCTTCACTCCTCGGCAATAATAATTGTTTTAAAAAGTGATTAGAATTGGAATAAAACCTAAATATATGAAAGTGAATTTATACATTTTCTTTTTTCTTGAGAATTGACAACAAATATAATAAACAATATTTATTTATCAAACTGTTTATTTACACTGTTTATTTATTAGATTGTTTATTGGAATGGTTGGCAAAACTTTGGTTAATTGCCAATCAATTCAATCTTTATAAAATGGGAAATAATAATTTCCTTATAGTTTGTTCATATATTTAATAATTTAGTAAATGTTTATAAACTTATGAATAAAAAATTATTTTCCCTTTTCTTTTAAATTGGTAAATAATAAATATTGGATTGCATTAGTTTTAATTGTATTATCTTTTTAGAATGATGTAAATATAAAATTATTCTTCAATCTATTAAATGAAGTATTTAATATTTTTATTGTAAATTCTCAAGAACAAAAAATGTATAAATTCATTTTCATTATATATTTTGGTTTCATTACAATTCTAATCATCAGTTTTTAAAACAATAAACCTTGCTGAGGTGTAAAGATAATTAAAATAATAGTGGTGTCAAGGGAAAAACCGTCCTTTTAATACTGTTTTTTTGTGGGCACAAAGGTTAAAGATTGCTCAGATTTTTTTTTGTTTTAAACATGACATGTAATTTTTATTTTCAGAGTCTTTTCCTGAAAACAGACCAATATTTACACATAAGATTGCAAAGAAAATGCATTTGAAAGAAAAAGTTTTCTACCAGATTTCACTGAATATTGAAAACAAATTGAATATAAAAGATTTTAATAAAAATGCAGTCCAGTTTATACACTTTTATATATTTACATTGGCACTCTTAATTAAGTAGCATCTCACAAACCCAACCACTTTTGCAATCATCTATTTAATATTGGCAATCATCTATTTAATATTAGCAATCAACTATTTAAAAAAAAAAAAGATAATGGTCAGAAATCTCTTTTAAAAGAAATATTAATAGAAATTTTAATGTAGCAATTTTACATTTGAGGTAACAGGCACTATTAACACTGTTCTTATAGGAAATTTTTTTTTACTAATGTTCACCCAATATAAATCCCAAGAGCCACTCAAGGTAGAGAGTTGCAATGTGGTGTTGCATTAGTGTAAGAAAGGGCAAGGAGTGAAGTTTTGGGGATTATAAAGATAATGGCTAACTTGAGATTTGAAGAGGTCAAGATTTAATTATTGAATAATATTTCAGAGTTCAGTTGGAGACGTTAGAAGTCTAGTGTGGAAGTGGACTTTAGAAGAAACCAGAAACCCAATCCTAAACAAGAAACAAGGGATAAACCTCTGCTCCTCTATTCACTCCAAGCAAGGTGATAATGCCACTAAGATGTAATGGTCTACTGGGAGTGAAAAAAAATGAAAAAGACTTTAGAAGAAACCGGAAACCCAATCCTAAATAGGAAACAAGGGATAAACCTCTGCTCCTGTTCAGTAGACAGGGAAGGAGTGTGAAGCGGATGATAGGTGAATCTCAAAAATACCAAGTTGTCTATATTACAATATGTATGAGAAACTTTGAAACAAGAGCACAATTTCTATTTTATATCAATTGCTGAATTATGATTATGTCCTTTGTAACTCTTCCTGTGTAACAACTTCCTGTCCTTTGTAACTCTTACTAAGGTTTGTCTTTCACTACCACTCCGTTCTGTGAACCATTTACACAAATTCGTTATTTGCTGTTTCCCTTGCCTTCAGTTTCCATGTGAGTGTCAAATTCTCCAAGTCCTTTTTCTTCATTACATGTCCTAGAAATTTCAGCTCTTTCTGAGTGTACGTATAAGTGTCCTTTTCGTTTTCATCTTATTTAAAGCTTCCTTGTTACTCACATGTTCATTCCATGGTATTCTCAGCATCCGTGTGGAGAACTTACCTCAAGTCTATCTGTAAAGAAATTGTCCATCATTCACTGCTATATAGGAAAACTGATATCACATAACTGTTCAGCACTTTTTGTTTCTTAATACTTTGCTTAGGTTTCGGAAGGCATCTATTCCAATGCAACTTTGGATTCCAGTGTCACATTTTTCATCCTCTGTTAAAAGATATTTGAATTTTCATACTTGCTTCAGTTTGGCATCTTGCATTCATAGTTCACAACTTGGTCTGCTTCTCTTGCTGACAATCATACATTGTCTTCTTACAATTGATAGTCATGTCTTGTATTTTCCTTTACTATCTTCTGTAGGAGTTCCTGCAACTTCCTTTTTGTGCTTGCTGTGTCTGTCTGTTATTTACACTATTTACATTTGGATTATTGTCCTCATCTTTGTTGTTGTCACACAATGTTTCGGCCATTGTGCCCCCAGGCCTTCATCAGGTGTATATCGATTTAAGTAATCTACAGAGAATTCTGAACTGAACCCTTTATTTAATCTACGGGTATAAACTGTCCTTGTTTATCTTGCCTAGATCTTATTTTTAGTACCACTCAGTTATAGCTCACCAGTTTCCACTGAGTACACACTGCCTGTAGAATATTGGTTAGCTTGCAAGTGGTCTGACACACAAGTAGACTAGTGTAGCCACCAAGTTGGAACTAATACTGAGTCACTTAATGGAGAGATATATGGGTGAATAGAGACCACTTATGCAAATGTGTTTGGCAGGTCCATTCTAGCAAGATAGACCAACACACCTGCAACATTAGGCACTCTCCTATAGATATGAAGTAAAATTAGCTGGCTTGCTTTTTCAAGAAGGCAGCCATGTTAGCAGGTAAGTCACTTGACTTCTACACTGCCCAGTCCAAGGATTGAACTCACAATTACGATGTCACCAAATTCACAAACCAACAGTTTAATCCAATAGGCTATTGTCCCACAGTATTAAAAATAAGAACTAGACAAGATATCCCTAGACATGGGCAGTGGAACAAGAACAATCTACCCAGTAGATTAAATAAAGGGTTCAGTTCAGAATTCCCTGTAGGCTGCCCAGATCGATATACACTGCATGCCAAATTATTATCGAGATAACTATTTTTATAATATTTCAAAAACCGTCCAATCAATTCACACAAAATTTTCACACAATGTTGGCAACACTGACCTGCGCAATCACTGAAATATTCGTACTGATCTGCGCAATGTAAACAAACTGGTGCCATATTTGTTATTTGACTAACATCAAAGAAGTAAAGTGTCACTGCCCAAACTGTAGTTTGAACACAGATCACCAGAGAGCAAACACATGCGATCCCATTTTGAATAAGTAAATCATGTGATAGTAAAAGAAATGTATATATGGGAATTAGCATGACGTCTAAACAATCACTGTTTCTATTCTATCTTCTATTACTATATGGATCACCATTTCTACTCCATCCTCTATTACTATACGGATTGCTATTCTCTATACCGATTACTATTATTATTAGTGAGTGTTATTCAAAGGCATCTGACACCAGTATTGTTCAACGGTGTTACTATGGTTGTATCGGTGATTACAAAGTCTCTACTACAATGAGCATTACGAAAGTGACAAGAAGTATTCATAGACCTCATCAAAGTGGCAACAAGTGTTCACTGTCATCACAAAAAATTGCAATGTAAATGAAAAACTGGTCATTTTTAAGGTTTTAAAATTATTTGCAAAATAGCTTTTATTTAGCTTTCAGAAAGTGGATTTAAATCCTATAAGAAGTTTATTTTGTACAAAATGAGAAACAGAAAACAACAGTAGTAAAAACAGTATACAGATATGTATATTTAAAGAGTAATATAAGAACTGGGAATATTTATAAGTAGATATATATCTGTACATAAAACAGTGTACAGATGCATATATTTAAAGAGTAAGGTGAGAACTGCTATTTCCCTGAATTGAAAATATTTACAAGTAGAAATATCTGTAAGTAGAAACATTTGCATTAACACCAATGCACAAATAATAAGGAGCATTATTGGAGGTTGATAAATTTGAAGCAATCACCATATATAGGCTGTCCAAAAAAATTGACATTATTTAAAATGGGAATATCTGAATAACTATAGGTCTCAGGCAAACAAAATTAAATAGGCTTCATGTTGAACAATAAAAAATTTATTTATCAAAATTTGAACAAGATATTCAAAGGGATGTATATTTTATAACCGATTTCACAAAGCTTCACAAATGTTCAATATGTGCATCACCTCTGACCTGACACATATCAAGTCGGTAGTTCATCTCCTGCCAAACACGATGTAGCATGTCTTGTGTAACATTCTCCAGCACCTCAGTGATTCCCTGCTTAAGTCCCTCTAGGCTTGTAGGAAGGGGGGGGGACTTAAGCAGAGAATCACATATCGATTTGTCCTTTCACATATCTCAATAGAAAAAAATCACAAGGTGAACATAGTGGCCAATTCAACATCATATTGTCATTACCCCTGGCATGTCTAATCCATCTTCCTGTTAAATTCTCATTGTGATAAGTCCACACAGTCAACTTAAGTTTTTACACATTTTGTTAAAATTGAGATCATTTCAGTGAGAATTGGCGATGTTATTAGAATACAAAATGATGTCAATTTTTTTTGGGGGGGGGGGCACCCCATATTAACCTAACAGTCACATATGTAAGTTTAGTATATGTAAATTTTATTTGCTTTTGGATTGTGATGGCACCTTTTGGAATTTGTGAAATGTCTTTTTCCTTAATGATTGATCACATGACCAATGCTGTAGAAAGAATTGGCCAAAATATTATGATAAGAGTAAAATGACGAAATTCAATACTTTGTCATAATTCAAATTCCAATTTCCATTGTGAATAGTCTTTGTTACTGAATGTGGGTGGATGATTTTTTTTGTTTTTTTTATTGCTCTGTTACCATTGATCAATGAAAAATGCAGTAGAAAATTAATCACAGTCTGCAGAAGTTGAAGTGGCATAAAGTCTCCAGGCATCAGAAGTTAAAGGGAGAAAGAGAAATTTTAACCAGCTTATATTTGGTTCATTAGGCAAATGTAAGTAGGAAGGAAGGGAGACAAACCTGCTGCTGCTACTGCTTGGAACCATCCATTAGGTTTGTGGAGGAAAAATAAGTGAATTATTTAACACTTTCTTTCCTTTTATTTATAAAACCATTTGGAGTTTCCTCCAAAAAACCAGAGCCACCAGCTAGTAAACTCTGCCACACCTTGAAATTTTCTTGACCAACAAAGGGCCTGTCCAGTGATCCCAGTATCTTTTAGGAACTTTATGGCTGATGTTGATCCAAACTTCACAAAATTACACAAGTTCCTAAAATACTTTTATAATATAAAAACTGTAATAAAAAAAAAAAAATAAGAGCCAAAGAAATTATATTTAAAATCTGATCTAGCAATCCAATAAATTAATTAGATTATCTCACAGTATTTCTCTCAATTCATGTGGATCCGATTTTCATACACAAATTTCTTTGCTTATGATACAGACAATAATGTTCTTCAAGAAATAATTTCACTCAAATAACTTCTGATGAAACATTGTTTTCATAGTATATACATTAATATAATAGCAAAAAATACTTTCCAACCTGATATAGCTTACTGTCTAGATCAATTGATTTGACTGGATCACATGGTTCTCCCTGGCCTTGTCGGCTATGAACAGTTCTCTCATGATCACGTAAAATATCCTCATGCACCACGCGTCTAATAGTAGTCTCTGCTACATTAAGCTGCTTGGCAATGGCCCTCATTGATTTTCTGGGATCATTGATGATGATGTCCTGTACCTGCTGGATGAACTCAGCCGTTCTTACAACATCCGACCGCTTAGAATGTTTCTTTCTCTTAGCCACAGATAACACATCTCCACCAGAAGCCTTCAATTCATTCCTGACCTTGAACACAAAGGACCTAGCTACTTTGAAGAAATTGGCTATCTCTGAGTCACTGTGGTTGGCAGCAAGTGCAACAAGTACAGCATGCCTTTTCATTTCCTGTGTGTGGTTGGAAGTTGCCATGTTAATGTTACTACATCTGAAAGAGAAAGGATAATATTAATATTTGTAGTGTGGCAAAGAGCAATATATTAGGTCCTCTTCCATTCATGGCCCATAAAATATGTATTCTCAGATGTCTTACACACCTTATTTTTTTAAGCAAGGCGATAAAGCCACTAAGACACAAGCAGTTACTGAGGAGATAGAACAATAAAAAGAATAGGATTCAAGGAAACAGAAAATAATGACTGATGTCGTATTTAAATTTTTGAAGATTGCAATTGACAGGAAAGCAAATAGCTGGAAGAGAGTTCTGCAGGTGAGAAGTGAGAGGGAAGAAACTATTAGAATATAACTTATGCTTACAATTAAGAATTTAAATTAACTTTAATGTCTAGATCTGTTGAAATTTCCATTAATTTACTGATGAATTACATCCCTGGAATACTTTTGGTAAAAAGAAAAAAAAAAAAATACTTGAAAGAAAAACAAAAAAAAAAAAAAAATGAATTTTGCTCATTTTGATGGAGTTGTCAAAAAAAGTACAATCAAAAAAAAAAAAAAAAAAAAATGAATTTTTGCTCATTTTCCTAAACATGGAGTTGTCAAATAAGTTTGATCATCAATGTCTGAAAAAAAAAAAAAAAAAAAAAAAAAAAAAAAAAATCAAATAAGTTTGATCATCAATTTTAAAAAAAAAAAACATGGAGTTTTTTCAAACATGGAGTTGTCAAATAAGTTTGATCATCAATGTCTGAAAAAAAAAAAAAAAAAGATCATTTTCCAAAACTCAAAGAATCATCACCCGAGAAAAAAAAAAAAAAAAAAAAGCAAAACTAAGAATATAAAACTAAGCAATATTTTTTAAATGTGTAAAACATAAGACTACCATGTTTCGATTCCCTGCAAATTACAAATTGACAGATTGTAACTGCTATCAAATCAAACGACTCCAGAATAGAAGGGCTTATAAACATATCACATTGAAGCACATTGTAGGATCACCAAAGTTAACCAACTGATCAGTTGACTGGTAATGTCAGGTGCTGTAAGCTTGGATGTGCAGGTGGTGTAATGGATAATGGCATGGAATTGGAAAATGGAGAGCCATGTTTCAATTTCAGTTACATTTGTTATATTCATTTATGCATAAATATCCTTGGGAATGGTATGAATCAACCTCTTCAACCCCATCAGCTATGGGCTAATTAGTAAGACTTGTATCAGTAAATAATTATTATCTCCAAAAGTTTCTTACAGTCTAAAAATATTTTCTGGCCTTAAATAACCTGCAAAAGATTGATAAGCCATAAAATAATCAATCAATTATTCAATCCAGAGTAGAAATAGTTTGTCAGAATGGCCTGACATAAAATCATTTTTATAATGATTAACAGATTTTTATTTCAGAGTTTTAGCCTGTTTCTATATGCTTCTAATAGTAAATTTACAAATAAACCAAATACTTGCTTACCAGTATAAAAAAAAAATCGTTTCATTTCATAAAATAAAAATGACAATGGTGATATTAACAATTTCCCTACAAGGAAACAATTGGCATTCATTGACAGAGCAGCCAGTACTGGTTTGGGTTGAAATTTATAAAATCTTTCTCTTAAAACAATTTCCCAAGAAAATAAGTTTCTCAAATCTAGTAGCTGTTATACCTCTTTCCAATACTGAGAGTGGTTTCCTTCCTAACCTTTTATTTGAAGCTGTGTGGAACACCAGCATTGTCCCTTCAAGTTACATGTGCTATCCATTTTAATTGTTGCTGCTGTTGATAGTCTCATGTTGTTTCTGTTATCTGGTCCCTTTTGTTTTGATTCTATAGCTCCAGTCCTCAATGTTCAAAGAAAAATGGTCTTTGCCAAAACCCTCAGGCTTTACTCACTCAAAGCCATTTTTAAACCTTGATCTTTGAAAGCAGTTGTATACAGCTAACAGTTTAGATATTTCTGAACAGGTTTGGCGCCATGCATGACATCCATATGAAAGTCTTAATCTGATGAGGCTATTTAAGAACATGACTTAAGTTTAGTTGCAATACACAGATTCACTGAGAGCTTTTCTTTTAGAAGTGGAGATGAAGTTCTATTAAAACTTATATCACTGTTATGTCTATTCCCTTCATCAGTATATATAGCGGGTAATTTGGGGACTTCTTCAGCCTATTTCATTCACTGAGAAGAAAACTACCTCTCAGAGCATGGAGCTCATCATCCATTGAACAGAAGATTAAATGTAAATATTATGAAACACCTAGGTAGGAGTCTCTTTAGCATGGAAAGTGCCAATACATAAAAATGAACAGATACCCACTTAAAAATATAGTGTGCTTATTATCTTCGATAATAGCTTAAGGAAGAAAATTACGAAAACCCAACACATTATTTACACTATTTATATTTGGACTATTGTCTTCATCTTTTTTTTTTAGTGGACAAAAGTATTGGTTTCTGTATTTGATGACTTAGTGGTTCTTAGTTCTCTGGGTCAGGCAATGTTTTTTGGGGACTATTTCCTCACTGAGAAGAAAACACTTCTCAAAAGTATTGGTTTCTGTATTTGGTGACATAGTGGTTGTGAGTTCAATCCACTTGGTATAGGTGCATTAACTTTGCAGAAAATTCAGTAGAAACACGTGAGCAATAACTGAACAGTACTAAATAAAAAAAAGAACCAGATGATATTAAACATGAACATTGTAACAAGAAGAGTCTGCCCATGTAGAGTCAATAATGGGTTCAGTTCAGAATTCCCCATAGGTTACCAGATCAATATACATCTGAGAAAGGTCAGAGGGTACAACAGCTGAAACGTTGTGATAAAAACAACAAAGATGAGGACAATAGTCCAAGTATAAATAATGTAAATAATGATAATTTCCCAGAAAACACCTGGCAATAAAAGGATAACACGTGTTTGCAAAAGTTGAAGGACTATAAAATGTATCTATTTTTAAAGAAAATGTAACAATTTCATTTTAACCTCAGAAATAAGACCTAATCTCTGTTTTTCTAAACTTAAATTTCAGTTATCTTTGAAAGATAATGACCTAAATATAATCCAAATTAAAAGAAAAATTAATTTCTATATATAAATAAACATTTTAGGCATATTTAAAACATTAGCATGTTTTTTTTTTTCACTCATCTAGCCACCATAGTATAGGAAAAATATAAACAACAAACTTAAAATTCTCATTAAAATCCAATATTTGTCCTAGAGATGTGTTTCAAAGTCTATTAGTAAATTTAAGACTTAACAGGATTTTCTAAATGTAAAGCTTACCTTTTACTTAAAACCAAATGAAAATAACACTTTATTTACAGTCACCTGTGAAGTGAAAGGATGAAATAGAAATACTATAATTCTACCCCTACATGAAAAGATAAAAATAAAACCAAAAGAAATATGGAAAACCAGCAGTACAATAAACAAGAATTTGTTATTTATGTTTAAAAATAAATTTTCTTTAAGAACATATTTTTTTTATTCTACACATTTTTTAACAAGATATAATGAATAAATTTGAAGGCACTAAGGTGCTACCAAAACAAAAATGTAGCATAAATGTAATTTTCTTTAATGTAGCTACATCCAAAGATTCACTAAAAAATAAGCATACATGATGAAAAAATGACCCAAATTTAATAAAACAAAATGTGATTGTAAAAATGTTTATTATCAAAGGAAAGTTTAAAGGATTTTTTGATCATTAAATTATATTTTTTAATCTTTTTCAGAACCTCCAAAATTTAAATAAAATTTTTTGTTTTTCTTGTATCAACAGGTATTCATAAATTAGTATGGAAAATTTTAACATCTTTTTGCAGTGAAAAACACATCGATTTCAAAATTCTTGAAAAAATCAGATAATTATAGGATTTTAATGAAACTTTCAGGACATTCACAAATGAATTAATTTATTTTAGAAATGTTTCTTTTTTAGAAAATCTTGGTAATTTTTTTTTTTTTTTTTTTTTACATCTGTTAACCCCCACTTAATTTTATAAAATTATGAGAAATTCATTTTTGTAGCATTTACAATTAATGTTTATATTAGTTATAAAAACAAGTCATTGGAGAAATGAAATCATCAATTTTTTTTTTTGTCAAACAAGACTCTCAGTTACACAAAATCTGCACTGAATTGTAAAATAAAAAATGCAACTAAGACATTATTTAATTAGAAAAGCTTTTAATTGATTTTATGAATAAGATATGGGTAATACTGTTTCAAAAAAAAATAATTTTTTCAATGAATAATGAAATTTTACACAAATAGTTAAATTTTAAAAATTCATAAACTTTTAAAATTCTGTATTAATTTTTAACAATCAAGTGATATTGTTTTTAATAGTAAAAACTATATTTACTAATCATAAATGGAAAAGCTTACCACAATTCAGAGATCCCCAGTATTTTAAAAAGAAATTTGAATTTGTGTGTGCATAAATGTGCTGATTTCTTCAAATACAGACATCCATACACTTTATCCAAAAATAAGAGTGGTAACTATAGTAGATTCAAAACTTATAGGTAATTTTCTAACATTTCCAGTAAGATTATAAGGTGAAAGTACCTAAATTTCAATAAAATATCAGATTATTTAAAATATTTTCCAAAATTTTTAAGATTGCTAGGTAGTCAAAAAATTATATAAAAAAGGCATTGCTGTTATATTCATCAAGTAATGTCGCCTGTAGAAAAAATTCCCAAACATAATTCTAGCCAGCAAGTTCTCAATACCTCATAAAAATACCTATTTCCATGTTAAAAAATACTTTTCTGTGATATTTTAAACTAAAAGTAATATTTCTTTCAACTCAGATTAATTACACTTTAAATCAACTAATCTTCCTCAAATAAAGTTTTAGAAAAGTGTATAGGCATCCCTTGATTAATGCAAATTCGATTAATGATTTTTGGATTAGATAAGATTTTTATATACTAAAATTTGATTAGTGAATACATAGTAATTGATTAGTGCAGTAAAACATTCTTCAGTTTATCCATAGTAATTGAAAATTGATTTATTTATAGTTACCCATTTATAAATTAGCTGAACTAATTTAGGTATGCCTGTATTTTCTTTTTTAATAGAGAGAATTTCATTGTATTGACAGATTTATCAATATAGATGATTTTAGCATTTTTATTGATAATAAAAAAAACAAAACATTCCAATCCATTTAAATTCAGTTTGGAATACAGCAAAGCATTTTGCTTATTGGAAATATTAAATTTAATATATTAAAACTAAAATAAAATTTTCAAGAAAGATTTTTCATTTTCAAAAATGAATTTTATACCTTAGTTATCAATTTTCTTTGGCGGTACCTAGATTAATGTAAAAAGAAAAACATTCTAAGAATACATTTCAGAAAAATTCTTTTATGTGACTGAAATAGTTTCATCATAATTCTGAAAATTTGGTGATGAGGGAAACAAATTTATGCAGGAAAAAAATAGGACAAATATTTGTTTTTAAAATAATAAAAAATAAAAAACTTAAAATAACAACTTATGTTTAATTACTGAAGTAAGTATTGATTATTCTTGTATAGAAGAATCTGTAAATAAATTCAGGAAAGCAGGCACAAAATAAAATCAAACACTCATACCAATGAATTGGAAAATAGTGCTTTCAAGAAATAAATTTGACTGAACAGAAGATATGAAATTAATTAGATTAATTCATAATACTCTTAGTCTTCAGATATTGAATATTAGTCAAAGTGAGATATCAGAATTATGTCCTTTTTGTACATCCATACCAAAATTACAAGTAATTTTTTTTTTCAAATAATTATTAAGTGTAGTTATTTTTGTCCTGTTCAATCTGAATGAAAATATGCAAGCATGAATTCTCAAAAAAAAAAAAAAAAAAAATTTTTTTGAGTTTTATTGAATTATCTTTGGTAAGATGCTTGCCAAATTTTCTATATGTCCACACAGTGCATAAATTTTACTGAAATCTCCATGGATTTTTATTTTTTCTTTATAAAACTTAGAAAAAATTGGCGAACACCCACCTCCCAATTAAAAAGTACACACGACAAACAAAAAAAGGGAGGATGAAATATCGCCCCCTCCACCAACATTTCCCCAAAGATTTAAAAAAAAAAAAAAAAAAAAAAACCCTCATTCATTACTGAAAATTTTATTTGAATTGGTTAATTCCCTGATTTTTGGCAAATATTTTAAAACAGTAGGTAGTGATTCTTTGCTTTCATTTCGAAAAAAAAAACACACACACACACACACACATTTTGCTTTGGTGGTACCTAAATTGTTTACATTTCCCGTCAGTAATGGTGATTCGATGAATGTTGTGTGATAACACACCAATGTTTTAAAAATGTCTAAAAACTTTATATTATTGATTAATTTTTCTTTTAATTCAGGTTAGCTTTATCTTTCAAGTAAAACCAAAATCGAAGTACAAAGAAGGCATTTAAAATGCAATGTTTTTGTTTTTAGGAAGTTCGTGTTACCGCGCGGTACTTAGGAAAGAAAAAAAAAGCAATCTCAAGAGAAAGTAATTTAGTATTTCGGTATACCAATAATGTTTTTGAACGCTGAATTAGGCGTCTCCCACGTTTTTTTTTATTTTAATGATTTATTTCTTTATTTTTAATATTTGAAATTTTTAATTATCTGATAGTAAATGCTCGTACGAAGAATTCTGCCAACAACCAAATCTTGGTCGACTATGCAATCAAAAGGAGAAACATTATTTTCAATTCACCGCTAAAAGATTTTAAACACCGCTTGTTTTGAACTTAGTGTAAATAAACTAATTTTTTATTATATTTTAAGTCAAAGGTACGTAATATCTTATTAAAATCCAATATAGTAAACCGCCGAAACGCTAATATTAATGATGAATAGAAAAATATGAATTAAGAAAAGAAGTGTACGATTCATTGAGTTTGTTATTAATTATTTCTTCAAGTTAATCAATAAAATAAAAGCTTTAGACACTTACAAGATGATCCGATGCACAAACTAGACTGATTTCTATATTTGAAAAAAAATGTGGATTAGGATTTACTACCTTAATCTGTTCGATACTTGAAGGTGAAGGTATTATTATTTTGCTTTCTATCTCTTTTGAGGGGGTAGACTTTATTATCTTCTCGCGTGAAGAGTTCCATTCAAAAAGCAATGTTTTTTTTTTAGTTTCCAAAAAAAAAAATATGCCACTGATCCAGATGATCTGTGTTTGTGCGTTAAAGTTAATACTGCCATTTCCTAAAATAAATACTCTAGTATTGGCATGTTATTTTATGTAAATGACTACATGAATTCTGTAGTCTCTAGTTACAAACCACCTAAAATTAAAAATTTAAAATGCATATAACAGGGAATCTAGTGTTTTTTACTGTGTTTCCTATACAGGGAGGCATGGCCTCCGAAGAAAAGTTTCCAACCATAAGGTCTGTGGACTTCCTTGGGAGAGTTTTCCAATCAGACGACAACAGACCCAGAGAACTGAATTAAATCAATTTGGTATCACTGGGGGTGTATAAGGAAAAGACTTAGATGCAAGTTACAACAATAATAATATTTATTATTATTAGAAATGCTAATACAGACATTGTCCTCCCCTACATAAAATTTGTAGTGTCTAGTCTTGACATAGATAACTAGTATCTGCTTCTTCTAATCTAAAACAGAAAAGTTAATCTTTGAATCCTGTCTGACTCCCACATCTTTAAAAAAAAAAGAACTGGAAGAAGAAACTTTACCTACCAGGACTGACCACTGTTGAGCAAATGGTTCAGCATAAAACCTAAAAAACAGACAAAACAGACCATTGCATGAAGAAGAATGAGTTCTTGTGGTGGTTGCATTAATTGCTAGAGTGGATGAGGCATGAGTCACAATAACTAAGAGTAGAATAGTGTCAACCAGCCTTTCTCCACATCCATTTCAGCCTTGTGCCACAAATAAATGTATCCATGTGTTAAATAAATAGACCATCCATGGATAAGATGCCTGGGATCAAAATGTAGTACTTGTTCCAGCAGCAGCCACAGCCAGCCCATAGCTCCAGCCATCAGCAGCTGCAGCAACAATATGTAATAAACTGTCCTTTTCGGGACCACTGAATATGCAGCAAACTGTATTTTATCAATGTATTTTCTTTAATGAAAATAAACTTGGCAAAATTTTTTTTACTAAAAAACAGATCATACAGGCCAATATATAAAAAAGCAGGTCCCAGTTCTGTGAGAGAATAAATTAGATACTTGTCCCTGTTTTTCTCTGATCCTTGATAGCCATGTGATTTTCCTGTTTTATTTTAGGGGGAGACAATTTTTTCACCAACCCAACAGTATCTTTGAATGATAGGAATTGAAAAAGAGCAAGAGAGTGAGGGTAGATACAAGTAAGATTCTGCATGCATTCCAGATCATCTGGATTTGTGGTATAATTTCTTTTTTTTTAGTTATCACAAACATCTGGAATATAAATCACTATAATTAAAGTATATCATTTTTCTATAGATGTGTGGCACCTTGCATTATTAGAAATATTCATAGAAATATGATTTAATTTTTTCTTACTCGTTTACTAAACAGGTTGTTAATTTTTTTTTTTAAACGGAAAATAACTGAGTTGAAAATAATTCACTAAGATTGTACTAGACGATCCTAAGGAAAAGAAGAAGGAAAGAAAAGGAAAAAGGAAGGAAGGGAAGAAAAGAAAGAAAGAGAAATGTATGACGCATGACCCAATTGAGGGTGGAGATAGGAGTCAGAAAGAGATTTAAAAGAAAGAAAAAAAAAATTTTCGAAAGTCATTTTGGTAAGAATGTCGGTCAGAGCACCTAGCCTAATTTTTTGCATGGAAAGACACCTTATCAATTTGGATAAAGAGAAATTTTGGGAACAATGAAACAATTTTTAATCAGAGAAAAAAGTGTCTTTGGGTTGAGGGGAGGACGGTGGAACGATATACAGACCTGTTAAGAATTGGACACCCACGTTAATAAAGTAGAGACATTTCAATGTAGATAATTAAGATTTTCGACTATCAGGTAAAACAAAGAGGTAAAAAGAGGGACAATTGCTTTTGGCTCACAGAGGGCGCCAAGAAGGCGGAAAAGATCCTTTCTAAAGTCAAGACTAATTAGCAGCGGGCTGTTTGACAAAGTCCAGGTGAGAGAAAGCCAAAGATTGTCATTTTGCAAAAAAGGCAAAATTGGATTTTGTTTTTTTAAACAAGAACGATGTAACCACGCCCGCAAACAAGGGGAGAGGATGTTCGATCAATGACAATTGGTCGAATACGATCACGTGACCTGCGGAAGAAAAGGGAAAGAAATGTTTGATCAATAACAATTGGTCGAATACGATCACGTGACCTACGGAAGAAAAAGGAAAGAAATGCTCGATCAGGAACGATTGGTTGAAAAGCGGTCACCTGACATACGAGAGACTAAGAGAGATGGATGTGCGCCGCCCCACCAAAGGTACTGCGAGGAAGTAGGGGGAAACAAAACAATAGCGATAATGGAGAAGACAGAATTAATGCAGCTTTTGGAATTTTGTTGACCCACCCCAGTTTGTTGCGGCGTCAATATAAGCAGGACCCCAGTCGACAGAAATCAGTAGAGTTGGAGTTGCAGTTGGAGTTGAGAGTTGGACCGCGGGCAGGGATAGAGCCTGAACGCGGCCATCAGGCCCCACTCGCCCCTTTGCGGGCAGAAGAATCCTCAGACAAGAAATCCTTCCAGCCCAAGTCGAAGACAGGAGAACTTCCAGCCCAAGTAGACGAAGAAGAAGATTGCCTGAAAGCCTGAGAAGAATTGGAGATGCAGACAAGAAGTCGATGAGAAGTTAGAGTTCATCCCCGGACGGCAGCGAGAAAAAGAACCCTCAGACAAGAAGAACTTCCAGCCCAAGTAGATGAAGAAGAAGATTGCCTGAAAGCCTGAGAAGAATTGGAGCTGCCGAAAGTCGATGAGAAGTTAGAGTTCATCCCCGGACGGAAAAAGAACCCTCAGACAAGAGAAGAACTTCCAGCCCAAGTAGATGAAGAAGAAGATTGCCTGAAATTTTGAGAAGAATTGGAGCTGCAGACAAGCCGAAAGTCGATGAGAAGTTAAAGTTCAGTTTGAGAAGAGACCACCTCAGACGACAGAGAGAGTTGTGGCTAAGTTGAAACAAGAAATCTTTTTACCAGCCCAAGCAGACGAAGAAGAAGAAATACAACTCAAGTCGGAGAGAAGAATCAACTGCGAATGATCGATAGAAATTAGCCCCAGTGTCGAACTGAACCACACTCCGACATACATACATGATTCTAGAAAGTAGGTAATTCGACATTTTTCTATTGTGTGATAGAAGCTTGGTGCCATAGTCCACAGAGCGGGTCGGGAAATGAGAACAATTTTTTTTTTATGTAACGGACTTTAAGATATAAAAGGTTGTTACCCTTTTTATCAGCAATTTTGTTTGGTGTCGTGAGTTTTTTTATTTTATTTGTGTTTTGCCACCCCGTCGGACTCAAATCGGCCCCGATCCCTGCTGGTCCCGTCTGTCTAAGATCTAAACACAGCGTGGGTAGACAGACCGAGATTAAAGTTGCTTTAGTGACCAGGTATTTTCGGGAAAGAGGCTGGTGATCATCTGACCAAAGGGTTGAGCTTTGCATTATAAGTAGGAGGAGCGACGTGACGCCTGGAAAGGGATAGTTAACCGTCACAGATGATTGTAAATTTGCATTATAAGTACTACTGACCCTAGGGTAGTTTTTCACTGATTGCACAGCTTCACCTAACAATGTTTTTGTTCATGCCTATATTGGTGAGAACAAGAACTGGGAAAGGCACAGTAACACATTCAACAAAAAAAAAAAAAAAATACCACAGCAAGGAAAGAAAACACTAATCCTGTTTTTCAATATATTCAGGTTCTTTATTTGTGGATTCACCTGGCACAGTCTGGGATGGTGGTAAGTAATTGACATGAGGAACATCTTCACTGCTTCTTCCATCTTCTCTCATGACCAGATCTTTCCTTTGGTCACTGAGAATTCCAACAATCCTATCTCTGAATGCAACTGTCACTCACATTGCCCCTCTCTATATCTCAACGATTCCTTGAGTACATCTACATTTTGATGGACGGCTCATGACTGGCCATTCTAGAATACTGCTTGACTTTATGAACCCATGACCAGAATTCCCTACCAACTGACTTAGAGGCACTTGATCCTGAAAGTTTTTATTTATTTACTCATATAATTAATTTCCTTTTCCTTACTCCTGGACAGCATATGTTTACTTTGACACTCCCACATCACAATTTTACTTTTGATTGTTATAAAACTGCCAGTGCTACAGACCCAGATAAATTCATGTACAGTCCACATGCCCATGTAGGTTGTGGGTGTCCTAAGCCAATAGATGATCATGGTGTATTGTGTCACAATATTATGCATGCAAATTTTCTTTGTATTGTGTTGCAATCAAGTTGTGCAAGTCTGTCAATAAATCTAAGTGCCTTTAGTGCCTTTCCTTTGTGTTGTTGTTAGTTCACATCTTTGTAATACCTTCAGTCAATACAGGTTTTAACATATATTCATCAATATGAATAGTAGTATGTATTTTTCCAGACAGTAGCCCAAATTTTCTCTGAGATGCAAATTATTATAATAACTTGAACAATTTATAAAAAATTATTGCATTTTATAAATCTTTGTTTTATTTATTGCCATTTATGCTTGCTTTGTATAATTATGACTTAATTACTAATAAGTTTCGATTTTTGTAGATCATAGCCATGTTTTTGTTGTTGAGGCAGGACTGGCATTAATCTTGCACAAAACAAGGTGGGTTCTGCTTGACAAAGGATATATTATAAAGATTTGAAGCCAGGCTTTACAAGGGTAGATGCTCCTACTGACACCCAACTCAGGCGTGTTAGTCCTAGTACACTGAATGTTTTTATCAAGGCATCATCTCTAGTAAGGTTAGCATTCAAGGCTTGAGACTCCAACCTGGCCTTATATATGATAAAAATATAATTTTAAGAAATGCTATATTTATGGGCTAAAGTGCTCAATATCAGGGATAGAGCATATGTAAATATAAAAGTGAACATTGAGGTGAACACCCAGTGGTGACATTCTGTCTCATGCTTAAACACAATCTTCATGGCCTGAAAATTGCATTTACGCATGAAACAGACTGTCACTCGAGTGATAACATCAATTTCCATATTATTTATATATATATATATATATATATATATATATATATATATATATCCTATTCCATAGCATGTAGGATTTGCAATATAGTGGCTGACAAACATACCCCCCACAAAAAAAAATGCCTAGAAGAATTACATAAAACTCTCAAAAGACAAGGTTACCTCACACCACTAACAAAACTTTTGAACTAGCAGAAAAATACCTCTAGACCAGCTACAAAACCCAAAGAAACACAACAACAAACAAATTCTAGCATATGTCTCAACATACAACAAGAACAATCCAGAACTACTTACAGATAACAAAAAATCTAGACCTACTTAACAAGAATGATAAAATGAAAGATATACTGAAAACCAAAATAATTAAAAGTAAATACCAATCAAAAAACCTAAAACACATATTACTCTCATCAAAATTTAATCAACACACAATACAAAGGATCACAAAATGCAACAAGAAAATATGAGATTTATGATATCATTATAGAAGGAAACACCTACACTTGAAAATCCCACAACATTCACAATAAAGCAAAACTTAAACTGCAACTCCAAAAATGTGATTTATACACTAAAGTGCACAAAATACAACAATCCTATATAGGTATTATCCAAGCACTAAACAATAGTTTCCCTTCACAAATGTAACATTAAATTACCAGACAACAGGAAACTCTTTGTGCCACAACACATCCACAAATGCACCAAAGGTAAATTTAAGATTTTGCCAATATATTAAACAGCTGATTACTCTTACCTACAAATACAAGAAAAAACTTGGAACATTTTAAACCAGCACTAAACAAATCATAACCCCATACACATAAACATACACACATAGTAGCAAGACACGCTAGTCAGACCACACACAAACACACCATACAAAATACATGTAGTTACTGTATAGATTTCTTTATAATAATATAATATATAGTATATATGTATGGAGAATGAATACATACACACATACTGGCAAAAACAAACATACTAGATGGACCACATGCACATACACACTCAAACCCTATACATAATACAAAAATGTGTATATATATATATATATATATATATATATATATATATATATATATACACATTCATTCTATACTTGCACAAGACATTTCATAACAAAATGTCAAGGTTATAAGGTGATATATTACATTCCAACATTATAATTAATAAAATGATAATAATTATAAAACTACTCCTTCTAGAATCATCAAATTTTAGTCAAACGTGCTTACATTTATCATATTTCACTTATATTGGAATATAAAAAATACTATTATTTGAAGACATTCTAATTTATATGCAACCATCACAAAAGAATTGCATATGAGAGGATGATGAAAATAAACAACATTGACCAAATACAACATTTATTTATTCAAAGAAATGACCTAGAAAACAAGTTATATATTGATCAAATAACACAGCAGAAAGCAGTATTATTTGTTGATGTAATATCCATTTTTTTTCTAATTGAAGTAGCCTATTGTCCAGAGGATTTCAGAATTTCTTCATAGATGACAGATTAATAAACAAATTGAGACTGCTTTCCAAAGTTTATTCTTTGATGAAAATTGCCTGAAAGTTACCTTTTGATGACACTTAAAATTTTTCAGTGATTACAATAGCAAAATCTACTGTACCACTGTTAGGTATAAATACCACTTGCTATTTGAATGACAATGTCTGTTTCTTTATGTAAACCGAAGAATGCTATAGAAAGCATGAAAAGTAAGCGTGACACATTTTGCAAGAATATGATCTGTTTCAAATGTAGTGTCTGTCAAAAAGAGCCAAACACTTCACAATAATAGGGTTTCTCTCCAGTATATGTGCATGTTTTTCAGATCAGATTTTATTGAAAAAAAAAGAAATAAACATTTCATAAGTATGTAGTTTATTTCTGGTATGTATTCACTTACATATTCTCACACATTTCAAAATGAAAAGCCACAAACTTCATAGGAATATGCTTTCTCTCCAATACATATACTAACTCAGTTGAGCCTTCTTTGAAAAGGAACAGCTACACACTTCATAAGAAGCATACATAAGTGGACTACTGTAAAAATGCATAACCATACTCTTCATAAGAATATGGTTGCTCTCCAGTATGTGTTTGTATATGAGAATCAAAACACTTCACAAAAATATGGTTTCTCTTTTGTGTGTGTTTACATATACTGAACAATACTTGCAAGGATAATATTTCATTTAAAAATTTATATAAGGGAAATTATCCCAATCGATTGTTCAAAGTGTGTGTCAGATTTTTTATGTATATTTCTCATTCTGGATTAAAGGGACAAGTGTAATTGTGATAAATTTTGCTACTTACACTTGTACTGTTACTGGTGAAAAGGATATTTTACTCATATACTCAAGTGTTTAATCTTTGTTGTCATTGACAAGAACATGGTCTCTATTAATGAGTGTTCTTGAAAAGGCCAACATAAAACAGATGAATATTAATGTGTGAGTTTATACATTGCATCAATCCACAGACCACAAGAATATGGCTTCTCTCTAGTATGAGATTGCTTCTGCTGCTTCAGATTACATTCAAGTAAAAAGGAAGAGCCCCACACTTCACAAGAATATGAATTCTTGCCAGTATGTGTTTATATCACAATGCTACATCAAAGCTGACATCTGCAAACAGTAAAAACTGCAAAAAGAAAAGGGTTTCTCCCCAGTATGCATTTATTGATGCAGCTTCTAAATACACTCGAAAAGAAACAGGTACATACTTCAAAATAAGGTTTTCCTCCAGTATATGTTCAATTATTCTGCTTCAGATTACGCTTATGTGAAAAGGAAACAGCAACATATCACAAGAATATGACTTCTCTCGAGTATGTGTTTGTTTATGTTGCTTCAAATGTGCCTTCTGTGAAAAGGAGGAGCAACACACTTCACAAGAATAGGGCTTCTCTCCAGTATGTGTTCGCACATGCTGTGTCAATGCAGATCTTGTTTTAAATGAAGATCTACACATTTGACAAGTATATGGTTTCTCTCCAGTATGTATTCGCATATGTCCTCTCAAGGATGTCATTTCTGAAAAGGAAGAGCCACACACTTCACAAGAATATGGTTTCTCTCCAGTATGTGTTTGCTTATGCCGTTTCAGATGATACTTAAGTGAAAATGAAGAGCTACACACATCACATGAATATGGCTTCTCTCTAGTATGTGTTAGTTTATGCCGCATCAAAACTGACATATGTGAAAAGGAAGAACAACAAACTTCACAAGAATAGGGTTTCTCTCCAGTATGTGTTCGCAAATGTTGCCTTAAAGTAGATTTGATGGAAAAAGAAGAACCACACATTTCACAAGTATAAGGTTTCTCTCCAGTATGTATTCGCTTATGTGCTCTCAGGCATGACATGTCTGAAAAGGAAGAGCCACACGTATCACAAGAATATGGTTTCTCTCCAGTATGTGTTCGTTTATGTTTCTTTCAGATTCCAGTATGAGTTCACAAGAATATGGTTTCTTCAGTGTGTGTTCCACTCAAGAGATTTTATTGAAAAAGAAGTGCCACACACTTCACAAGTATATGGTTTCTCTCCAGTATGTGTTCGCTTATGTCCTCTCAAAGATGACATGTTTGAAAAGGAAGAGCCACAAACTTCACAAGTATATGGTTTCTCTCCAGTATGTGTCTGCATATGTTGCCTCAATTGAGCTGTCTTTAAAAAGGAACAGCCACACATTTCACAAGAGTATGGCTTCTCTCCAGTGTGTGTTCGTTTGTGTTGTGTCAAACTTGATTGCTGTGAAAAGGCATAACCACACACTTCACAAGAATATGGTTTCTCTCCCGTATGTATACGTTCATGCTGTTTCAGAATACTCTTGTGTGAAAAGGATGAACCACACACTTTACATGAATATGGCTTCTCTCCAGTATGTGTCCGCATATGTTGCCCTAACTGTGTTTTCTTTGAAAAGGACAAGTCACACACTTTACAGGTATATGGTTTCTCTCCAGTGTGTGTTCGCTTATGCTGTGTCAAACTTGACTTCTGTGAAAAGGCATAACCACACTCTTCACAAGAATATGGCTTCTCTCCAGTATGTATTTGCTTATGTTGCTTCAAATTACCCTTAAGCGAAAATGAAGATCCACATACTTCACAAGAATATGGTTTTTCTCCAGTATGTGTTCGCTTATGCAGCATCAGATTGCATCTAAATGAAAATGAAGAGCCACACACCTCACAAGAATGTGGTTTCTCTCCAGTGTGTGTTCGCATATGCTGCCTCAAATTTGACTGTTGTGAAAAGGAAGCGTCACACACTTCACAAGAATAGGGTTTATGTCCATTCTGGGTATTCATATTCCTTTTGAGATTGAACAGACAATTTACATCCACAGGTTTCTTAACAGAATTTTTTTTTCTGTAGAATTTTCCATATCTTCCAAAGTCAGCAAAGAAATAATCTGTTGAATGTCATTAATCTTTTAAGCTGGAATATCTGTAAAAGAAACAATAGCAAAAGAGATTGGATTGAAAATCTGATAGAAATATTTCAGTGATTACGTGGGTTAATTTATATTTCTATCATTTCTCGTTGATCAGATTTTTATGCACAAACTCCTTTTCAATATTTGAAAGCAAGAATGACAGAGGAAAACAATGATATTTGATAAGCTTAAATATAGATGGTGGAACAGGGTTTAGGAGACATAGCAAAAAGACAAAATTTATTAGGAGTTACAAAGGACACGAAATTGCCTATGTCCTGAGATGACATAGCACATAAGGAAGAAATTTTATGAAAGCTGATTAAATTTTTTTGTATGTCTGAATAGTTGAGTTTTAGAAAATCATTTAAAATGTTTTAAAAAGCGATGATTAATAATTGTAAATAAAACTAAAAGTAAAACCTAAACATAAAAGTTAATTTTTATACATTTTTGTTCTAGAGAAGTTAAAACAAAAATAAACGCTATTTATTTACTAGATTATTTATTTACAAGAATATTTTTATATTTACAACATTGTAAAAACTAATACAATTAAAAATCATGCAATCACTTATATTTTTTTTACCAATTCATAAAGAAATTAATTTAAAAAATCTGAAACATTTTTCTTTTATTTTTAAAGTTCATTTCAATTGGCAATTAACTGATGTTTTTGCCACTCATTACAACAAACAATATAACAGTGTAAATAAGCAAAGAAAATGTAAATTTACTTTCATATGTTCATCGCTTTTTAAAACAATAAACACTGCCGAAGAGTAAAAGTAGTTTAAATTAAAAGCGGTGTAAGGGGAAGAATTGTCTTTTTGACACTCCGGTTTTTTTGTTACAGACACAAAGGTCCATGTTTGTTTACCAAAACTTTCAAAAACTATTTCTCCATTTTTATAAGTGGACCAATTTAAGTATTGCCTTCATATCATGTCAAATCATTAAGATAAATTGATAGTAGTATTAATTTGAGAAATAAACACAATCCAGCCAAAGTAAAACTCACTTGAATATTTATTACTTACTTATTTGAAGAGAGATTAGAAAAAATGTAATTAATATAACAAAAAGAATAAAAGTATGAAGATTGAACACTTTCTTTATAAACAGAGCACGACGACATTTTACCATACACGCTTCTTAAAGCAATAATTATAATAGCCAAGCTTTTTTTAATACCGAAACATTTGAATTATTCGTCAGTTCATGTTGAAATAATAATAAAAAATCTAACAATTGAATTAAATTTCCTCAATAACAATGACAAAATTACTACCGCTAAAGAGAAATGGTTTTTTAAGCGTGACTTGTAAACGTTTTTTGAGTCACAAACAGAATGTTTAACACTTACTTGTATAAACAATGATGCCAAACGTTTGTTTTTTGTTGTTGTTTTTTAAATTATTTTTCAAGTTCTTCCCGTTTCAATTTTGTCAGTTTTTGTATCGTTCTTCCAATTTATAATAATAATATTGAAGTTGAGGTGAAATGAATGATAAAGAAAGAATTTAAGAACTATTGTTAAAAACGGTGTAAAAGAACATTGTTTCTCTTGTGTAGAGATTGTCTTTTTTAACACACACACGAAAAAAAAAAAACGAAATGTAATAAAAATAAAAAAGAAAGAAAACGAATTAAATAAAAAGGTAAAATGGGACATTTTTCTGTTAGATTTCTTTTCTATACGAAACTATTTCACTATTTACATTGTTTGGGCTGTTGTCATCATCTTTCCTGTTACATTTTTTTTTACGATATTTCGGTCATTGTACTCTCTCCCGAGCCTTCTTCATTTGATATTTGTTGGTATTTCGAAACGAAACCTTTATTTAGTCCACGGGGGTAGATTGTTCTGTAATTCCATGTCATTCTATCTCAGTTTAGCTAATTCGCCTTGATAATTCACTAAACTTTTGTTCTCTCTGTTGAGAGTGAAGTCACTTTTTTAAGCAACCAACGCTTTTTTTTTATCCACTGGGCCATGTGTCCTTGGGGACACTAGTGAATTTTTGGGACTTACAAACCTAATGTCTCATAACTTTTTTTTTTTTTTACCAGCGCTCATATTACAATTTTTTAATATATATATATATATATATAATTTTTCACCTCATTTGTTGTTGTTGTTGTTTTCTCTAGCTCCCTGTATTAATTACTGGTTCCTATATTGTATTCATTTCTATGCTTGGCCGACCTAGGAGATTTTTGTAGCTTAGCATATGTGCTGATTCCTTAAGTTTTTGTATTTTCCCGTGATGTTCTCTCTTATTTCAACTTCATCCCACAAAAGGTAGTGATCTCTCTTCTCTGATTTTTCTATTTCCCCTCATGTTACAGATTGATTTTACGAGGCTGAGATGCCTCGTAAAATCATTTAAGAATAAGGTTCAGAATTATACAAATTTGAGTACTGTGTGTCAACATATTTGCAATGTGGAAGAGGTTTAGACACATTTTCTTTTGTTGCAGATTTGAATCAGCCTACAAAAAAGAAAAACGTTGTGAGCCAATACAGATAATTCACTATGTTCTTCTATAACAATATTGAAGGCTAGTTTTTCAGATTCATTCAGTAAAAACAAATCTTTAGGGGAAAATTTCACCCTTTCAGACAATTCTAATTCTGCATATTTTTATATTTTCTATAAAATCTCACCTTATCCAGGAACCTGCATAATCTTTTTAAATCAGTAAAGTAGGGGAAGGATTTTATTTCCTCTATCTTATTATTAGCAAATTTAATAACCTCTGAACTAATGTGAAAGTCTAAGAAATTTAAAGAAGTTTCATTAAAAACAGATTTTGAAACTGAAATTTTTAAATAATTATAATGCAATATTTTAAAAACAGTTTCAATGTCTTTTTTGTTAGAAATCTCGTCATCGCTGAAGACCAAAATGTCATCAATATAAATAAAAACACAATGTCTCTGAAAATTGTGTCCATATATCATTGAAATGTTGCTGCTGCATTTTTTAATTCAAACAGCATATAATTGTCTCATACAGTAATAGCAGTTTTTGCAATATCATCTGGATGCATCTTAATTTGGTGGTAGGCTGAAAGTAAGTCTTTCCTAGAAAATCACTGTTCACAATTTTGGAGAAAAAGAGTTAATATTTGGAATAAGATATCAGTCACTTTTAGTTATGCAAGTAAGTGTGCTATAATCCCCATAGCAACAGCATCCTCTGCTTGGTTTTGCAATATGAAGAGGACTTGACCATTCATTTTTGTTAAAGATCACTAATATGTCATAGGTTATTTATATTTGGAGTGTATTGCTTCAATTTTTTTAGCTGAAAGCTGCACAGGCTTTTGTGTAAACCAGCACTGTGGTAGTTGCCACAGTAATTTTGTTGGTGCTTTTGTGCAGTGAAATTATGTCCGCATATTTATTATTTTCCACATGAATGCAGGAACTTCAACTTCATTGATGACCAGATTGACAGCTGTAGCTATTTTTAAATTTCTTCTTCTGTTATTGTCCTCTTGCTGCAGTCTATTATCAGGCCAAATTTTTATAAGAAATCGAGCCCAAGGAGTGGATTGATAATAGTAGAAATTAGGAACGTCCATGTGAACATTTTAACTGGGAACCTCAACCTTCAAATTTGCTTACCCATAACACTTTATTTCCTCACCATTAGCAGTAAAGAGTGATGGGGTGTTGGGTCTAATGTTATCTCATTTATTACTGATATTGGAATTATAGAGACACTCATGCCTGTATCTACAATAAATTTTATTTTAGTAGCCCCTAATCATGTTGCAATTTGTAGTAGCGACAAACTTTGCAGGACTAATCTCATCTGCCTAATTAGTTTTGCAAATCACTTCCAGTAGTTGATGACTGAGAACTAGGTAATACTTGCAAACTGTGTTTCTTGGGCCATTAACACCATGCTTACATGTCCTCACTCTGTCAGTGAATAAAATATGTGCTCTGCACACTCTGGCTCAATGATCGCTTCTATATGGTTTAAGACGTATTGGTATAGTAGTATCAAGGTGACATATTTTTTTGTCTGAGTGGGCCTTAGGCTGCTGTGGCTTATATCCTTGTGCGATGAATACTGTACCATTATTTATTAATGGCATTAGTTCTTCTGCCAAGTTGCCTAGTTGAATGAGAGTGAGATCTTTCTGTGAAGCAATGACTGGTGCTATTATTGATGGTAGTGCCTACAGAAATTTGTGTAGGACCATTTCATTTTTGACTTCAAGTTGTTTAGCTATGGATAGCAGTTATAAGTATGCAGATGAGCATTCTGTAATTGTTGTCAACATTATTTTATCAAGAAGATCCTTTTTTATCCTCTCGTATGCATCTATGAGATAACATGCATGAACATAAAAATTTAAAAAGAAAAAACAAGGAAACAGTTAAATTCACTTCTATTATTTAAAATAAATACATAAATTTCTCAAACTAAAATAATAATTACATTGAAAAAATTCAACAATTTTTACTCTTTCATTTATTAGGCATTAAATTATATCTCTTAGCATTCTCCATAGTTTATTTTGACTTTCTAAGTTAACCTGATGAATATTTATGAGCATTTTTAAATTCAAAAATTTTGAAAATCTAATATTTTTTTACTTGTTTATAAATATGTACATTAGCCTTGATAAAGTCCATCCTAGGATGTAACATGTTGGTAAAGAAAAGTTTTCCTTCAGTCTTATATATATATATACGTACATACACACACACAATATAAACTGTTAAACATTTAACTGACATACAAATCTGCCAAATGCAGTGCTCAATATCCTTTAGATAGAGCCACATACAGTGTGTATATTGTTTTGTTGCATCCTATTAGAAAATGTATCAAACATGTGCTTTGCTAAAGGCTTGATGGCTATAAACTGATTGTCAGATGCTCAGAATAGGCCAGTTCTGTTGTTATAACAAGAACTTTGCTAACAAACTCCAATCTTTTGTTTAGAAGGTATTCTTATTCTGGAAACCTTATGATTTTTAAATGTTTCCTGTAATTAATTTTCCTGAGATAAAGTTTATAAAAAAATATTTCAGATATTTGTTTCATTGATACACTAATGAATAATTTAAAGAAACTAATCATGGCATCTCTTTTTTGATATTCTTTAAAAATGCATTTTTCATTTTAAAATATTTATTTTCTTTACATAAGGATCTACTTCACCTTACTTTTGCCCTTTAGACATGTCCTCACCTTAGGAGAATGAATATAAAATTTTATAGTAGTGCATTCATGTTCTTGTGGCTGTATTGATTTGTTTTTTAGGGCTTTTGCAATTTATTTAAAGCCAGAAAATATTTTTAGAGTGTAAGAAGTTTTTGAAGATAATAAAAATTTATTGATAGAAGTCCTACTAATTAACCCATAGTTGAGGGGAGAATGAGTGAATTCATACCTTTCCTAAGCATATTTGCACATAAGTGAATATAACCTACTGGAAATGTGGAAAAATTATGGCTCTCCACATTTTTTGTTGCAGATTTGAATCAACCCACAAAAAAAAAAAATAAGGTTGTGGGTAAGCCAATGCAGATAATTCTCTGATTTCCAAATTTGAGCTTTAAACCATTACACAACCTGCACATTAAAACTTGGTTTTCCCAAAAAGTCACCCATCTAGATACTGTCCAGCCTCAATGTTGCTTAATACACCACCGAGAATCATTTACTTGAAAGACCATGTTCCTCTAGTCAGACATGCACCATGGAAGATTAGCCCAGTAGATTAAAGTGTTTGTTTGTGAATTTGATTACATAGTAGCTGCAAGTTCAATCTCTGGACCAGGCAGGGTGTACTTGAACTCAGTTGAAACAAGGTGTACAATAACCAAACAGTAATAAATAAGAACTAGACAAGATATCACTAAAGATGAACAGTAGACTGAGAATAATCTATCCCTGTAGTTTAAATAAAGGGTTCAGTTCAAAATTCTCTCTGGGTTACTTGATTCAACATAAGTGTACTGCTAGTAAAGTTGGTTCACTAATGTCATGATGAACAATTTTTCTTGTCAGAATCTATATTCCATATTTATAAGTCTACCATTCATCCATGTTTTGAATATTGCTGCCACATCTTGCCTGGTGCTTCTATTATATATTTAAAGATTCTTGATAAAATCCAAAGAAGAATCTGCAATGTTATTGGTCCTGATTTGGTATCTCAGCTTCAGTCACTTTCCCACTTTTGTAATGTATCTTCCTTGTACCTTTTCTATAAATACTTTCATGGTAATTGTTCTGATGAACTTCCATCGAGGTTACCTAGACTTTATGAATTTAAGCCCAGGGCTAAATTGGTGGCACGATCTCATCATTTTATAGTTTAAATGGCTAGATGTAACAGTAAGTTCTATGCTAATAGTTTCTTCTCTCACACTTGCTGGTGGAATTCTTTTCCTACATTTCACTTTCCAGTCAACTATGATCTTCAAAAACTTCACTGCAATGTCAATTGTTATCTTCCATCTTCTTAATTCCTGTTCTTTTATTGTTTACTCTCCTTAAATTTTTCCTCATATTCTCTTACTCAGTAGCACTTTGCATCTTAGTGGCTTTATTTGTCTCACTTAGGGTGAAATGATTAAAAAAAAATCATACATACATACAAATATAGTATTGTGTATTAACACAATACTATATAAATATAAAAACTAATAAACTATATATGCCCAACAAGCATATATAGTTTATTAAATATGAGGTTCAGGTAGCGTTGAGACACATTATTTTGGGATCTGGGTACATATTGATCAGTGTATGGGATTATTTACAATAAACTTCTATGTATCCCTTCTGGATATGGTTGATTATGGCTCTCCACAATTTACTATCCCTTGTATATTTTAGTAACACTTGTTTTTTTGCTATTTCTACCACCTCCACTGTCTTCTACCATCTAGTCGTACAAACAGCTCAAGTAGGTGGCCTACTGCATTTGATATACTATGAGTGTCAAATTCTTCAAGCCCTCCTTCCTCATTTAAATTTTAGCTCTTTCTGAGTATAAGTATCCTTTACGTTTCCTTTTTGCTTAGGGCTTCTTCATTACTTACAGATTCTGTCCATGGTATTTGCAGCATCCTTCTGTAGAACCACATTTCTGTTGCTTCCATTCTCCTATTCACTGCTATATAGAATCATTGATACTCAATAGCAGTTTAGCACTCTTTGGTTTGTTTCTAACAAAATTTTCCTGTTTCTTAGTACTTTGCTTTTGGAATGCATCTTTTAAAGAAGTATCTGCAATGTTATTGGTCCTGACCTGACATCTTGGATTCAATCACTTTTCAGCCACCATAACATAACTTCCCTGTGCCTTTTCTATAATAATACCAATAGTGATTTCATCTTTAGCACCTTGGCTTTAAAAATGTAAATGCAACATCAATCACTATCTTCTGTCTCTTTGAATCCTGTTCTTTTTATTGTCCTTTCTCCTCGCCAGTAACATTTTTCTCAGTTTCCTTCACTTTTGGTAACCACTTACATCTTAGTGTATTTATCTCTTTGTTTGGGATGAAATGATTAAAAAAAGAAAAAAAAAAATTTCACTGTGTCATATTTTAGTGTCACATTTTTCATATAGGATCAAAGATAATACCAGTTTATATTGGCTGTATGTATAATCTTGAACAAATTGAAACACATTCAGCATGTTTCAATTTTATTTTCCATCTGCATATTTTAGATCTGATAGTGCAATTCAAGAAATCAATATGACAAGATATTTATATTCCAATCACATCACTTGAATCCAATTTTCATAATCTAAGCTGCCTAACAGACAATAAGGAGATTTAATTTGAGAAAAGTTTTTGACCTCCTCCCAGCTTAACCACTCCATTTATTAATGCTGCAGTTTCTGACCATTTAAATAATTTTCCAACTCCCCTTTTATCAAAGTCTATTATCACAGACTATTAAGCCCGCCCCAACTATTAAGAATGCACAAAATTATTTTATTATGATACAGACAATAATGTTCTTCAAGAAATAATTTCCCTCAGTTCAGATATTAATATATCAATGGAAAATTGCTTTCATTGTATGTAGATCAGCAAAAGATACTTTCAAATGCAATAAAGTTTATTGTCTAGATCTTTTACAAGGGCTCCAATCAGGTTGCACGGTTCTTCCAGCTTCTGTCAAGCATCAATTGCCCTTTCTTTGTCATGGTTGTACTTGACCTCCTTGCTAACTATATGCCTGATGGTTGACTCTGTTACCTTGAGCTGCTTGGCAATAGCCTTTGATGATTTTTTGGGGTCTTGGTTTATAATATCCTGGACCTGCTGGACCAGCTCTGCTGTCCTTATGTTGTCTGAATGCTTAGAATGTTTTTTTTGCTTGGGAACAGGTGACGCATCTTCGCCAGAGGCGTCCAGCTCATTTCTGACCTTGAGCACAAAGGATCTGGTCACTTTCAAGAAGCTGGCTATCTCTGAATCACTGCGGTTGGCAGCTAGTGCTATGATCACAGCATGCCTTTTCATCTCTTGTGTCAGATTGGAGGCTTCCATGTTAATAGCCTTGATATATCTGAAAGAAAAAATGAGAATGCTGAAATTTATTGCATGACACATGACATTATTTTAGGTTAGGCCTGCAGAATTAAAAAATGTAACAGACCTCAAATGAAGCCATGTTCCTACAATACTAGTCAGTTACCAAATTTATTCTGGTGAAAAACTCCTTACAGGCCACACTGAGTAGTCTCATTGGCCACATTTTGTGAAGGCCTGCTTTTGGTTGTCTTCCATTTCTGACCTGCTAAAATTATATTTTCAGTTACTTTCAAGATTTATTAAATTTACGTACACATTTTTAGGAAAATATGTAAGGCAGAGAAGCATCTGGGTGGTATATTTAATTCAAAATTTATTTTTAATGCCCATACATATACATTTCTCTAGCAAAAGTATGAAATGGTTGTTACAAATTATCATATCTAGAACTGCAGTCAGTTATGGTCACAGAAATTGTAAGATTATCCTGGACATTGAATGTGCACCCAAGAAAATTTACAAGTCATATTGCAGAAATAGAGAAATTGAACTATAAGAAGAGATTGAAAAAAACTGGGCATCATAACACTTTTAGAATGTAGAATGCATGGTAACCTTATTAAAACATTGAAAATTTTAATCAGAGACAACTACTGACAAAATTTTTTTTGAATATCAAAAAGAACAAAAAATATCTAATCAACAATCCTTATAAACTTAAATATTTTTTTTTTACAGAAAGAGTATTATTTTCTGTTTGAATTCCTGAGATGAGGAGTTTCATTATTTACATGCAGACTGTTGTACTCATCTTTGTTGTTGTTGTTATCATGTTTTGTTGTGCCCTCCAACCTTCATCAGGTGTGTATCATTCCAGTTAATCTACATTCCAAAATAAACCCTTTATTTAATCTACAGAGGTAGACTGTTCTTGTTTCACTGCCCATGTCTAGGAATTTATCATCTAGTTCTTATGTTTAGCACTGCTCAGTTAATTCTCACTCTGTTACCACTGAGTTCAAGTACAGATGACTTAGAACAGAGATTGAACTAAAATTCATGAACCAATGCTTTAATTTACTAGACTATTGTCCCCTAGGGCAATTCTCTGTGGAGAACTTGGAGCCTTAAATCTAATCTGCCTGCTGATTAGTGCCACTATTTGTTATTGGAATAAGCTGCCAGAGTAAAAAGTGTAGTAAATGTACATAGTTTTAAAACAAATCTTGATGGATTCCATGTGAATGGCATGAAAGATAGCTCGTGTGGGTAATATTAGGAGCCATCAAAGGAAATTCACAAAAGAGTATAAAAACAAATTTTCAATGATCTTCAGTATTTTTCAAGATTTTTTAAAAAATTTTTCAATTGTTGAATAGGTATTTTTAAGGTGTATAATTGAAAGCCATTGATCCTTTTTTAGTAATTCAGATATTTTCATTTCACAATTTTCACTTTTATATTTGTATTCCTCATATAGCCATATCACATCAAAACACCAGCTCCTGTATGATCACTGAAGTCAAGCAACATTAAGCTTGATCAGTGCCTAGATGGGCGAGGAAAGTTTGTTATTCAATACTTATTGGAAGTGTATGGATCTGATGAAAAAAGAAGATAAAGATTTTATCACATATGCTGGAATCATTAACAAGGATTGTGAAAGATCCAAATTAAATAATCACACTCTGGATATGTTTAAAGGGTTAATTTTCATTCAAGGGTTGGCAGCAAAAAAAAAAAAAAAAAGACACAGAAATACATGCTAGAATTCAGAGAATCAAAGAAAACAGAATCAAAAACTAACACTGCAAGAAATATCAGATGAATATCAGAGAATCTTCAATCTGAGACATGATATACAAAAAAAAAATTAAGAAAAAGAATGCATATACATACAAGCTAAAGAAAAATGTGGAAAAAGAAAAATTAATCTGTTTCAGATGTGGAAGGTTACATATCAGAGGCGACTGTCCCTTTAAGAATTCCAAGTGCTACAATTGTGGAAAAATAGGACATAAAAAGTCACACTGTAAAACTAAATCAAGGAAACGTTCTCACAGAAAAAATTTTATACACAGCGTTGGTACATAAAAAAATAATTACGGAAAACCACAGAAAATTTGTGTATGTAAAAATTAATAACGTGGATGCAAAAATGCAACTAAACACTGGTAGTAATATTACAATAATTAACAAAGACACATGGAAAGCAAATAGAAAACCTACATTAAAAAGAACTTCGAAAATCACACGTGGCATGTTGGGTAATAAATTATTTTTTATTGGTGAAATGATTTGTAATGTTCCATATTGTAACAAGTGTATAAAAGCTAAGGCTTATGTGTTAAAAATACTACAAACTTATTTGGTATTGACAAGATGGAATTATTTGAGATGTAGGATTTACATATAAATATTTATTGCAAAAATGTAAATGGACAAATTACCAGTTTTAAAAAAAAATGTGAAAATTTAAAGGAGGAATTGAAAAAATGTTTTCCAGATGTTCTGTCGGATGAGTTGTGTTGGTGTTCCAACATCAAAGCAAAATTTCAAGTGAAAAAAAGAGTCGACACCAGTGTTTAAACTGAAACAGTGTACTGTTTGCAGCATTGGATCGGGAATTAGACAGACTTGAAAAAATAGGTGCAATTGAGAAGATTGACTATTCAAAATGGGTAGTAATTAAAGTTTATGTAAAAAGAAAAAATTTTTTTTTTTTTCTTTTTTTTCTTTACATAAACTTGTGCTTATGATAAACATTATAAATGTGCTTGTGCTGATTTTTCGACAGGGTTAAACAAATGTTTAGAATCCCATAACTACCCATTACCATGTCCACAGGAAATTTTTGAGAATTAAAATGGTGGAAAAATTTTTTGAAGCTGGATTTTTCTGAAGTGATTTGGCAAAACAGGTTGAAGAAGAATGTTTAGAGTTAATAACTATAAATAGACACAGGAGATTGTATAAGTTCAACAGATTTCCTTTTGGAATAAAAGTGGCTCCAGCTATATTTCAATAACCTATGGATACTATGCTTGCAGATTGTGATTTTGCATTTGCTTATCTGGATGATACATTAATTAAAAAAGTATCTAAAGAACAACATATCGGGCATGTGAAAAGAGTTTTTGAAAAAATACTAGAATATGGGTTCAAACTCAGTAAGGAAAAGTGCAAATTGTTGTTTTTACCTAAAATCAAGTACCTAGGACAAATCATTGACAAAAATATTTGTCAACCAGATCCATCAAAGTGCAATTAAGAATATGCCTCCTCCAACAAATGTTACTAGGTTATAAGCTCTTCTAGGATTAGTAAACTATTATCAAATCTATATATCTAATATGCATAATTTGAGAGATTCACTGAACAATTTACTTAAAAAGACATAAAGTGAAACTGGATTGATAAATGTCGGAAACCATTTGAAGAAATCAAAATACTAGCATCAGACTTATCATTAACATATTATGATCCAAAAGCAGAAATTGATTGGCTTCAGATGCTAGTGACTATGGTATAGGAGTGGTCATTCTACATAAATGATGACAGTAACATGAAAGCCATTGCATATGCTTTGCATTTGCTATTACTGACAGAAAAAAAATACAACCAGATCAAAAGAGAGGCATTAGCAATAATATTTGCAGTGAAAAAATTTCACAAATTTATATACCAAAGAAGTATTATCTATTTATGGTTCAAAAAAAACAAAAAAGAAAAAAATGGAATTCCTATGCATACAGCAATTTGATTAGAATGCACTACAGTACCATCTGATTAAATTAAAATTTCAGGATGGAATACCAACTGCCTAAAACATTAAGACATGCTGATGGCTTATCAAGATTAATACCAAAAAATACTTAACCTTTTGAGGACACTGTTATTGCAGCATTAAAAAGTGAAATAGAAATTAAAAATATATTATGCAATGTAGTATGCAGTTACTCTGGAAGAAATAAAAGTAAAAGCAGAACAAGACATGTTTATTTTGAAAATAAAAAAATGACTAAAAGAAAGTAAGAAAGATAGATGATTTTTAGAACACAATCCAGACTTGAACGTTTACTCGATACGTGACAGAGTATTGATGTTTACACAAAGAGTAGTAATACTCATCATATTACAAAAGTGGATATTAAATGAATTTCATAGTGGACATCTGGGAATTTCAAGGATGAAATCTCTTATGAGAAGCTATGTATATTGGACCAAAATTGATCAAGACATGGAAAACTTAGTAGAAGCCTACCACAAAATAACAACCTTGGCTAAAGACTGATACTCCGTGGTCAAGATAGCACAGGTCCAATAAACAGATCACATTATAACTTTATTAAGCAGCCTGAAATTTGTAAGTGCAAAAAACAAATTCCACAGTTACAGTGAATTTTTTACACAAACTGCAAGATATGTCATTCTAAATGCTATAGTATCGGATAACAGTACACAATTCACTGCTTACAAATTTAAAGAATTTTGTAAAATGTTCTTGAGTAACCATGTTACAACGCCGCTGTCAACCTGACAAGCTAAACAGTTTGTGGGTACTTTTAAGAGAGCTTTTAAAAAACAAGTAATGAAAAAGTGAGAAAAGAAAATTCTTGAGAGTATTCCCAGATAAGGCTGAATCTCAATACACCAGCAGGCATGTCACCAACAGAATTTATGTTCACAAGAAAAATTAAATTTGTGCTTGACAAGTTGTTATCAGATCAAAGAAGAATATCAGATGATAACAAAACGAACACGAAATATTTAAAAATTGGTGAAAAAGTATTTTTCAGAGGATATAAAAATGGAAAAGAAATGTGGGAAGATGGTCACAAATTGGAAAAATGATATATATGGTGAAAGGAAAAAAATGAAACACAAAAGACATTGGAATCAGTTAAAGAAAAGGTTTACTGAAGAAAGGCCCACAAGAAAGGAAGAAGCTATGCAAGTACTGTATATTTTTGACATACCATATATATTGTTTAAAATTTGCTATATTTATGGGAGGAGTGCTGAAAATCAGAGTTAAAGCATATATAAATATAAGCAGTGTGGACAGAGAAATCAACATGGGATCATGACTGGCATTTTCATGACTTAAACAATCATTAGGCCATATAGTACTCTTCATTGTGTGTGTATAGGTCACTGGAGGTGAAAGAGGGAAAGGGGAAAAACAGTTTGAGCCAGGTTTTTGTTTAGGACTAATATTTTTAGGCTGTTTATAGTTCTGACCTTGAGTTAGTTTTATTTTGTTATATTTCATCTTATTTATTTATTTTTGACATATTTATTTTTCATTTATAAAGTTTGACATTTCCTTTTTAAAGAAATTTTGACAAAGATGTATTTTCATGCCTGCAAAATAAAAAAAAAAAAAAAAAAAACGGTATGTCAAAAGTATGGTTTTTATCATGGTACCACTTTTATTTTATCTACCTTCACTTTTTGGCAATACTTGTTTTAAAAAAAGATAATTAGAATTTTAATAAACCTCAAACATATGAAAGTGAATTTATACATTTTCTTTGTTATTGAGAATTTACAGCAAAAATAATAAACACTATGTAGTTATTACATTGTTAATGGAATGGTTAGCAAAGCATTGGCTAATTACCAATTGATTCAAACTTTATAAAATGGTAAATAATATGGATTTCTTTATAGTTGGTTCACATATTTTAATAATTTAGTAAATGTTTATAAATTTGTAAATAAAAAATTGTTTTTATATTAATTTATAAATTGGTAAATAAATGATAAATATTGCATTAATCTTAATAAAATTGTATTAGTTTTTAGAATGTTATAAATATAAAATTATTCTTATAAATAAACAATCTAATAAATAGTGTTTAATATTTTTGTTGTAAATTCTCAAAAACAAAAAAGTGTATAAATTCACTTTCATCATATATTTATGTTTTACTGAAAATCAGCACTTTTTAAAACAAACATTTGCTGAGTAGTTAAAATATAAGCAGTGTCATGGAATAAACCATCCTTTTGGTACTCCATTTTTTTGCAGGCATGAAAGTCCATGTTTGCTAAAATTTCACTAGTTTGAGGTTATCAGTTATTGGTTGTTTAATCATTTGAATTGTGATGCGGTTGTAGGAATTTGTTTTTGTGCCTGCATTTTGGAAATAAGTCTGATCTTTTGTTTATGAATTTACATTGTTCTGAATAAGCCATTATGACTATTTTCTCCTCAAGGCAAAGTTTGCATCATTTTGAGTTGTAGCTTTTATTTTTGGTGTTCATTGCTTTGTGTTTTTGAGGTCTCATGTGTGTTTAGAATGTTGTGCTATTTACATGCTGTTGTTAAATGAGGTCTTGTGCTGTTTATATATTTGTTGTTAAACAAAGTTTTATATATATGGTTCCAAATATATTCTAAGTTCTCTTTGAATTTTACAGTAGCTTGCTATTTGAAGCATCATCCTCATCTTGGTTGTTAAACTAACAATATTACTCAGTAATTCTGAGCCAAACACAATGTTAAATTTACTCATATTAGATAGACTGTTCTAATTCTGGTTTCCATTTTTAAAGAATATTTCATCTCAGTTAATAATAAGTTTAATTCAGCATTGTTGGAAAGCAGGTTTGAACTTTTGTAAATAAAAAAAAATGATGTTCTTGAAAGTTATTATGAATATGTTTTTTTTTCTTCTAGGCAATTTAAAAATGTTAATTTTACAAAAAAATAAAAAATTTATTTTTCATATTATTTTCTTATGTTTTATTCTACTGAAACAGTGTGACTTCTCAGCACAACCAGATCCTGGGATTGAACTCACAAAAAAAATCAAGCATTTTAACCACTGCTTTAATCTACTAGGCCCTTGATCTCTTGGACAATTTGGGTATGTATTTTAGAACATTAAACATAATGTCTGCACCCAAGTGGTTGAATTGTCCTTTTTAAATCAAAGTATTTATCTTGATACTAAGTTTACTGAGGAGACTGTCAGTAACTAAAATGTGTGCTGATTCTTTCAGTCATCTTATCCTCCAGTATTGTTTTTTATTTTTTATTCTGACTTCATTCCACAAAAGTTGATGGTTACCATTTTCTCTCTGATGTCTGATTTCAATGACTCTCCTCAGACTAAAGTCTTTTGATGTTTCTTCACGCTTACTTTAATGGGCAGCTGCTATCTGCTTTGTATTCCTTGCATCAGATTAGAATACACACAATTCTTGGTTATGTTTGCTTCCCAAGTGAGCTTAGCTTCAAGTGAAAGATTTTTGAAGGATTGAACTCCTTTTGAATGCTGTCCAAATGTTGCATGAACCACAAATCCTCTAACTTTGATGTAACGTTTGCAGGGTACTTCTTACCCTTAAAAGGTTTTTAATGTCAAAGTTACAACACCTGAAATGTTGTGAGTTTAACAATGAAGATAAATATGCTGGCTCAAATAGAAAAATATATAAAACCATATTTCTTTTTCTGTTGCATTTATTTAGTTCTATTTGGTGTTAATGCTAATTTTGCCAAAAAAAAACATCTGTTCTTTAGTGCTTTTTCATAAATGTTTTTGGTTTCATTGAAATTACTCTCAGCAGACAAGTTGTCCCACAATTTGGAGCTGATTGGTTGTGCAATTTATTGAATTATTGTTAGTAGATGATTGGAGGAAGTCTGTACATTAAGAGGTTGTTGAGTAGTTGGTACATATCTTTTAGGAGGCTTGGAAATCTAATTCTTTTAGGGGTTTTTTTTTAATATCGGTTTCAAATCATATTTCTTTGAAAACTTTTAAAAACAAATTCTTATTATGCTACCTACAGCCACATAATGACTCCAAAGATTGAAAGACTATAACCTAAAACTAATAAAATTACACTAAAAAGCAAATAGCTAACTTTAAAAACAAAAAATGTATCCCAAAACTGATAAATTTAATAAAATCACCTACAAATAAATAAAAAATATATAAAAATTAGAAAATATGTCCAATTTAGATAAAGAAGGTATCATAAAAATGCCTTCAAAGTGCCACACATTTTGATAGCATTTTTTAATTGTTACCCAGGTATTGTTGCCTGACAAAAAGAAATTATCCCTTGCAACACAGATGACTATTTTAATTCCATTAAGATTGTGTATGTATATAAGTTTACATGTGTATATCTTAATCAACTGACAGACCTAATAATATTCCAATAATTTTTTTTTAATTTAAAAAGATCATTTTATTTACTACTAAATAATTTATGAAAAGTTTAATAAATCTTATAATTACCTGATTTTTTAGTGCTTAAATACCTTGCTGATTTTGTGCTGAGAAATTAGTGGTGCTATTTTTTCCTTTCAATTGCACCATTTTTACTTGAAATCACTTTTTGTGACCTTTTTTCTTTAAACTAAATCCATGGCAAACATGCCCACAATAAGAGAGAATGTCAAATTGATGGTTTTGCTTAGGACACCACTTTTTTAACTACCCTCACTCTTTGGTAAGGTTTATTGTTTTAAAAAGTGATTAGAATTGTAATAGAATCTAAACATATGGTGAAAGTGAATTTACACATTTTTCTTGAAAATTTATAACAAAAATATTAAACATTATTTATTTATTAGATTGTTTATTTACAAAATTAATTTTGTTTATAACATTCTAAAAACTAATACAATTAAAACTTTAAACCAATGCAATGCAATATTTATCATTTACTAATTCATAAAGTAATAAAAACGAAAATAATTTTTTATTCATAAATTTTATAAACATTAACTAAATTATTAAAATATGTGAACCAACTATAAGGAAATCCTTATTTTTTACCATTTTATAAAGTTTGAATCAATTGACAATTATCCAATGTTTTGCCAACCATTATTTTATGATTCAGAGTAAATTTTCTGATACCAAAGGTTCACTTTGACCAAAATAGTTTGATCATTTAAATTCTCTTTTGATCTGTCCTTACAACTAATATTGTAAGTGCTGCAAGAATTTCTCAAAATTTCATAAAATTAAATGAGTTGGAAGTGATAACATATGTAAAATAAATAAATAAATCTGTTTGCCTCGGGGTTCTTGATAGGCTCCAGAAGCGGATATGCAATATGGTTGGCCCTGCCCTGGCGTCTAAAATCTACAGTCACTTTCTCACAGATGCACCTATTGCCTCCCTCTGTCTGTTCTACAAATACTTTCATGGAAATTGCTCCGAGGAGCTAATTAAGCTGGTTCCCAGACGTCATGAGTTCAAAGCGCCCTACGAGGCTGGCATCCCGCTCTCACCCCTTCAATGTCGAAACTCCTAAATGTAGCCGTCTCTTCTACTCTAATAGCTTCATGTCTCGCACCTCTCGCCTGTGGAACTCCCTTCCCTTTCCTGTTTCCTGTGAGCTATAATCTCCAGCTATTCAAGTGTAATGTCAATCGACATCTCCAGTTGCCTTAATCTATCTACTACCCTCATCCTTTCTTCTATCACTCCTATCTGATCAATTCTATTTTCTGTAACCCCTTGCGTCCTAGTGGCTTCCCGCCTTGCTTGGGGTGAAATGCTTAAAAAAAAAAAAAAAAAATTAAATAAAATATATTTTTACAGATTGTATAAGAAAGAAGTTTCAAAATTTCATTTGGGAATAAGTCCTGGAAGTTTCATTAAAATCCGACAAATAATCCTTGCAAGAATTTCCAAATCTATGTTTTTTTTTTTCACCGCAAAAAGACGCTCAAATTTCATGTACAAAATGTATGGTCCCACAATGACGTCATAAAAACAAGATTTTTTTTAACCAAAATTTCTAAAAAGACTAAAAAAATAAATAAATAAACATAATTTTTACATTAAAAAAATATCTTGATGTTTCCTTTTTTAATAATAACACAGAATTGACGATAAAATTTTGTATTTATTGTTTTGACTTTTTTTAAGCATTTTTTTTTATCTTGTATAATTGTAACCCCTTTTTAAATAATTTTTGAATGTATCGAGGTTAAACATTTGGTATGCCAAAAAAATAGTCTCAGAGGTTAAACAAGAAATTTCTCTCACAGTATGCTTATTTTTATTTTTATTTCACACATTCTTCAAATATTGTTAATTAAAATAATTTAGAAAAAACTTATAAAGAAAAGTCAGCATAGTGTTTTGGTCGACCATACATACGAACGAGAAAATTTATCAGTAATCAAAGACTAAATCGTTGCTAACGTAAAAGTCTTTTTACAACTTACAAGTAGTGCAAGCAAGCGCATTTTCCATTATATTCTAATCTAATATTTTGCCAAATAAAAAGCAATTTAATGAACAGAGAAATAAAAAAGTATGATAAAAAAAAAAAATGAACCGGTCATTGAAAACTAGGAAATTGTTTCTCTATGTTACAGAAAGTAAAGCTTCATACACTTACAGGATGATCCAATGAGTAAACGTTGGTTGTTTCTGTATTTGAAAAAGAAAAAAAAAGATGTTTACAGCGATAAATCAGTTCATTGCTTGAAGATAACTTAGCAGCTTCTAAAAACAGTGGACTTTCCTATCTTTCTGTTTAAAGAGCGTCATTCGGGAACGAAGTTACATTGGCAAACAACTTAAAAACAGCTGTCTTATTTTATTTCCTAAATTATTTTCAAAGATAAAATTTGCCACAGATAAAGTGGGGGAATACGGTACAAACATTCACCGAAATAAATACCTTGAAATACGAAATATCAAGCGGGGTGGAGAAAAACTTCTGAATTCATCAGTTTGAGTTCAGGAACTAAAAATTGTTTTGGAAAAGAAACAGAACAGATGCTAATAAATGTTTCAAAAAAAGAAAAAAAAAAGAGCACGGAAATTTTTTTTTCTTGATTTATTTTGTAAAATTAAGGATAGTAATGACTTTTTAGATAAATGATACTGTTCAGCTCAAAAACATAGCTTTAAACTTATGTTAGTTAAATTTTAAACATAAGCTATGTTAATTAAATGCTTTTTGAGCAAGAGTACAAATTTAAAAATGCTTTTTTTTTTAAAGCAAGAGTCATGGCACTACTAATATAGAATGACATGGCAAAAAAGTACAAATTTAGTTCTCAATTTCACAAAAAGCGGGGCATGAAGAACCCCACCGAAGCTATGCGTCATGGAGGTTCCTAGATTGAAATGAGTTCACACTATTCCAATAAGATTTGCATATTTAAAAATAAATATTTACTACCTTAATAATGGAAAGGAGAATTTTCACTAAATGCTTGACAGATTTTTTAAAATATTTTTTTCTTATACTCTTCTCTTGTAGTGGATTTTTTTTTGGGGGGGGGTGAAATCTTGATAGTTTAATTTATGTTGGACTCAAGTTTGGTAAAAGATTAAATTTTGTTAATGAGTTCTGATTTGAAAGGTTGTTTGTTAGAATCTGTTATTGAAGATTCCGTAAATTAATTGCAAGAGAAAAAATTTCCTGTTCATGTAAGTAGTAAATGTTTGTAAAGTTGAATGCAATTTGGTATCAAAGAAGTTATCTACCTTTGATTGTTTTGTGTAATACAATGTTCTCAAATGTTGAGAAATAAAGTTGATTTGTTAGCAGGAATTTGTTTAACTTCTGCATAAGGAATTTAATGAGTGAATGGGAATAGAGTTCACTGGTGAGTTTTGGCGAGTGAGTGTGAATATTGTTAAGTTTGTATGATATTCATATGAACAAAAAAAACTCAAGATTGTGTGACATGAAGTTTAGTTGAAATTCCTTTGATGTCACTATGCTTTATACGATAATGAATTTTTAAACAAGAGGGTGTCATTTATGGAAAGGTCTTTAAAAATGTGGGCATTCCGAGCCTTTAAAAAAAAAAAAAAAAATTTTTGCCATTGAACCCAAAAACCCGGATAAACGGGTTATTTTTATAAATAAGGTAGAAAGGAGACTCAAAATATATAGACATTTATTTGTTTTTTGGGTTCCTCTGAAAAGGAAGAGAGTTCAACATTTTTTTTCGGTTTAAAAAGTGATTTGATTGATCATTGATTTTTCCAATTTTTTTGGATGTGGCACAAGGCCGAAAGTAAATAAATTTTACAGATTGAATTTCATTTACTCATATTAATAGATACTGCGAGATTTTTATTTAACCATTAAACCTTTTTGAGGTGCTAAATAAAATTGATTTTCCAAATTTAGTTTAAGATGTGCAAATAAAAGGCCGAAAACGGGCAATGAGTGAGGATTGAACTATTTAAATTTTTGTGAGACAAATTTACAAAAATTTACAACCTCTGAATCACTATAAACTTTTGAGTGTGAATGAGTTTCTGTTTTTATTTGCTTTCAGGGGGCTGTAAAAATTAACTAAGCATGGGTGGATAGTCACACCTACTTGTATATTTATTAACCAATGAGGGCTCAAAATTTTTTTTGAAAGTGTTCTGTGATCCCCTTTTTTGCACAGATTTGATCAAACTATTTTGGGGTATTGGAATAATGTAGAATTTGGGTTCTATAAAACGAAACAGCAAAGTAACTTGGTGTAATTTAAAGTTTGTTGATAGTTTTGAGTGAAATAAATGTTATTTTCAGATGTTTAAGTTTAATATTGAATGATTGATGGCTTTATTTTTTTTACAGCTTATCAATCTTTAATATAATGTTTTTATGAGTAACATAAAATAATAATTAATAAAAAGTAGATAAATAAATATTATAATAGTCTAGGTTTATCCTTGACATATATTTTTTTAAAAAAAATAAAATTTAAAAAAAAAAAAGTCAGACGTTTCATAAAAAAATAAGTTTGATGTACGATATTTGTCTGTTAAAATTTCTAAAATTAGATTTGGCTCTAAAAAAACTGCCAGAAATAATTCTTTTCAAATTTAAAAATATATACTCTTTGTATTTATTGTCCATTCAAAAGGATGGCTTTTGCCTACATAAATTTAAAGTTAAGATCTATCTGGAACCTCTTTCTAGAATATATAAGATGGGTCAGTGGATAACTTCAGAAGGTAACTAAAATTTTCAGCAAGAAGGTAAGAAACACTTCAACCAGGAGATGTTAAAATTTTCAACCCAGTCAAAAGATGAAGTGACATGAAAATTTTGTCATACAAATAAGGTTTCAGAAAGAAAAGCTATTTTTGGCTGTCACCTGTGGATGTTTCTTACAGAAGAAGCTGTAGTGAGTACAAAATAATATTAACTTCTTTCATCCACACCCTTCAAATTTGGAGGAAGGAGAAAGAAAGAAATCTGCAAGCCTATGTGAGTCTTTTGCTTTTTATAAAATTAATGAGGAAGAATTTGTGAGACTATGATTTTGGACCGATGAAAACCTTGACTTCACAGAAATTAGCTGGTGAGCCAAGAAGAAATGAAAGTAGTGAGCCTACACAAAATTCTTCTTGATATAAAATATGGAGAAAAATTAAATTAATGAGGAGAGTGTATGAAGTCATGTGAAAGGATTCATTTCAGTTCCTCGCGACTAGTACTGAAGTACTAACTGGTGTAAAAATTATTCCCCAATTATATTATCAGCCTCTAACCCACACACAGCCCTTCAAAGAATTTTTTCTCTCAGCAATCTAAGAAAGCTAAGCATTTCAAACTATCTCTGTTCATCTACTTTTGAATGTATGCAAACCATATATTTCTTTGGCGGACAACAAACTCTCTTACTTTTGTTTTAAACATTTATTATTATTATTATTATTTTGTGTCAGATCATTTAATCTGTTGTATGAACATTTTCTCTTTATGACAATATATTAAAACTATGGACTTTAAGAATTCTGATTTATTTTTCTGAAATGAACAACTGACACTACTTCAAGAGAATAAATTCCTTATCTTGTTTTGTTAAATTACCCGTGTATTTCCTCGTCATTATCATCTTTCATTAAACTTCTTGATGAGGGTAAATCAACTGTTCATTTTAGCCACATGCCACTATAAAGCAAATGGAGAAAAAAAGTGAAACTTGTGAATAGAACCGTGTTCTAATAAAGAAAAAAATAGTTAAAAATCCCAGTGACACATGGATTTGCCAAAGCCCCCTTCTGTTGTTTTTTTGTTGTTCAATTAGGTGGGTACAACTTTTTTTAAAGAGTATTTTTCAACCATATCATACTTATTATAAAACCCAGGTTGTGTGTGTGTCCGTTTATATATTGGATCGGATTTCCTACATTTTTCAACCGATTTCAACAAAACTTCACAGGACTACATAAAATTACCTTGCAGTGGTTCTGACAGCACCAAAAATTGAAAAAACACAATAGTTTTTGCATGAAATCAATTTGAAAACATGATTAAGAGTCATCGCTGTCACGAGAATGAAAGGGGGACAACTCATATCGAGTTATACTTATTATAAAACCCAGGTTGTGTGTGTTTGTTGTGTGTGTGTGTGTGTGTTCATTTATATATGGGATCGAATTTCCTACATTTTTCAACCAATTTCAACAAAACTTCACTTTTTTTTTAGCAGGTAGTGTTTCTTATTGTCTTGCACACTTTTTTCTTTATTTTTACATTCAGAATGCTTTAAAAATTCCATTTACAAGACAATTGTTTGTAATAAAATTCTATTCAATCGGTAGACTCATAATGATTGAAAACAATTTTTTTTTGTTTGAGTTTGGTTTGACCAATTAAAAAAAAAAAAAAAAACTAATTAAGACATGCGTGTCCATCAACCTTAAACAATAATCTTTGTCAATTTTATTTTTCAGTCTTCATGATGGTCGATACTTGATCTATCTCTTACTCTTACATCCCCGGGCAATGCCAGGCTCTACTGCTAGTTTGAAAATAAAAGCTTATATATATATTTTAATCAGTTAATTTGCTTCATTTATAAAGGCACAAAAACATGAAACTTTTTGTGCAAGCTTAACTTGAAAAAATTGTATTTTGTTATATTGTTTTAATGGCTATGTAATAACAGTTTGTTTCTTCCAAATTTCACATCGTAGTTTTGAGCTTTGTTTGTGTTTGCATGTGAATTTTTAATATTCAAGATAAGAGAGATGACATTCTTTTTTTCTCCCAACCCCTCCCGGGAAAAAAATCCTTTTATTTCACACAGAAATTATTAATTCCTGAATGCAAAGAAGCTAAATTTGTGTTCATTGAAATTTGGAAGAAAATATTAACCAACTAAATAAAAAATGAAACTAAAATTTACTTTGAATAAAAGTAATATTTATCTGGCATTCTTGCATCTCCCTATGTAATGGAAGGCTTATCTGCAGCATATTATTGGAACATCTGGCAAAGTTTAACAAATACACCTGCAAAAAAAAAAAAAAAAAAGGTCTTTGCCAAAATTTGTTTCCATAGTTATTTCTTTATAATATAATAAATAATAAAAATTGCATTTTAGTTGGTTCACATATTTTTAGCGGTGTCATGTTCAAAATGTTCTGAATGCTGTATCGTCTTGTGCATAATACAAGAAATTTTGAAAGACAATTAAAAGCAAAAAAGGAGAAATTCAGAAATTTTTACTCAGCTTAAAAAACCTCCTATTTGAAACAGCAAGATTGCGAACATATTCAGCACAAAAGATGATAATACATATGCAGAGGTAGATGTTGATAACAACTGTTCATAAAAGATACCATATTTACCTTTGCATAACATGCACCCCCACATAAGATGCCCACCTATTTCACAAGAATATTTTGTGGAAAAATTTTTAGTATGTTTAATCATATCCTTATTGAAATATATGTTAAAGTGGCTTTGTAAGGGAAAACGCACGATTCTTGTGCATGCAAATACAATATTATAACAGTATGCTGGAATAAAGTATGGAATCATATATTGTAATTTAAGCCTTCAAAGGAAACTAAATTAAATTTGCTAAAGCAGAAAAGAAACATTGGTACATTTGTATCAGTGAGTACTGAGGCATATAAACAAACCAAACTTATATAAAGCAATCAGTAAAGTACAATAAATATGAATTAATTTGTATAGATAATTACAGTACATGCAGACAAGTGTATACTGATGTTAATATAGCAATGACAGTAATAACAGTCTAGTATACACGTCTTATAAAAAAAAACTTATAAAAATCTGATACATGCATAAAACACCATAAATACAATATGGTCATTTAAAACCAAAAATGATGATTTTGTCTTTGGTGGTTTAATAATTTGGACCTAGGAATTTGGGAATGGTGCCATTGTCATCCACTCATTACAAATAGCTTAAAAGCCTTAAAGGCAGCGGAAATTGGTTACTACTGCTTTCCCACTTCTAGGTCTATTTCTCATTCTAGATACAATAATAAATAAATGTTTCTTAAAGGTAACACAGTCATTAATGACAGACTGTATATCTCATGTGAGTTATATATGCCAGGTTAAGAAGTAAAGTGAAATGGCGTGAGCTTCCCTCTTAATTGCCAACATAACATAAACAATTTAACAAAGTTTGTGCCAATAGACTGACGATTTGACTTGTTTTCAATATTTTATTACTAGTAACAATTCTTATGCATAGTGGACTCAGACTGATCTAATACCCTAGCCTACCAGAACATCACTCAGTCATCTTTGATCAGTAGCACTGGACTGTTTTTTTGGTATATTTAAAAATAAAAAAAATGCTTCTGTTGCAAAGGCAAATATGGTATATCTGCTAAAAATGGCTGCTTTCTTAAGGCATATAGAGAACATTTGAATACTCAGTTTCTTATCTGCTTTAAATAATAATTTTTACTTCATTTTCAGGGAATTTCTGTAAAAATTAATGCATTTCTGGAATTTTTAAGCATTGTTTCGTTTCCAAAAATAAAGTTTTCATATTTGAATCCAATAAAAAAAAAATGTCAAATCCAAGGAATCTAATTGTTTTCATTAAATATTATTTACCATCACCTCAGATCTGCTAGAAAGCACACATGACGACAGGTGATACATTCACACAGGCAAATTAGTCTTGAAAGTCGTAATTTTATTAGAATATATTTAGTCACATTTTAAATCAGGAGGGAGGGAGGGAAAAATCTTTTATTTTTTCAAAAGTTTCTCATTGACTGTCATCTTCATCAGAATAAAATCAGTTAAAATACCCTGACCTTTTATGGAACTTTTTGATAATTCAGTTACAATACCCTGGCATTCTAGTGAACTTTTTGTTTATTGAAGTAGGCTACAGTTTATTTATTTAATAATTAGTTATGAATTAAAACAAATTACTGTACATGTATTCATATTTAAAAACCCATCATCATTTTCTATTGCTATTAAATTTCTAAAACTCCTCTGAACTGCATCCCACAAAGTAGAGGTCTCATCTGACCAAGTGCTCTTCAGGGCCAAGTTGGTTAAGGTGTGCCAGGATAAAGCTCCTCTATAATAATAATAGATGCAAATCAGGGCCCCTTCATTATATATGTTTACCCCCCCATGTCTATATAAAAAAAGACTAATTTGTACAATATTGAGCAATTTTGCTATTATTACATGTCTGTGTCCAATGAAGGGTAAACTTGAGCAAAATTAAGCAAAGTAGACAAAATTATACAAAACTAAAAAAAAGCTACATCAATAATCTACATGTATATAAAAAATATGCATCAAAATCTAAATGAGCCCTCTTCAAATGGCCCCATCGAATTTAAAAGACCCACTATGAAATGGGCCCAGATACTCAAATTGTTCCAAATTAGTTAAAAGGAAACTCATTAAACCTGAAGATAAACAAATCTCCTCTGTTCTTAGATCTTTGTATGTTTTTACTTTTATCAGTGGCCAAAGACTCAAGGCTCATAATAATCCATATATAAATCTAGCACTGATGTAAATGCAGGGCCGGTGCAAGGATCATGTGCCCCCACCACACCAATCTATGTAGAGACCCCCACCAACTCTACTACATCTCAATTTTCATTTGGTTGTATTCATATAAAATACAAAATTTAATGTAAACTAATTATGTACAATAATTGATCATAAGCAAACAATTATTGAAAATAAATATAATGTAGCTAAACACAAATTAAAGACATGTCATAATATATCATTCCATCTTAAATAAATCAACAATGTTTTGCAGCAATTTTTAACATCAACTTGAGATTTTTCTTGTTAAAAAATTGAATAATTTTAATACATAGTGAATTTTATATAGTGTTTTTTGAAGACAGCATGATTTGGACAAAAAATAAAAAGGATCCCAGAATGATGTTAAAATCTTTGAAAATTTTTTATCCTTTAATAGGGCTTAATTTAACTTATAATGCATTATAAATATAAAAAAGCAAATGTTGATAAGATAGAGAGGGTCACAAAGCACTGCCCGGGGCCTCAAATCAGGTTTGTCCTCCCCCTTAGTTGGAGGGTCAGGGCTAGTACACACTGGCTCTGTGTAAATATATATGTACTAATATAGAAAAGAATGAAAATTTTCAATAATATATGCATATTATTTGGAATGCACCTTTTGAGTCAGACAACCTTGGAAAGGTGGGGATGACATTCTGACTTATAGTGAAAAGAGTGTATTGGGCAAAAAGATTGAGAAGCACTCTTTTAAACTATGTCTATCAAATTTCAGGAAATAAATTACTCAAGAGCTGTTTCATGCATTTAAGATAATTGCTTTATTTCTAAAAAAAAGAGGATGATTTGAGATTTACTCCCTTAAGAAAATATAAAAAATCAAATAAACACGTTATTAGAAAACTTTTTCAAGCAAAACAGAAGAATTATATTTTTTAAAAAGTCTTCCTTGGAAATGTACAAAAAAAAATTATTAACTGTGATAAAAAAAATGAAAAAAAACCTAAAAGGCAAGAATAATATAATGTATAAAATGAAAGAAAATGGTACAGAGTACCAATTAACAATGTCTCCAATCTGTTCAATTATGACTGGCTGGATACACCTGAACACTAACATTGTACTTCTATGGTGTTGACTTTATTTTGTTACTTTGAATTTATCCAATACTCATGATGATATAAAATAACAATTTATTAAACAGGAAAGTCTGCCTTAAAAAAAATTAATCTGGCAATTTATAGAATCATAAATTCAATGGCATATAAATTTATAGATTGATTGAATTTAAATTTTGGAATAAGGTTCATTCAGAATTTCTGTCTGAATTTCTGGGACAAAAAGCTATTATTTACATTATTTATATTTGGATTAATGATCACATACGAAGGTAAAATAGTGGTCATCAGTCCCTGAGGGAAGAAGCAAAAATTACTAGACAGAAAAGAACACCTGAGAACTAAATATCTGAAGGGATCAGCACATATGTTAGACTATGAAGACTTACACCAAGCATAGAAATAAATGCCATTAATAAATACAGAAAGCAAAGTGATAGAAAGGCTTCAGAAGCAGTAAGAAATGAGAAGCTGCGGTGAATGTGTTCAAGTGTGACAGCAGCAGCAGTAAGAAATGAGAAACAACAGTGTCAGCCAATTCCTTTATTGTTTTCATGTAATCCTTTTTATATTGGTTCTTGTATGATCACCAAAGCTAAGCAAGTCAGTACCAAGATGGGTGACCACCTGGGGATACTGTAAGTTTGGATATGTGGGTGGTGTAATGTTTCAGAATTAGAAATTGAAGAGCTGAGTTCAAATTCCAGTCAAGTTCCTTACGTTCACTTACACACAAATACCCTTGGGAAAGGTATAAATCCACCTCTTTCCCTCCCTTCTGACTATAGGTAATTAGTAATATTTGTATCAGTAAATCATTATCTCAAAAAATTCAAACAAACTAAAAAATATTTTCTAGCTTTAAATAACCTGCAGTAGGTTGATAAATCATAAAAAAGCAAACTGAATCTCACTCAAAAAATGTTTCTTAATGGAAATGTCATCCAGTGAAGACTACTTATCTTGAACGATAATGCATCTTAAATTGAACTAAATTTGAGAATCGTCTTTTGTTTGTAACTGAAGTTGTAGTGATGGTCAGGAAGAGTTGTAGGAGTTTAAATTTCCAACATAGCAGACAAGAAATCCAGTTTATGAAGGAATTTCAAATTTGCATTGCTTGATTTACACTTTTTAAATACCTGACATCATTTACTAAGGATCTGTAATCAAACATACCAGAGTGTCCTGCAAAGCATCTTACTGCACAAAAAATGTATCACTGAAAAAAAATTAACAAAATAATAATATAATTTTTTTAATGAAACTTACTGTTTGTTTTTATCTGAAATGAAAATGGAATAAAAACATTTCACAATCTGATTTTTTTTAGTTGACTTATAAAAAAGAGAAAAAATTAAACCCTCTCCCTCCATTTCTGAATCTGATAAATCCATTGAAACAAAAAGTAATTTATTGAAAAATACAGAAAATATAAAACATTATATTTACTATTATGAAATTTTCCCTTAAAAATTTTGGAATTAAACTAGAATCCCAATATATGTATATACAAAATTTATTAAATTTAATATAAAAATAAATTTTTAATAAATTTTTAAGAAAATTTTATTTTTAATACAAATTAATTTCCTTTAAAATTTTATTCCAAAATCTGAAATAATCTGAAAACCAATTTTACTGAATTTTGAATTTTGCTTTAAAGGAATAGAATCTGTAATAATTTTTATAAAATTAATGTTTTAAATTATTTATTAAACTAAATTTATATTTATAAAATTTTTTAAAAGACTAATATTTTACTGAATTTTGTTTATATCCCTAGAATAAAATAAAATTTGAAACTAATAAACTTAATTTAATTTTAAATCTTAATAAAATTAGGCTTATGGCCGTATCACATTGAAACACCATTTCTCATATGATCACCAAACTTAAGCAATGTCAAGCTTGGTCAGTAACTATTTGGGTGACTGCTTGAGAATGCCAGGTGCTGTAAGCTTCATTGCTCAGAATTGCAAATCAGAGAGCAAAGTTCCATTTCCAGTTGGGTACTTTATATTCATTTATTCACAAATACAATTAGGAAAAGTTTAAATCCACCCCTTCTCCCTCCAGATATGGGTTAATTAGTAGGACTTGTATCAGTAAATCATTATCTCTGAATCTAAAAATATTATCTACAATCTAAAAATACTTCCTGGCTTTAACATTGATTCATTTTCAACTGCTTATCAACCCTTTGAAAGTTATTTAAAGTCAGTAAATATTTTTAGATTGTAAGAATTTGTTTTGGAGATAATGGTTTAGTGATACAAGTTTTATTAATTAACCCATAGCTGGGGGAGAAGAGGTGGATTCATACCTTTCCCAAGGGTTATAGCCATATCACATTGAAACACCATTTCTCATATGATCACTGAATTTAAGCAACGTCAAGCCCAGTCAGTACCGAGATCGGTGACTGCTTGGGAATACCAGGTGCTGTAAGCTTGGATGTGCAGGTGGTGCAATGGATAATGGCTCAGAATTGGAAATCACAGAGCCATGTTTTGTCCTTCTTTCATTCTAACCTGAAGAAACCAGAGAGAGCAGATGCTCCTGGTGAAACATGTTGTTTATAGCTTTTCCAAGTTGTCTCATTGTATTCACTATTGTTTTGGATACTATTATACATCTGACAAACCCACATACACAAGAATATATGTATTGTTTTTCTTTTAGCAACCAAATGATTACTTAATTTTCATTTCTTTTCAGATTTAGCCCATTGGAATTAATAATGCTAGCCAAGCTAAGCTTTGAAAAAAAAAGAAATTTATCCTAAAGTTTCCCTGGAAGTTTGAAAATATAGTTGAAGTGCAAAGACAGTTTAGGTGAGAGTTTCAAATAGATTCACTTCCATGACTTACCATCATTCAAATTAGAGATAAGCTTAAAGCAGATGGAAATGTTCAAAATATCCACAAAATCTGTTCAGGAAGATCATGGGCATTGATGAGCCCCACAAAACAAGAAAGGGTTCTAGAAATTTATTTCCAGAATTTCAGAAAATCTGTGTGGCAGGAAAGTTGTGTGATAAGAAATTTCGCAATCAAGCATCCACTGCCTTCATGAGGATTTTGAGGATGAAGAGGTTTATTTTCAGTCAGAGAGGTTACTTCAACACTACCACTGTCATGTAAGAGCCTGCCTTGATGAGACTTTGCCAAACAGATAGATTGAAAGAAAGAGATTCACTAGAATACCTTGCTTTTTTTTACCAGACCCCACACCATTAGCCTTTTATTGTGGGGATACTTAAAAGATAAAGTTTACAGTACAAAAATAGCAAATGTTTACAAACTGAGAGCAGCCATTGAACACAAATGCAGATAATTTTTCTTTTTAATCATTTCACCCCAAGCAAGACACTAAAACCACTAAGATGCAAGAGGTTACTGAGTATTAGAGAATATGAGAAAAATATACTATTAAGGAGAGAAGACAATAAAAGAACAACAATTAAGACAGAAGATAACTATTGACATTGCATGTAAATTTTTGAACATCAAAGTTGACTGGGAAGCAGAAAGCCAAAAGAGAGTTTCAAAAGTAAGAAGTTCAATAGAAGAAATTGTTAGCATAAAATTTACAGTTACATCTAACTATTTCAACCGTAAAATGATGAGACCTTGCTGCCAATCTAGTACTGCTCTTAAATTCATAGAGTCTATGTACCACAAACAAAAGTTCATCAGAACAATTACCATAACAGTGTTTATAGAAACAGCATGGTGAAGCTACATTATGGAAGTGGGAAAGTGACTGAAGCCAAGATGCTAGGTAAGAACCAATGACATTGCAGATTCTTCTTTGGATTTTATCAAAAATCTCTAAATATATAGCAGGAGTACCAGACCAGATGTGACATCAATATTCAAAGCAAGGACAAATGGTAGACTTATAAATATGTAAGATAAATTCTGTTGAGGAAAATTGTCTAGTTCAACACAATGAACCAACTTTCTTAGCTGCAGACATAGCAATTGATTCAATATACTCTTTCCACTTCATAATCAATGGAAAATGTTAGTCCAAGAATACTGGATAAAATGTTTCTTCATGTTTATGATTCCATTGCTTCACATTTTCAGCAGCATCTGTACCAAAATGGTCATTGCCAGGAAAAAAATAAAATCCTGTTTGTAGATTCTATTAAATTTTGAAAATTAAATCTATTTTAACAAACACTGATTTTATAATCATTCAAAGTACCATAAATGCTCAATTTAGCAGCTGGAGTGGTTATTTTAAAGAAAGCCTATTTTGATTAAATTAACATTTTTACCATTGTTAAGGACACAGTTTTTTTTCATGAAATAAGTCTTGAAAATCTGCCATGCATCCTTAAGGATGAAAGTTAGGTGTTTTCATAGGCCTATACTAACCCCAGAGGAAGGTTATCTATGTTATAATTCATGATGTTATTAAAGTTTTTGAAACTTATTTCACAAAACAAAACTGTGACCTTGATACCAGCAAATCTTGTCTTTCAGATCAAAATAAGAGCTAATTCGAATCTCAAATATATTCATTTAGTTACCCCAGAGCGCTTATTCGAGAGAGGTGCTTATTTTAAATTCTTTGGAGAAAAATAGGGCAGTTATTCGAGAGGAAACAATAAATTGAGCATTTACGGTATGTGTTCATTTTTTGAGACACACTGTTAATATTAAACTTATTTGGTAACAAACCAAATTATTTTTAACATTTTCCAATGGTATATTTAAAATGTGATACAGTAATTGAAGAAAATAATTTGATTCAGGAAATAAATTCTCTCCAATTATTTCTGATGTTAATATATCAGGGAAGAATTGTTTTCATTGTATATGCCTTAATATGACAGCAAAAGATACAGCATAAATTGAAAACTTACTACAATCCAGCGACCACCCCCGACCAGTATTTTAAAAATAATTTTCTATTTGTTTGTGTGTGTGTAAACATGCTGATTTTTTGTTAATACAGGTGTCCATACATGACATTGTCCATAAATAAGAGGGGTAACTATAGTAAATTTAAAGCCAAAGTACCTAAAATTTAATATAAGATTATGGTGTAGTTAAAATATTATATAAAAAAGCACACAGGTTATATTTATGATCAAATACAATAAAATTTATTGTCTGATGTATTGCAAGTGCTTTGAACAGATTGCATGGTTCTTTGAGGTTCTAACAGGCATCAACTGCCCTTTCCTCATCATGCAGAGCTTGATGTCCTTGTGCCCTACATGCCTGATAGTGAACTCTGCTACCTTGAGCTCTTGGCAATAGTCTTCATCGATTTCCAGCGGGGGTCATTGATGATGATGTCCTGGACCTGCTGGACAAACTCCTCTATCCCTATGTCATCTGAGTGCTTAGATTGTGTTTCTTTTTTGGGCAGATATGACCCTTTACTCATTCCTGACATTGAGCACAAAGGTCCTGGCCACTTTCAAGAAGCTGCCTATCTCCGAGTCGCTATGTTTGGCAGTTGATGCTATGAGCATGGCATGACTCTTCATTTCTTGTGTCAGATTGGAAGCTGCCATGTTAAAGGTCTTGATATGTCTGAAAGAGAAATGAGAATAGTAAAATTTGGTGCATGCACCGAGGTAGTAGATTGTTTTCCTTTTATGGCCTGTTAAAAAACGTGTTCTCAAACACCTGGCCCTCCTTAGATAGTTTAATGCATCTAGATCTACTGTAATTTTGAGGAAGACTTAAATTACTTGGGCCACTCATTAAAAAAAACAAAGAATTATTTTTAACAATTTTAGCATTTATTAGATTACTCCGCAGCATATGTCATCCCTCTCTCTCTCAGCTATACCGATAAAACCCAAAGGAATACACAGCATTACATTTGGGGCCAACTTGGGTGCAGGAGTTGCAGAAAAGTTGTCAGTGTTGACAATCAACTGCCTTCAGGGCTTCACTCTGGGTTTTCTGTCAAGATTTACTTCCATAGCCTTTTCTATGTTTGGATATGACCACAAAGTAGTGGAGGTTTTAAATCAGGGGGGTTTCCTTCCTCTAGATGGACTGCCTTCCTGGGCTGTCAAGCTCTGTCTACTTAAAGCAACTGGTAATAAGGCACCAGATGCCCGCCTTTGCTCATTCGCTGGAGCTGGACTTAGTTGACAGAGGTATTTGAGACATATGTCAGAGAAGCATTTTATAGAGAGTGGGAGCTTTTCCCCACTATCACCCCCGGCTATGACAATCTTTGAAACATGTATAATATACATATATAAACATTATGCATATCCTATATAGAATATATATAGAAACAGTCATATTATCCTCAATAGGATGATGTACAAATAATAAAGGGCAGTGATGGTGGAGTGGTGAGAATTGGTTGATTTGTTTTTGATAGTTTATCAACCCTTTGTGGGTTATTTAAAGCTAAAATATATTTTGGATTGCAAGAATAATTCTTTTGAGAATAACAATGATTTTTCCAGATACAAGTTCTACTATTTAACCCAAAGCTGGGGGATGGATTCATACCTTCCCCAAGGATAAATGAATGTAACAAAGTTAGCCAGATTTCAAATCCAACTCTCCAATTTCAGAGTTGGAGAAAACTGAAACAATTATCATATACGAAATCTAATCAAAAAGTATCAGGACTACTGCTATGAAATTGTAAAAAGGCAGAATGTATGGTTGTCAGCACAAAGAAAAAAAAAACAAGATGCAAACTATGAATTTGAGATGTCAAAATCAAACAACTTTAGAAATTTAAATATCTGGGAAGTATTTTAACAAAAGATAGAAAATTTAACAACAAAATCCAAATGTACATTGGACTAGCAAAAGATGCTTTCACAAAGCTAAGCAAAGTACTAAGAAACAGGAAAGTTATGTTAGAAACAAACAAAGAGTACTGAACTGCTATATAACCAATAAAAGCAGGACAATTTACTCACAAATGAAAAAAGAGTGGAAGTAACAGAAATGTTGTTTTAAAGAAGGGTGCTAAGGATACCAAGAACAGAGCTCAGCTTAAGGAAACAAAAAGGACACTTAGAATCAGAAAGAGCTGAAATTTCTTGGACATAATGAGGCTTGAAGAATTTGACACTCACAGGACATAACAAGTGCAAAAGGACGTGGAGGCAGCAGGATACCTTACCTGAGCAGCTTATGCGAATGGATAGCAGAATGGAGGCGAGGTGACAAAATGACAGACAAACTTTACTAAGAGCTCCAAAGAATAAGAAGTTGTGGAGATCTTTGATTGTCCATATCCTTAAGGGAGATATACAAGAAGAATGAAAGGATCAATTCTAAATTCATAAAATTATAATTTAAATTAAAATATTTTTTAAGATAGAACAGCTATTAAGAAAAAATAGAAGAGAAATTATATTTAAAATCTAATATAATAATTCAAGAAATTAATTAGATATTTATTCTATTTTCCATCAGAATATGGATGATCTTGGCTCTCTACAACTTCTTATCCTTTTCTAGCTTTTAATAAGGTTTGTTTTTCACCATCACTCCCACTTTCTGTTCTGTCATCTATTTATACAAGTTCATTAGATAGCTTACTCACTTCTGTCTTTTACAATACCTCATCTCATTTCTGAGATGAGGTATTGTAACTATTTACACAATTTATATTGTTTGGACTGTTGTCTTCATCTTTATTGTCATATTCACAACATTTTGGCCATTGTACACTCCAGCCTTCTTTGAACCAAACACTTTATTTAGTCCATGGGGATAGATTGTTCTAGTTCCATGTGCCATGCCTTTTTCAGTTAATTCCCTTCAGTAACTCAACTCTCCAACTCTTTTGTTCACCTCTGCTGTGGCCAGGTATTGAACTCACAACTCTTTGTGTAAAGCCACTGGGTTATTTCAACCAATGCTTTTATCCAATGGGCTATGTGTCCATGAGGACAGAGTGTACAATGGCCAAAACATTGTGAATATGATAATAAAGATGAAGACAATAGTCCGAACAATGTAAATAGTGTAAATAGGTTAATCACTGTTTTCTTCTATCCTTCTTACCTTCAATATGTCCTCTGAGTGTCAGATTCTCCAAGCCCTCTTTAATCATTATGAAATTTCAACCATCTATTTCACAATGTTAATTATGTGCTACTTCACTTCATATTTTGCTCAATTCATTTAGTTGTGATTTTCATCCAAATCTTTTATGATATAGACAATAATATATGCTAAGAAATAACTTCTCTCATCTACTTTCAGATGTTAATATTACTTTCATTGTATTTACATTATCATGACAGCAAAAGATACTCTTAAACACAATAAAGTTTACTATCTAGATCTATTGCAAGTAATTTGATTGAATCACCTGATTCTCCTGTGTCTTGTTGGGCACGAGCAGTCCTCTCCTTATCTTGTAGAATGTCCTCATGCACCACACGTCTGATTGTAGACTCTGCCACCTTGAGCTGCTTGGCAATAGCTCTCATCGACTTGCTGGGGCTGTTGAGGATGATGTCCTGAACTTGCTGGATGAACTCTGCCGTCCTAATGATGTCTGACCGTTTAGAATGTTTCTTTCTCTTAGCCACTGATGACACATCTCCACCAGAGGCCTTCAGCTCATTTCTGACCTTGAATACAAAGGACCTGGCCACTTTGAAGAAATTGGCTATCTCCGAGTCACTGTGGTTAGCAGCAAGGGCTACAAGCACAGCATGCCTCTTCATTTCACGTGTCTGATTGGAAGATGTCATGTTAATGCCCTTGATATATCTGAAAGAGAAACAACAATGCTAACATTTGGTGCATTCTATATAAGATAATACTGTCCGGTGAATGTCGGTTTACGGCATACAGATGTCTTGAACCCATGTTCTGTTCAAGATATAACATCCAGGAATGGGAGCTAACAATCGGAATGAGCAGAATACCGTCTTTGTGAATCTTAGGGAGACTGTACACTCCCATATAACCATTAGGACAACCTTCAAAAGCTGGACGACACTTTGCAGATATCTCTCCCGAGTAAGACCCCCCCCATAGAGGAGAACATGACTAAAGACTGTGTCTACGCTATCTCGTGCAGCTGCAGAAAGAAATATAAAGGGGAGACAGGCCTCCCACTTAAGAAAAGTCTTGAACACCAGAAATCTGAAACATAAGGGGAAGTGGAAAAATCAGTTGTGACTGACTACATATGGAGTGGAAAGGGAGATCACCACCCTCTGTGGGATCAGGTTGAAATTATAGACAAAGAAAATCTTTGGAAAATTTGTAAACTTAAGGAATCAGCACATATGATAGGCCACAAAATCTCCTGAGCCAACCAAGCATAGAAATGAATACAATATGGGAACCAGAAATAAGGAGTGCCAGAGAAAAGCAATAATAACAACAAAACTTGCAATATGAGCACTGGTAAAATAGTTGCTTGAAGACATTAGGTTTATAATACCCAGAAATTCATACACAAGGACACATGTTACAGTGGATTAGTTAGTGACAGGACCCAGAGTGTGAGTTCAATACCTGATTAAGGCAGTGGAGAACTTTGACAGGGGAATTAACAGGAGATAACTGATAACTGACATGGCATGTGGAATTAGGACAGTCTACCCCAGTGAGCGAAATAGTTCAGTTCGACATTCCAACCACCTAAAGAAATGTTGTGATAAATATGGCGACAAAGATGTAAATAGTATAATCTGATTTGAAACAAATATTCCTTTAAACTTAAAATATCACAGAAATGCAGTTTTTAACACAACAATTGTGTTGACAGTTTGAAGTTTACCTAATGTTTTTCTATGTCTATAAAATGTACTTGAGGAATATAACATAAGCATATTTTTAATATAATTTTTAACTACTCAGTCATTTTAAAAATGCAGTAAAATATTGTCTATAACCTAATGAATTTTAAGTACTTTGGCTCTAAATTTATTATATCACTCTTATTTTCTGCTGATGTTATGTATGGACGTCTGTATTTACAAAAATCAGCATGTTTATATGTACAAAAAAATTTTTTAATTCTTTTTAAAATATTGGGGGTCGATGAATTGTACTATGATTTATGATTAGTAAATATTGTTTTTAATAACAATATCACCTAACCTCTGCAAAGTAAGACATAAGTTTTATAAAATGCAAACAATTCATTTTTTAAAAGTTCATTATTCATTGAAAGATATTTTTTTTCAAACAATAATGTCCATCTTATTCATAAGCAATTAAAAGTTTTTCTAATTGAATTTTAGTTTGAATTTTTTATTTTACGATTTGGAGCAGGTTTTTGGTAACTTGGCATCTTATTTTACAAAAAGGAGTTCGGCTTTTAAGTGGCACAAAATTTAATTTCTCGAAATTTCCTAAAATTAAGTAAGTAGTCGGGGAACAGATGTAAAAAAAATATATATATTGACAAGATTTTCTAAAGGAAAACATTTCTAAAATAATTTCATTCATTTTTGAATAAGTCCTGAAAGTCCGACAATTATTTTATTTTTGCAAGAATTTCCAAATCAATGTGTTTTTCACCGCCATAAAGACGCTAAATTTCCTATACTAATCTTTAGCCAACTCTCTGGCACACACACAAAAAAAATTTAAACCAAAATTTCGAACATTCTAAAAAGTATTTGTTAAGCGGAACGACCAAAAATTTTTGTTTGATTAATCAAAAATGTTTTGGTCTCTCCGCTTAACAAATATTTTAGACGATAAAACTTTATTTTTATTAAGTTTGGGGAATATTTCATCATGGCTTGCTAATTTTTTAGCGAGTCAGTGGCGATAAAAAGAATTAAAACTTTTCTAATGAAAAAAAAGTCTTAGACTAGTAACTTACTAGTCTAAGACTTTTTTTCATTAGAAAAGTTTTAATTGTTTTTATTGTTCTAGGCAAGAACTAGTGAAACCACAGCTAAAGTGTACCCAGAGTACAAGCATTAATTTCTTTTTAGAATAATTCATAAAATAAATAAAATTACCTAACGATTCGATGAATTAAAAAATGTAATAACTTAAAAGTAAAACTAAATGATATTTTTTTTTTTCATTTGGCTTAGAATTCACTTTTTTTTTAAATTTACTTTCTTTGTGGTGTAGCAAAATAAAGTTCTTTAGCACCAGCAAAATTACGAAAAAAATCTGCAAACAACAAATTATCCAGCGATGAAAGGCAATAGTAGAAAAAGTGATTGGTGCGCACTATTTCTTTTTTGTTTATTTTCAAGTCCATAGAAAAAAAAAATCAGAATAAAAACAAAATATAGGAGTCCCTTTTTAAGTAAAACTACTTAAATTACCGAGAAAAAAAAATTCTGTTGTGTTTGTTACAGAAGTTGAATAATTTATTTTATTTAGCTGCTTAAGGGTACAGCTGGTTAACTATCTGGTCTTGAAAGCTCGTACATGGAGAAATTAAACAGAACTTTCCTGGTTTTGATGTGTTTGGTCGACCATACAATTAAACAGGGAAACGTCATCTGTTATGAAAAGCGATGCAAACAGTCTTTCTTTCATTACTTATGTTGCACGCCAATAAGTCTGAAATTATAGTGTAAACAACCCATTTTTTAAAAATCATAAATCAAGTAATATTTTGTCAAAATCGACTATGATGATGCAGCCGTTACTATAATAATTTGATTGAATATTGTTGATGTTGATGAATGGAAAAGTTGAGCTGATGAGTACAATCAAACAAAAATGAATTGATCATCGAAAAGACTGAGTTTGCAATTTTATTACTGTTTGCTAATCTTAGTAAAATAAACTTTCAAACACTTACAAGTTTTGGTTGGTTCCGTATTTGAAAAAGATGCAATGGATTTAGTAAGAAGATTTACTCAAATAATTTTAACCTCGATAGGCTTACCCTTTGCTTTGAGAATGGATTTTCGTATCTCAATGCTTGAAGAGCGCTATTAAAAAAGAAACTTACAGTGGTAACCAAACTCAATGCAATAGTTTTATTTATTTTCTAAATAAAATATATTTTTAAAAAAATTCTACCAAATCAAATAAAACATAAAATACACTGAAATAAGTAATCACCTCGTTAATAGGTCTTCTTACCCTACTACAGGTTGAGCCTCCTTTATCTGAAATTCTCAAATCCAAAAGTTTTTCAGCTGCTGACATGACTTGCCACAAATGGAACATTTCAAAAAGCACTGGAAAGGTTCCTAGCTGATGAGCAGCTGTTATAAGTAACCTCATCTGCTCTGGGTGGAGGTAACCCAGCCCAGCTACTTAGCCTACATTGGCATCAGTTTTTGTTACCAGTTGTCATAGCAACACTTTCATTCGTGGATTACTTACCAGATGTTTCATGCTCAGTAAAGATATTATTCAAAATGTCAAAAAGTCCAGCATTTATATATTTTTTGTAAGTAAGGATCATGTTTTTTGTACATGTACAGAAAGTACAAAACATTATTTTTACTACATGAAATCTTAATTTCACCACTTAAAAATCTGTGTGACCATTACATGACTAGTGTCATTATTTGTATCTGTATGTGTGCAAAATTTACTAAATTTTATATAAAACTACTTTCAGGGTATATATTATTTATATAAAACTATCTTCAGGGTATATGTTATAAAACTACCTTCAAGGTATATATAAAAGCTGTGTTATGAAATGTAAAGGGCTATCGTATTTATGCTTGAGTTCCATTCCTAAGCTGACTCATTTTATAGATGCTATATACAAATTAAGTTACCTGTATTCCAAAATCAAAACAAAATCTGAAAACTGAAGCACTTCCAGTCCCAAGAATTTGGGATAAAGTTTCTTAACCTGTATTAATTCATAGGAACAGTTAATTAATACAATATGGTAGAAACCCGAATAAATTATTTTTCTACATGTTAATATATGCTTCTTGTCATTCTATACTGTTTGTCAAAAATATTATTTGGGGCTTTCGTTTTAATTTGCTGTTAGTGTAATATGTAATTCACATTAAGAAATACCAAATGATCTCAAATGAATTTAACATCAATGAGGAACCTTTGTTTTAGGAGAGATGTCAACTGTGAAGGGAATGCCTTGCAAATGAGTCAAGGTAGACTGAGGTGGTGGCAGGAACTGGTATATCTGTTTTATGAAAGGGAGGTTGCTTGTGTCAACTGCAAAGGGAATGCCTTGTAAAGAAGTCGAGATAAGCTGAGTTGACAGCAGGGGTTGGTAGGCCTCTTCTGTGGAATGGAGGTTGCTGGTTGTGTGGCCTGTTCTATAGAACAGTAGTCACTAGTGTTGACTGTTAAAGGAATTCTTTGTAAACGAGTCAAGGTAGGTTGACATGACAGTGGGAGTTAGTAGGTCTGCTCTATGGAACAAAGGTCGCTGATAGAGGTCATGGTGGAGGGTCGATTACTGTGGGTGTATATTGTCTGAGGTGACAGTGACACCAACAATGAAAGTCTGTAGCTAGGTAGTGTCAAGGCTGGATAGTTGACTCTGGAGTGATGAGGTCGGTGTCGATGAAGGCTTGTAGCTGGGAGGAGTCGAGTTTGAGATGTTTCAAGTTGAAGCTGGATAGCCAAAGTGGTTGGTCAAGCTTGGGAGTGGTACATCTGGGCTGCAACTGCCCTGATCATTCTCAAAGACCTGCTTGTAAATGGGCATCTCTCTCTCTCTCTCTCTCTCTGGCAGGAATGATCACAATTGGCCACTACCAGAGCTCACTTCATAGACTGGATGTGATGTGTGGAGCCTAATGCACAGAAAAAAACTTTTGTTATATCATTTTCTGCCTTCATTCACATCTGGACAGCATGCAGAATGTATTAGAAACAGATCTAATTATGAAGGAACTTAACAAGAGATAACATTCCATGAATGAAAATTCATGTTTTCACTCTAAATATTGTAATTTAAAAAATCCATAAAATAGGTAACTAAGACTTGCTTTTTTTAAGATGCTTACTTATGGATTACTTGGTAAGGCACATTTGGTTTGGAAGTGTTTTCCCTGATGGAAAAAGGGAATACAGGTTCAGTTTCCATCTGAAGAAACATCTTTTTTTTTTATTAAAACATCAATCTCCAGGCCAGTTGATATTAATTTCACTGTTTAAAATAACAGTGCAATCTACTCAAACATGTAAACCATTATAAATAATGTTTATAGTAATAAAAAAAAACAAGTCATAAAGTAGAGAAAGTGGAGTGAAAGTTTATAATGACCATGACTGGTGCAAGGATCTTGTGCCCCACCAATCTATGATATGGGGCCCCCAATTCTACAACATCTCAATTTTCAAAAGGTACTAATCATATGAAATTTTATTGTAACCTAATTATGTACAGTAATGGATCATATACAATATCGGTGAACAATTCAACTAGAAAAATTGAAAATAAATACAATGTATCTAAATACAAATAAGCGACATAACAGATCATCCCATTTTAAATCAATAATATTTTGCATCAATTTGAAATTTTTCTTGTTAAAAAGTTGAATAATTTTAACCTATTCCACATTATAGGTAAAAAATAGAGAATTTTATTATATAGTGTTTTTTCAAGACTTAGCATGAGCAAAACAAATTCACGGATTTGGACAAAATAAAAATCTAGAATGAGGTCAAAATCCACAAAAAGTTTTTATCCTTTAATAGTCAGTTGCACTTAGTTTAATTTGTAACATATATAAATGTAGACAGGAAAAGCAAATGTTGAAAAGATAGTGAGAGTCAAAAAGTACTGCCTGGGTGTTTTGTGTGTAGTATGCACCAGCCTTAATAATGATATCTTAATAAAGCTGAAAATGGATTCTTTGCACATTACAGTTTAGTTGATTTCTTAACAGTAGGTTGTGTATTTTTACATCGTCCTACAATTACAAATGTCTGTGTATGAAATGGAAATCTATGTCAATGGGTAAGTTCAAAGCATCAAAAAGAATAGCAAATTAAACTTAATAGGTCATGAACTTGCAAACATTCATCTATGAATATTGCTTTCACATTTTTTCTGGAGCTTCTGCTATATATTAAGGATTATACTCCAAAGAACAATCTGAAAAGTTATTGGTCCTGACCTGACATCTCGGCTTCAGTCACTTTCCCACCATCATATCATGGCTTCCCTGTGCCATTTTTATAAATATTCTCATAGTAATTTGTCTGATGAGCTTTTCTCATTGGTACCTAAACTTTATTAATCTAAGCACAGTACTAGATTCGCAGCAAGGTCTCATCATTTTACAGATGAAATGACTAAATGCAACCATAAGTTCTATGCTAACAGTTTCTTTTCTCACACTTCTCATTTATAGAAATCACTTCCAGCCTCTTCCTTTCCAGTCAGCTTTGATTTTGAAAAATGTAAATGCAATGTCAACTATTATCTTCTGTCTTCTTAATTCCTGTTACAGAAAAGAAAAGTAATTGACGTAAAAATGCATACACTGGATTCTGGACAGAGAGAGAGAGTGTTATGATTAACTTGTTGTTAAATTGTCTCAGAACAAGGTGGGTCAAGAGCGTGGATGATGAAACAAATTAAAAACTATCTATGGCCCAAAAAACATGATCCAAGAGACTCCATACAGACACAAATTCAGAGACTGTGTACAATAGTGAAAACTTCCCACAATTTATTGTCCTTGAAGCAATTAACAATAAACCACTGAGCAAAATGTCACCATTCTTGATCCAGAAAGTGCTAACAAAATCATACCAAAAATTTTAAAAAAACTTCAAAATGGAACATTACTTGTGGGGGTCGATAAAAAAAATGTATGCAGACATTTTATTACAACAAATATTAAACAATATAAAATATTAAAACTTACCCCCACTAAACATAAATTTTCAAAGAGCGTAAGAAAAAAAAAACAAAGAACCTTTCTTGTGCATCCTGGAAGAAATAAAGTCAGAATAAGAAAATCAAGTTGTCACTGATGCCAGAAGAACCACAAGGAAAAATAGAGAACAAATACCAACATCTACATCCTAACTTTCAATACTCCCCAAATACCAAAAACTATAAAGATTGGATACCATATAAGAGAGGTAGAACAATACATACAAAACCCTCTTCAATGTTTCAGATGCCTGAGGTTTGGACACCGTAAGGACAACTGCAGAAACAGACAAATATGTGGAAGATGCAGTACAAAAGATCCAGACCATAGAGAAGAAGACTGTTGAAATGAAATCATGTGCACAAATTGTTGTGGAAACCATCCTGCCCATTCCAAAAACTGCAGTACCTATAAACAAGAAAAGGAAATAATCAAAGTTAAATGCAGGAAAACACATTCTTCCCAGAAGCATAGAAGAAGGCGATGACCTATATGAAAGACAATACCTATGCCAACATAGTCAAAAGAACAACTAAAACCAACAATGAAAACAAGCTGAAAGATTTAACTGAAACACCAAACTTGATTAAAGATGAAGGCCCTATTGGAGGCACTAAGATCCTTCTTAAGTGGTTTCAAAACAGACTCCAGTCACCAAAATGAAAGCAAAACTCAGCAGCCTCAACCAAATGAAACAAAATCAGAAGAAAAAAACAAAAAACTCCACAAGGAAAATCCAAAATCAAACCCCACTGAATCCTCACACTCTCAATTTCAAACCCACATTAGGAAAACAAAAAAACAAACTGAACAAAAGAGAATCATCCACCAGGCATGAAACCACACAACCAAGATCCCACTCAAGCTCAAGATATAAAATCCCAAGCAGAAATGAATTTGAAGCACGAGAAAAATATGGAAACTTAGGATGAGAATGAAAGCAAAACACCTCCAAAACAAAATCAGAAAATTAGTCAGAAAATACTACTTCTCTGAAACCTAAACCAAAAATTCAAAAAACGGTCCAGAAGCAAAAAACAAACTAAAAGTATTTGAAAACATGGACCTTGAAGACAGTACCAGTGAAAAACCCAATCAAGGCACATAAAATTATGCAGTAGAATTTTCATAGAATAAAACCAAATTTCAATGAGCTTCTCATATTCGTATTACTCCCGAATCCTGCCATTATTTGCTTACAAGAAACCTTCCTACAAGAAAATAATAACCTAAAAATAAAAAATTATGAACAATACCATTACATTCTCAATACAGGACACCGAGGCAATGGAGGTACATCAATACTGGTAAGAAATGATATTCCCCAAAGCCAAAACTACAGGCAATTGCAACACAAGTAATGATAAAACTATCACAATTTGTTCCATATATATACCTCCACATGAATCAATAAACACACACGACTTAAACAATTTTCTAGAACAACTTCCCAAATCCTTTATCATACTAGGGGGGATTTCAATTGCCATTTGAGGCAGTGAAAACCTAGACCTGAAGGGTAAAAAAGTAGAAAAGATCAACAACAACAGTAATCTATGCCTACTAAACAATAAATCACCAACCTACCTGAATCCTACTTCTGGATCACAATCAGCAATAGATCTAAGTATATGTGATCCAATCTTTATGGACTATATGATGACACATGTGGTAGCGATCATTACCTGATTTTCCTTGAAAACCAAGAACCCAATAACAAGGAAAATCCCACTAAATGGAAACTAAATAAAGCAGACTAAAAAAATTCAAGTACCAGTGCCAAGTTAATATGTTACCGAAATACTGGAGAACAAATAGCCCATTTCATTGAAACATTAGCAGAAATAGCCACAGAATGCATACCTAAAAGTTCCAAGAGGTGCCTCCTGTAAATTTAAAACTCAACCCTTAACCTCAGATTTAATAACATTCAAAGCATTCAAAGCAAAAGCTCAGAAAACAATAAAGGAAGCTAAGAGAGAAAGCTGAAGAAATATATGAGTAAACTCACTTCCAGAACCAAAATCAAAACTGTCTGGAACATGGTAGGAAAAATATCCAGAAAAATACAAACACTCCATTACAACATATCATCCAAAACAATACAAAAATCGCAAATAAACAAGATATTGCCAACACTCTAATAGAATTTTTCGCACAGAATTCCGCATCTCAAAACTCAAACAAAAGATTCATAAACATCAAAGAAATGAAGAAAAGGATAATATTAAATTCCAAACAAATAACATGGAAGACTACAACAAACCTTTCTCAACAGAGGAACTCTTTGACTTTATGCTCAAGGTTTATGATAGAGCTGTAGGCCCAGATGAGATACATTATCAATTTCTAAAGCACCTACCTAGAATATCCCATCAATACCTACTTCATATTTTCAATGACATATGGACTATGGGTAACATTCCCAACCTCTGGTAACAAGCAATAATAATTCCTATACCAAAAAAAAAAAACAAAATAAAATTTAAACAATCCTATAAACAATAGCACTTACCAGTTGCATCTGCAAAACATTTGAAAGGATTATCAAGTACCATATTATTATATGGTACTTAGAGAACAAAAACCTTATAATGAACCTCCGAAGTAGATTCAGGAAGAGGACGAGTACAACAGACCACTTAATTAGATTAGAAACCCATATAAAAGAAGCTTTTATCAAGAAGGAACAACTTGTAGCAACTTTTTTTTTCAATTTGGAAAAAGCCTATGACAAAGCCTGGAAACATGGAAACACTAGGGAAAAAAACATACAAAATCATCACATTGGATTTCAAATATACAGACTCAAACAATTTCCAATTTATGTATCAACATAATGTCTCTACAAAGAATTTATGTGATAACCTATCCACCAAAATTTTGCCTATTGTACCTTTTCCAGCATTAAATAGTCCAAAAAAAGTTGATGTTCCATAAAATAAATCAATCAATCAACAATACAATATTATTTACCATTTTATAAATAAAAAAACTGTTTTTATTCCCAATTCTGTAAAAAATATCAATGAAGGATACACGTGATTTTCCGGGTATAATACATTTTCTACTCAGATTATTTCTTGTTTCAATTTTCCAATAGTTTTCTAATTGGAATCTAAGATCAATGACTAATAGAAATCAATGATTAATTAATAGAAATCCAAGGTCTAAAACTCCAGCTATTATAGGATACCCACCATCTTTCTTACACTTTTTTTTAAAAGCATAAGTTTTAAATTGTTGATAATTTTTTAAAAAATGTCTAAAAAAAAATCTGCTGATAGATTAAATAAGCAATCTAATAAATAGTGTTTAAATTTTTTTTGTCAATTCCCTAAAAATAAAGAAAAGGTACAAATCTATTTTCATAAGTTTGGATTTTATTAAAACTTTTATCATCTCTTTTTAAAAACAACAAACATTGGTGAGGGAATCAAAAGTGTACACCAATGTCAAAGGAATAACTGTTTTTTTGACACATCATTTTTTTTTGTGAGCACAAAGATTAAACATTGCCAAACTATTTTTAAAATTGCATAGTATACTGTCAGTCAGTTATGTGCCATGCTTAGGAAATGATGTATCTTTCGACACATGACTGATGAGGCAGATTTTTTTCCTGCGGTAGGTTACCATTTCTTTTTGCGGTAGACCAGTTGCCATCCAAAACTATAGAAACCGATCTGTCCTGCTATTTACCCATAGCGGGGGAGGGGGGAGAAGAGAAGGATTCATACCTTTCCCAATGGTATTAGCAAGTAAGTGAATGTAATTAGTTTCGACTGGAGTTCAAACTCAGCTCTCCAATTCCTCAATCTGAGCCCCTATCCATTACTCCACCATACTGAGAATTAAACAAAACATTCTGAAAACCATGATTTTCTCCATGATGCACATTGTTCAATTCTCAATTGGGAGTTCTTTAAACTCCCAATTGAGAATTGTGCCACTGAGCTTTCTTCTTGGGTCAAAGCCAACATGGATTCTTTTGTCCCTTTTTCGGAAATACCAGGTGAAACCTCAATTCTCTCCATGGTTCACACCAGCATGCTTGGTCACTATAGCACACAGGAACCACTGTTTTCAACAAGATTTCATCAATTTACAGTTGAGCTGGTTAGATGTAGCCATATATTTTATGCTAACAGTTTCTCCTCTCATACTTCTCGCTTGTGGAACTCTCTTCTGGTTATTTGCTTTTCAGGTAACTTTAATCTGCAAAAATTTAAATGCAATGTCATCCACTATTTACTGTTCACCTGATTACTCTCTTCTCTTTCTGCTCATCATTAATGTTTCTGTTATTAATTCTTCCCCCACCCTGTAACCCCTTGTGTTTTAGTGGCATTACTACCATGCTTGGGGTGATTCTGATTAAAAATAAAAAAAATCATTGAATCAATCATATTTTAAAATGAATGGTTCATTGGTTGATTTTGTTTAGCAACATATCAATCTCTCTGGGTTATTTAATGCCAAAATCTAAATATTTTGAACACAATTTTATGGCTTCAACTAAATATATTTTGAACAAAATGTTATATCTTCAAGTTCAGATAAAATGTATTTTTGGTAAATCTACTATAAAATCTATTGCTGGACATTTTGCTATATGTATTGATGGTAATTTTACTATAAAAATGTATTTTTATACTTTCATAGTGTTTTGTTTTTATTTGGGGGTTCACTATTTACCCATAGGTGGGACCCTAACTGATGTTACTATCCCAGGTCAGGGTGGACCTGGGGGGAACAGCAGCAATGAAGAGGTGGTTCCGCACTCCTCAAAATCTCCAATGTCCCAATCAGAGGCCTTGTTGCCAGTTGTAGTTTATTGTCATAATCTTAAAATGAAAACAATTTCCAGTAATTCTTATAGTCACTGAAAAAAAAAATTTTCACACCAAATCTTCATGCTATTACAAAATATATAAATAGTCCTTCCTGAATGTGTTGCTCCATTTTCTTTTTCTAGAAACTGTGTCAACTCATCATTTTGCACATTTCACAGAAAAGTAGAATTTTTGTTTATTGATTTTGGCTGAGGACTAGGTAATAAACTTATGGCAAATGAGCAAATATTGATGATGGATTTCTGGGTTATACTTTCCTTGTAATAATCACTGTTTCATAATCAGATAGAAAATGCCTTTCCAAACAACAGTGTTTGGTTTGTCAGGAGTGTTGTCTTGAGGGAATGCTTTTAACCATCGTTCTCGCTCATTCTGATCGTGGGGAAGACAAAATACAAAAATCTTTTTTTGTTAATCATAATTGCGACAACAACCTTACTGTTACACAGTACTTTATTAGCATTTTGAGAAAGATTTTTGGGATACTGAAATTAAAAAAATACTAACTTAAATTATTATTTTGTAAAAATTACATGGCGCTTCTAAAAAGTATTATTCTAAGGTCTGGAGGGTTTAAGATTCAGAATTTTAAAGTTTGTATGAATTTGTCATCTTATGTTACTTTCCATTGTCTTTAAGGAACCACATGGCTTCAAAGGATTTCCAAATTGTTTCAATGGTCAGTGTCCATTTTATGTTGAAGTTACAAAGTGAACTGAACCTCCCTCATTAAAATTTTTGGATAATAGTATTTTATGGTGGGACGTGGGTGCAGATCGATCACCTCTCTCATAAAATACTAAACAAAATCTAAACAAAATTAACCAGTTTAATATTTTTACAGTATATTTAAAAAATATTAAACTGGTTAATTTTTGTTTTATATTTTTAACAATAAGAATGCTAGTAAAATTAAACATACATTTTTTTTAAATATCCATGTGCAAATAATTATTCTTTTAAATCACTGTTTCTTATAAAGAATAATATCATAGAAAAAATATTCAATTTTTCAAATGCGCAAATTGCTATATAGTAATTTTGAAAAATTATCAGTGCAAAAAGTTACATTCATTTTTTTGTTGTCTTACAAGGACAGTATCAACATATGTTAATATTCTATAAAGAAGACAAATTTTTCTTTAAAAAGTGAATTTTATAATCAAGATCTTCATTATTATGAAGAATAATACTATAAAGAAAAAGAATTAAATTAAATTTCTCTGAAAAAATTTTTAATAATGACATAAGAAATTCTTAATAATTATATTTTTTTGTGAATCTTGCTGTTTAAAATAATTGAAAAAATGTGAAAGACAATATTGACAAGTCTTTACATTTTTGTGGTATATCTTTAATAGCTGTAAAATATTAAATTTATTGAATTTATTTTTTTACATTAATGGTATGATAAATTCTTTATTATCATTTTTCATTAATTTTGTGGTGAAAAACTTTACCATTGTTTTTAATGTTTTCTATTTATTTACAAATTACAGACAAATTCAACATATTTTAAAAATAAAATAATACCTATTTTTTCTGTTAAAGAAAACATAATTTATACATCAAAAAATTAATTTTATACTTAATATCGTCATTGTTGAAGAACAAAAGCATAGAGAAAAAAGTTAATTTATATTAAGTTTTATTTTTATGTGATAAACTTGTGAACTTCACACTGAAATAGTTTACTTAAAGATAAAATAATATATTAATTTTATACTTAATGTTGTCATTGTTGAAGCACAATAGCATAGAGAAAAATATTAATTTTTTATTTTTATGTGATAAAAAAGTTTATTTAAAGATAAAATATTGCAAGTTCAAAATAAAATAAATAAACATTATTTACTTCATTATCTTGAATAATAAACTTAATCCAAAGGTAAAAAGTAAACATTTATTTTAAAAAAAACCCCAAAAAACTTAATTTCTTAATCCAGTTCCAGCAAAGAACTTTCACATGTTGACAGTTGGCCCCAAGGACCTGAAGAGCTAAATGTACTGTATAGGCCTGAGTTAAGGATTGCCTTGGTAAATATCTTTTGGAAAAGTATAAATCCATCTCTTCTATCCCTGCCAAGATATTGATTAAATGACAGGGCAGGTTGGGGTCTCTAGCCATGGTTGGTCACCAGCATAGGATAAATCAAAATTGTAACAATTGTCTATGGTCCCCGATTCTCAGCAATGAGGATGGAAAGAAGCAAGTATAAAATAAAATTAAAAAAACATAAAAATGCAATGTGAAATTAAATATTTTGTGTTGACATGTAAATTTTTCCAGTAAATAGAACATTTCACTCCAGGTGATTTCTGAATATGTATTATGCCAAATAGTACACTAACAAACTTCTTAAGATAATTTTTCTCTTGCAAATGTATCAACATCTGTTATATGGCCTCATCTGAAAAGAACAATTCACATATAGATCAAAAGAGGGAGCCACTCACTGGATTTCAAACAATTGTTTAAAATTTAAAGGTTGCATGCCTTTCTCAAAACTAATTTACTTGCTCAATTCGTCCCATTTGAGACATTTTTTAATTAAAAAAAACTTTTAATTGCTTTTATGAATAAAATATATTATGGACACAATTGCGTTAGAAAAAAAAATTTTTGGAGGAATATTGAATTTTTACAAAAATTGTTTTCATTTTTTAATTAGAATAATTTATAAACTTTCAAAATTCTGTATTAATTTTTAGTAATATTGTTATTAGATTAAAATTGTATTTACTAGTCATAAATAGAAAAACTCACTGATGGGTTTTATCATGTATCCGATAACAAAATTAAGGTTTTCTTGAAATTTTTGCACCTTTGCCTTAAATTTTCGGTAAACCCCTTGCTAAAAAATTGTACACTATGCACTCATGAGTTAAATACTTTTAACATCCTAACTTAGTGGGAGTTAATTAAGTCAAGAAGATATGAAACTTACTAATTATTAAATCAAGAGGGTTTCCCCAAACTTTTGGCCTGTAGTGTATGTTGTCAAATACCTCTCATGTCTGTATGTTCTGAAAATATTGTCATAAATGAGAATGTACTAAGGTTCAAAAGTTTTTTTACTTGGGATACAAAATTTTATTACAATCATTAAAACATAAAAATTTAATGGAAATGAGAGAAAAATGAAAGAAAAGACATAATGACCGTCGATAGTGATTAGAAAAAGAAAGAAAAATAGACAGCTGACTAGTTTTCATTCCTCTCTCTTAAGAGCTTGAGTGAGGAAATAAAACAAAGTGCACCATGACTAAAAGGGGAAAATATCCTAAATTAGCTTAGAGGCTGCCCTATAAGCTGGCATTTAAGCCAGCTCCTGTAGAGGGCTCTTAATTGGGCCTTCAGCTTGTTCAGGAGTTTGAGAGTCCCTAAATCTTTGATATTCTAAGCATTAGAAGCTCTCCTGGTTGCTGTTTGATCTGTGTTTTCATTTTCATGGGACTTCCTTTTCCTCGCTGCAGTCTTGGTTCTTTTGATTACAATCTGGTCTTCTCTTGGTGAAGCTTTCTTTTTGTAAGTTATAGTGCTTCCGTATGTGATAGGCAACAATAAACTACAGCAGAACTCAAAATTGATTGCTGCATTTAAGTATTACATTAATATTTAAGCTTACCTTTTAAAAGTTCAACAATATTTGTTCTGCTGCCACTTTTTTATGTAAGTAGGTTCTTACTTTCCATACAAACAATTATTTGTATTTCATGGGTGACTTTTGGTTGATTTTGCAATTAACTTCAATTATTCCCAAATCTATTTCCAAGTTATGAAAACTGTTATTGTATAAAAAAATTTGTTGCAAAAAAAACTGAAAACAATCACAGTAATTAAAACTTGGGAATCCAAAATTTTTGTAACATGAGCTATTAAAAGTTAGAGAGTTGTGTCCCTTTTAATTAAAAAATGTAACAAAGTAACACAGTGATATTCACATTTATTATATAGGTAAAAGATAGGATATATCCACATATTAATAATATACCAATATATGTATAAATATCACAAACAGATCACATTAAGACTTAACAACCACTCCTGTTTACAAAGAGAAGGCTGTACAGATTTAATGAATACAGTCTCCAAAACTTTCAAATGAAAGTCTAAATTTGACCGACTTGAAACAGAAAACACATCCTCATGGTGGTACATGGAACAGCAACGATTATTAGACATTCTATTATTCCAGAACAAGACGAATTCACACATCAATGCAAATTCTGAAATTTACCCTTATGTATGCTGGCACATAATGATTTAGTCTCTTGAGTGGTTCTACCTATATAGTCAGCATTACACTGACATTTAAAATGATAAATAATTGAAGTAATATGATCAGTAAACAGGCCATCCTTATGGATTTACCTCAACATTGGTTGGACAGACAAGATAGATACAGGGGTTAGACAAAATAATGGAAACACCTAGAATCTTAGTATCATAATTTTGAAACTCCTATAAAACCATCAAAACATTTGTTATTTTTATGTTTTTTGATTTATTATTAAATTTTCTTGTCTTATTTTACTAAAATTGTTGGTTTTTTTTTACAGATGTCATCAGAAGAAATAAATCAAAATTCATTAAAATAGCAGATCTATCAGGCTTTAAAAGAGGTCAAATTGTTGGTGCTCGTATGGAAGGCACTAATGTAACAAAAACTGATGAATTATTTGGTGTAGCAAGGAGTACTGTCTCGAAAGTAATGACAGCATTTGAGAAAGACGGAAAAACATCCTCACTGATGCAAAACTCTGGAAGAAAGCGAAAGCTGTCTGATAAGGACCTTTGGACTCTTACACAGATTGTTAGGAAGGATCACAAGAATACAACTCCAAAAAAAATGCAGCAGAGCTTAATGACCATCTTGAGAACCCAATTTCCTCAAAAACTGTAAGAAGGGAGCTGCAAAAAGCTGGATTTCATGGGAGGGCTGCAATTGAGTATACATATGGAGACAGCCTAAAGAAACATTTGACTGTCTTCTTCCAGCTATTAAACATGGAGTAGGCTCTGTGATTAGGCGGGGGCAGTCCATATCTTGGAAATTTGATGGCCCAATGATTTCCCTTCATGGCAGGATCAAAAGTCAAGACTATTTAAAAATTTTATCAGATCAAATTCATCCTATGGTCATGGAATGTTTCCAGAGGGAAATGTAATCTTTCAGAATGATAATGCACCAAAATTGTCTGAGTGGCATGAAGAACAATCTAGTGAAGTAGACCATCTTATCTAGCCACCACAATCCCCAGATCTCAATATTATGAAAATTTATGGTGCATTTTAGAAAAACAAGTAAGGAGTCACATCATCACTGAAAGAATTTGAGACTGTTTTGGCAGAAGAATGGACAAAAATTTCTCTGGAAACCATTCAAACTTTGTATGTCTCCATACCTTGTAGAATTCAGGCTATAATTACTGCCAAAGGTGGTCCTACACCATATTAAAATAAATTTGTTTGAACTTTCCAGGTGTTTCCATTATTTTGTCCAACCCCTGTAAATAACAATTTCTTACTTTTTTTCCTGATTTATGGGATGAGGAGTTATTTATATTTGGACTATTGTCCTCATCTTAATTGTTACTATGACAACATTTCAGCTGTTGTGCCCTCCAACCTTCCTCAGGTGTATATTGATATGAGTAACCTACAGGGAATTCTGAACTGGACCTTTTATTTGATCTATGGGGCATACAATGTTCTCATTCCACTGCTCTTGTCTAGAGATATCATCTAGTTTTTATTTTTATTTAGTATTACTCAGTTACTGCTTGCCTGTTTCCACTGTGTGCAAGTACACACTGCCTGACAAAAAAGATTGAACTCACAATCACTATGTCCCTAAATTTCCAAACCAACACTTTAATCTACTAGGCCACTGGCTGAGAGTTCAATGCTTGAGTCAGGCAGTGTGTACTTGCACTCAGTAGGAAATGGGCAAGTAATAATTGAACAGTACTAAATAAGAATAAGAACTAGAAAATATCTCTAGACATAAGCAGTGGAATGAGAACAGTACAAAGATTAAATATAGGGTTCAATCCAGAATTCCCTGTAGGTTACCCAGATCAATATACACCTGATGAAGGCTGAAGGACATACCAGCTAAAACATTGTGCTAACAATAACAAAGATGAAAACAATAGTCCAAATATAAATAGTGTAAATTACAGATATTTGCTTAACAAACCTTGCTTATTGCCAATCCATGGTAATCATAGACAGGACATTTATTAGGACCCAACAATTTAGATTTATGAAATTGTGCAATCCAAGCATGAATACAAGATTACACAAGGTCCTCACTTCACAATAATATTATTCCCCCCTACTATGTATTATCACATGTTGTTTTAAATTTTGAATATTTTTCAAATACTGATCCACACAAATCACAAAACTATTACTTCTATTCACTGTGGCTAAGCATATGTTTACTTAAATGTGAACTCTGCAAAAATACTACCCCACACACATCACAACAACATGTTTTCTCTCTAATGTGTGTTCGCATGTGCCTTTTTAAATGTGAACTCTCTGAAAATGCTGAACCACATTCCTTACAGGAATATGGTTTTTCTCCAGTGTGTGTTCGCATATGGATATTTAAAGCAGACGTATGTGAAAATGCTGATCCACACACTTCACAAGTATGAGGTTTCTCTCCAGTATGTGTTTGAACATGTCGTTTTAAATGTGAACTTTGTGAAAAGGTTGAGCCACACACTTCACATGTATAGGGCTTCTCACCAGTATGTGTTCGCATATGTATTTTTAAATCAGAACTTTGTGAAAATGCTGATCCACATGTTTCACATTTATAGGGTTTTTCTCCAGTGTGTGTTTGCATATGTCGTTTTAAATGTGAATTCTGTGAAAATGCTGATCCACACACTTCACAGCTATAGCGTTTCTCTCTTGTGTGTATTCGGGTATGTATTCTCAAAGCAGAACACTGAGAAAATGCTGATCCACATAATTTGCAAGAAAATGGCTTCTCTCCTGTGTGTGTTCGCATGTGTCTTTGTAATTGTGAACTGTTTGAAAATGCTGATCCACACACTTCACAGTTATAGGGTTTCTCTCCCGTGTGTGTTCGCATATGTATCTTTAAATCAGAATTCTGTGAAAATGCTGATCCACACATTTGACATTTATAGGGTTTCTCTCCAGTGTGTGTTTGCATGTGTCTTTTTAAATGTGAATTCTGTGAAAACGCTGATCCACACACTTCACAACTATAGCGTTTCTCTCTTGTGTGTATTCGCAGATGTATTTTTAAACCAGAGCTCTGTGAAAATGCTGAGCCACATATTACACAAGTATAGGGTTTCTCTCCAGTGTGAGTTCGCATATGCATTTTTAAATTTGAACCCTTTGAAAATGCTGATCCACACAACTGACAAGAGTAGGGCTTTGCTCCAGCATGTGTTTGCATGTGTCTTTTTAAATCCAAACTTTTTAAATATGTTAATTCACACACTTGGCAGGAATATGGTTTTACAAAAGTCTGTACCTGCATATGTATATTTAAATGTAATTTCTGGGAAGATACAGAACAACTGACCCTGCAATAATGTTTATCTCATATACTTTTGGGGAAGTCAGTTTCAATATGAATTTACAAAAATTCAAATTCATTACAAAAGTTTTTCTCTACTACACATATTTGTTATAAGTTTTTTCAAATGTTGATCCAGACACTTCATAATTGTAAGCTTTCTCTCTAGTATGTTTCATATTACAAAAAGACAGTTTCTAATGTGAGTTGGCATGTTTATCTTTAAAGAAAAAATGTTTTTACTTCATAGGATCTTTTTATATGGCCATCAGATGAATTGTTTTCAACTGCAAATGACATCTGTGAATAGAGAAGAGGTATTATTAATGAAAACAGTAAACTTGCGGATTTTTACAATCATAACATCATAATGATTTGGCGTGCCTACAGAATATTTTATATTCCATCTTTTTTATGAAATTTTGAGTAATGCCTTTTTGTATTGCTTAATGTTTATAAGGGTTAGTTCTTGTAAAATTTAAATCAACTTTTTTTTTTGTCAAACAGGATTCCCAGTTGTAGAAAATCTGCTCTGAATCATAAGATAAAAAAATGCAATAAAATTAAGACATTTTTTAATTGGAAGAACTTTTAATTGCTTTTATGAATAAAATATATTATAGACACAATTATCTTGAGAAAAATTTTTTTTTTGATGGATACTGAATTGTTGCAATAGTTTTTTTAATTTTAATTAAAATAATTTATATCTTTCATAATTCTGTATTAAATTGTCATGATCAAGTGATATTGTTATTAAAATTGTATTTACTAGTCATAAATGGAAAAGTTCATTGATGGGTTTTATCATGTACACAACATTATCAGAAAATAAGAGCGGTACCTAAATTTAAAATTTACTGATAATTTTCTAACTTTTTCTCAACAAGTGTCTCAGTAAGTAGGGCTGTAAAACCAAAGTACCTAAAATTCAATAAAATATTTCTTATATTTTAAAGATTAATGGGTAAAAAATTATATAAAAAAAGTATTCACATTGCATTCATCAAGTAATTTCTTTAGTTCTGGACTCCTAACTTCAACACATCAGAAAAAACAGCCCACTCCATATTAAAAAATATGCTTTTCTGTGATATTCTAAAATAAAATATTTGTTTCAATTTTGATTATTTAAACTTTAAATCAACTAATTTTTCTCAAATAATGTTTCAAAAAAGTACATTATTTCTTAAAGACCTTTAAAAAAAAGCGAATTACCTTGCATCAACAAATTTCTCAATACTGACATAAATTTTACTAAATATGAGAAAAATCAATTCCAATTAACTTTAATTTGAAATACACCAAATTATTTTGCTTATTGGGATGCAGGTAAAATGTTCCAGGAGTCCATAAATATTAATTATGAACTGTCCATACACCTTGCAAACAAAATTAGGTAAGCCCAAAGCATATTGGTGATATTTTCTCCTGGATATACAAACAAACAAAAACTTATAAACAAATTCAACTATGCATTGTTTAGACAAACCGAGAACCAGTGAAGAAAAACTTTGATCAACTTCTCTACCTCCCATCCCATGCACACGGACACAAAAAACATTCAACAAAAATAACTCTTACAAATCTGTAATTAAACTTCATATAAAGAGCAAAATCACAAATTTCAAAACTCTAAAATACATATACATGACATATCTGGACAAGTTGTTCTCCAAGTCAGCAAATATTTTTTTTGCAACAAATAAACTAAAAAAGTCCCTAATTGCTATTACAATTACTACTACTGTAACAATATGATTTCTCACACATCTTAAGAAGATAACAAGATAAATTCCTTCTTTTTAAGTCCACCCAGCCATCTGAATTTCATAGCAATTTTGTTTCCAGTTCATCTTTGAGTAAACTTAAATGTCAGTGTTTTGGGGGATTTATGTCTACAGATGACTTTAAATTAGGAAACATAGAAATTTTATCAGTGTTTTTAGATAAAAGTAGTCCTTTGAAGATTTGACCATCCATGTGGTTTTGGGGTGGTCCCAAACCTTCCGGAACACAAGTGGATGGAGTCAGAGGACCCCAGTGATTATCCATATAAGCAGAGAGGGACAGGAAGTCAGCAGAGAAACAGGATTCAGCAGTGAGAGAAGTAGGCAAGTGACCAGAGGAGTTGGTAGCTGCCCAACAGCCAGTAACAGAAGGACAGCTAGGGAAGAATCAGGAGTCACCGAGCCCAGAGTCCAGTGAGGAAGGGACCAGCTAAGATAGGGAGATAGCAGTTCAGCCGAAGATAGCCAGATAAGGGAGAAATTGTAGTGTTGTGCACTCCAAACCTGTGTCTTTAAAAACATTTGTCATCATTATCATTATTTGTTGAAAGCAATCATGGCCAACAAGACAAACTTGTGCACATAGCAAGTTGGGTGTATATGCAAATACAATCAACCTTGGATATCATCACAGGTGCAGTGAACAATAGACAATCTGAGAATGTTGCCATAAAACTTGTCACAATTCTGCCACAAAGGGCATCACACTACAATAACACAGTCAGCAAGTAAGCAACACCCATTTCATCCCTACTGCCTTTGCTTCCCTTCCTTTCTCTTAGGAATATTTATGCTTGACTTCAATTTCCAGTGGCAGACATCACAAAGATTTTTTCTACAAAAACGAAAAATGTGACTGTCATCTTACAAGTTTGAAGCAAGCAAAACACATCTTCAAGAATACTGCCCAGAATTCACAAATAAACCTACACGGACTACATGAAAAAATACCACTCAAACACCACAAAAGTCAACTCCATTCTCAACTTTAAACAGCACTGTTTCTCCTAGGCTCAACAGATAAAGGTGTGAAATAATTCCAAGGCAACCCACTGACCTTATATTAAAATTTTGTGCACCATCATTCACACATTGCAAAGCAAACAAGGCCTTCCAAACAAAATCAATTCAACGTGGAGCATTGGAAAGTAACAAAATTTTAATACCAAGTGCTGAACTCTCTTTCTACATTACCAACATATCTTCCAGAGTGTGCTAAATTTTGACCCCTAGAAAGTTATACTGCACCCTGATAACACAGTACTTCACACAAGCACATTTTCATCGACATGTTTCAAACACACACATCTCAACCACCCTATTCGATTCTTTTTCCTTTCAGCTAATGAAGGACAAAACAAACAATAAGCAAACTTTATGGGCATGTGGGCAGAATAAAACTCTCCCCATTTGGAGGGGAATCTTGTGGGATTACCACACTTTATTAAAAAAATAAATAAACTGTCACTAGTAGATGCTCCTTAAGCCTATAAATAGGAAATGACATTCTCACTCACTCTCTCTTTCCACTTTTTCTCTGAGAGAATAAGATGCAGTTCACATGAGATACAAATGTGTCCCCCACCGGGACTCATGCTCATTTCACTTTCAATTACTTTTCTCTCAAACTTATTTTTTGTAATGTCAACAAACACTCATTGCCACTTTTGTAATGCCAATGAATACTCATCCCTTTTGTCTTGCTCATTGTAATAGAGACTTTGTAATTGCAGATACAACTATAGTAACGCCGTTGAACAATACTGGTGTCAGACGCCTTCGAATAGCACTCGCACTAATATTACTTGCTCGATAATACTCACTTGGAAAGTAACCTATATAGAGAATAGTGAATAGTATAGAGAATAGCAAATTATATAGTAATAGAGGATAGAGTGGAAATGGTGATCCGAATAGAAATAGAGGATAGAATAGAAATAACGATCCGAATAGTAAGAGAAAAAAGACTAGAAATGCAGATTGTTAGTCATCAGCTACTTCTTACATATATGTTTCCTCTATGGTCACGTGGTCTACTTAATTCAATAATAGGATTGCCTGTGTTTGCTCACTGGCAATCTATGTTCAAACTCAAGTGTTCGCAGTGACACCTTATTCCTATATAACACTTTTCTTACACAAACTTCATACACACAAACACATTTTCCAGTTTAAATGTTTTCTTCTTTCATATTCATTGTTTTGTCACCCACAACAATCTTTTATTGTCTATGTTTACCTTTGTTTTGTTAATACATATATTGTCTTTTGCTTGTATATAGTTTTGTTGTGGGAAAAAATATACCAGGAGACATATTTTCTATCTAAACACAACCAGCATTACTGCAACAGGGAAAATTAAATTTAATCTATATTAGCTTGGAATTAAAACTAAAATTAAAACTCTAAGAAAGATCTTTTCATTTTTTAAAATGCATAAACTTTCACTATTTTTTCACATTTTATCCCCTGAAAAAATTTTTTTCATTTACACCAGCCAATTTCACTTTTAAATAAAAGAATATATCCTTTGCTTTCAGAAAATACATAGTTTCATGGTGTTCAGATCAAAAGTTTCCTTGATATTTGTTCAGATGAAGACAAAACAGTCATTTTTCAATATTTTACTCCTTTAAAAGTATGAAAATTCATTTTTTTTTCAGAGAAAATAAGCTGTGACAAAATGACTTTTGCCATTTCTGTGATGATTTTTACTTGGGATAGAAAATTTTTACTATAGCAAACCTGAATTGACTTTATTTAAGTTCAGTGGGGCTATAGAAAACCTCAAACAGCTGTGCTAGAAATATAATGACAAATAAGAAAAACATGTTTTTCAACCACATTCACATACCTGTCAACCTAAAAATCTCACTTAAAACGTGGAGATTGAGATCTCTAACTTCAGTCAAACAGGGAGATTTTACTAAAAACAGAGATAAACCTTTTAAACTAACAGGACTTCAAAATAGTGTAAAAAAATATGTTAACTCGAAAAAATCCTTCTTTGATTTCACAGAATTTATCAACAGAGTCGTGATATTGGATGAACAAACCATTTCAGGCCAATGTTTCATTTCTAAACAAAGTGTGATTTAGTAAATCAGTCATTGAAAAAAATGTTATCTCTGCATTAATTTCACCAAATCATGGCCTGAAATGGTTTTCAAAACACATGTGGACTGAACAAAAATTGTTTTAACTAGGCAGCTTTTTTTTTTTAGTGGTGAAAGCACTAAACAATGAACTGAGAGGACAGTAGTTGCAAAACGGGAGACAGTTCAAGATTTATTGATGTCACAAGAATTGACAGATGATTTATATGACACTTAGAGTGAATTAAAGGTTTGAGAAAAAGACAAACAAAAATTATCATAAGTCTTGTATTTTAAAAAGAGGAATTGGACATGAAAGTATTTTTCAGGAGAGAAAACAACTACATTTGCATTTTATAAAACAATGTTGTGCTAATTCACTTCAAGTTTTTATTTAGTGCAGAAATGTGTAAAAACTAAAACGTAATGACTAAAAAGGTACGTTTTAAAATTAGGGTGTATAACTGACGTAACACCGGTTCAATCTCCGCAGTGAATAACTTATTCCTACTAATGAATAAATGAGAATTAAAATGTTTTTCAAGAGAAAATTACCCAGAAAGAATTTAATTCTATTGTACTTGTACTGTTAATGTCAAAATATTTCTTTTTGATGAAAGGTTGTGTAAAATGTGTATGTTATTGTTATTTATTTTTCTTTCACAAAAAATAAAAATAAAATGTACTTCCTTCAATTGTAAGAAGAGTTATATAAATGACTTTAAAGTTAAAATATGTAAAAGAAATAAAACTAAAACACGATAAGATCAGGTTAAAATAATTAAAATAAAATTAATACGATTAAAAAAATTCAGTTTTCAAAAAGGCATAAACTAAACTTCCTAACGCGAATTCTGATGTTCGATAAAAAGGAAAAATATGTTCGCAAATTTAAATAAAATAAATAAATTACGGCCACGTTTATACTTACTTATTTGTTCGGATTTGTCTTACTTAGTGCCATGCAACATTTTAAAAAATGGAGTGCGTGTAAAATTTTAAATAAACTAATGTTTTCCAGTTGAATTGAATTTAAAAATAGTAGTTTTCGATCGATGCAAAATATTTTCTGACAAACGAAAGTCAAGGGAGATAACTAAGAGAGACCATGAAAAATCACCCGAAATATTTTTGTTCTGATTATTAAGCAAAACTAAAACTAAGATTAATTCAATGGAATCCTTAAAATATATATATATATATATATATATATATATATATATATATATATATATAATGAACAATCGTTTTAAAAATGAAAAATTACAACTGAAAAACTGATCCAGTCTATTCTCAAATGTTCTTCATGTTATAAAAAATAAAAATCAATCATTCAGAAGTAAGAACTGTAAACTAGTCTTGTAGAAATTAGTAAGAATTATGATAATAAGGAGAAGAACAGACATTAACCTAGGCTTTTGCATGGCTTACAGTTTGTTCACCTCAGTGGTTATTGTTATAATCTTCCTAAAATCAGATCTTCTGATTTATGCTACACAAATTTCCACCACAAGCCAAATGTGAACACTCCAAAACCCTAATTTTAAGGAGGTCACATAAAACACAAGATATAAAATTAGTATATGTACTGCTGGCCCTGTCAAGCCATTAACCAAACTATAGATCCATTTACTGTAGTCAAATTAGCTTCAAAATTAGGTCTTCAAAGGATGCATGATATGCGAGTATATATGGTAAATTAGATTGTTATAAATATGCAGACATGTTTTTTTATAAAATTTATTTATGTAATAAAAAAGTAATGTAAATTATATGAAAGATTAATAAAAAGGCGAATAAAAAAATGATACAATGAACTAGGTTTGTTTATTGCACTTTTGAGAGGAGTGCTTAAAAAATAATTATAAAAATAAAGCCAGATGGTTAGTAAAAAGATAGCTTGAATGTGCAAATTTTTGTATATGAGAGGCTCAAATTGATATAAAAATGAAACCTGACAGTTTTGTAAAAAAAAAAAAAAAAAAAAAAGAAGCTCAAGATTTATGGTCTGAAAAACTGCCAAAATAATGTTTGGGAACAAATATGGTTTAAAAATATAATTTTTTTTTTAACTCATGGGGAAAGTAGGCTATGCCCATAAATTTCATATTTTGGATAGAATGTAGAGCCAGTTTGTAGCTATTGAAGAATTCATATTAGTTTAAGGACCAGGTTTTGGTGTTCATGCACAAATTACCATGGGCTCTTTCTAAAAATAATAAGTTGATAATGAAAGTAAAGAAACAGAAAAAGAATCTGAAAGAAAAAGAAAAATAAAAGAATATTCACAAAATTAGAGATATTAACACTGATTTTGAACTTTTATAAAAATATGAGATTTACCTAAATTTGGAATTTCAGTTTAAAAACTGAAATATTTTCTAAACTACCCAGCAAACACTTGTGAATTTACCATCTTTCTCAAAGATTTTGACATTGGGATGAATGGAAGTGAATGTTTTGTTGAAAATTTATGGGTTTTATGAGCCTAAAAATGTTAATTTTAGAACTTGTTATCATGCCTAAGTGTAAGACACACAAAGGTACAAGTTATTGCTCGCCCTGTTTCCACTGAGTCCAATAACTGAGCAGTACAAAAAAACAAGAACTAGAGAAGATATTCCTAGACATGGGCAGTGGAACTAGAACAGTCTACCCCTGTTGATTAAATAAATGATTCAGTTTGGAATTTACTGCAGATTAACATGAACCTTATGAAGGCTGTTGGCAACAATAACAAAGATGATAACAATAATCTACATGTAAATAGTGTGTATAATAACTGCTTATCTCAGAAATCCAGATGTTTACAAAATTTTGTCTTGCATTTGTTTTTTTCTGCTGCTTTTCCAGTAAAATTTACATTATTATTATTATTATTAACAACCAAATTATAGCATAAAGGAGCATCATTGTGAGCACAGTAAAAATTCATCTCCAAAATATTTTTTTTTTACTAAATGTTCAATATAAGGCCCAAGAGCCACTTAAGGTGAGGTAAGAGTCAAGTGCAGTTTATAAGGATATGTAGGGTAGATAACAGTTGACACTAGACTTAAAGAGGTTAAGATTCTCAAGATAAGGTAAGCCTCTTCAACTTTAAAATGATGAGACCTAGCTGCCAATCTATTACTGCACTTAAATTCATAGAGTCTAGTTACCAAGTAAAGTTAATCAGAACAATTACCATAAAATTATTTATAGAAAAAGCACAGGGAAGTTATGTTATGGTGGTGAGAAAATGACTGAAGCCAAGATGCCAGATCAGGATCAATAACATTGCACATTTTCTTTGGATTTTATCAAGAATCTCCAAATATATAGCAGACCAGATATGGCAGCAATATTCATGGCAAGGATGAATGCTAGTCTTATAAATATGTAAGATAGATCCTGGCCAGAAAAATTATGTAGCACGACATAGTGAACCAACTTTCTTAGCTGCAGACTCAGCAATTGATTCAAGATACTATATTAGGGGTTGGCAACACCTGGCACTTAGGTCACATCCAACCCGCAAAGGATTTTTGTTCGGTTCATCAACTTTAACAACAGGACACAAATTATTTAATTAATTTGTGGAGCAAGTGGCAGAAACATATCAGTTAAAGTTAAACAACTTACAATGCAACAATTTTAAAAAAATCAAAATGTAATTGCAAATCCATTGCTGACTTCTACAAGAAATATGTTTTGCCAAGTGGAAAATATAAGAACCTATTGAATAATGCAAAAATGATGGTATCATTATTTGAAAGTACATATGCTTGTGAACAATGTTTCAAAAATTAAATATACTAAAATCGTTTTTTGAAGAAGGTGATGACCACCTGGATAATGTTTTGCTCTTGTTGCTGATGTGGAGAAGTTATCAAACTATAAGAAGAAACAAGTGTCTCATTAAATAATTTGCCATTTTTAACTGTATTTCATTTGTAGAAAGGAATTTACATTTTTTGTTGTGTTAGTTATTATCCTGTTATACCTGCAGTAAAATGAAAAAATTTGTTTAAATAATATAACATTAACTTCATTGTTTTTTCTTTAAACCTCCAAACCAAAACAGACATCTGGACATAGCGGTTAGGGGTTTAGACAATTATAGTAAATTTGATAAAATGGCCCTCCTCCAAGACACTGCATAGCTTTTTGGCCCTCTCACTAAAAAAAGGTTGCCGACCCTGGTCTATATTTTACTATATGGATATAATTGAAAATATTACTTTGCTTGCATACAAAATACCAAAATTAATGTGAATTACTTTTGAAATTTGTCAAGTTGAAAAAAAAATAATTTGAGAAAAAATTCTATTAAAACTTTTTTCATAAATTTAGACTTTAAAAAGAGCCACTTGACTGTCATCAGTACATCCAACCTTTTTTGCAGCATCTTTGTTGTCGGATCAGCACTGTGAGTCCCATGTTTTAGAAAGGAGGTGGCATCCCATGAGTCCAAAGGGAGATCAATAAGATTAATTGTGTCAAGTTTGCAGATGAAGGGGTGTGTTCAGTATGTGTTCAGTTGATTTTATCTGAAAATAATAACATTCTTGAAAAACTGAGCGCCTCGGAAGAGAATTGAGGACATTTGAGATAATCAGCACTTAAAAAAAACAATATTTTTATAACTGAATAAAAAATTTATTAAAGATTAAAAGGACAATTTCCAAATCTTCATGAAAATAATTAATTTGAAGAGGCATTATGAAAAATACTTAAACCAGTTTTTTTTTGTTTTTAATTTTCTTTGATAAAGTAAAATATAATTTATTAAGTTTAAATTTTTATAAAACTATTTTCGATCACCTGAATTTACTATATTAAAATTGATTGACTAAATTGGACAATCTAAAATTAAGTAAAGTTTGCTGCTAGCAGCATTTGTTTACCATTTTGAATTTACTTTATTAAAACATAATTAAAAAACAATTGTATTTTATTGAATTATTTTGAATATTTCAATTTACTTTTTTAAAAAATAAATTTTTTTCGGAGATTTTATTGAAAATTTTTAAAAACAATATCAACTTTTTATAACTTGTAAATATAGAAAAAAGATGTTCATTATGTGAAAGTTTCTGAAATAAAAATATTTGTCGGAAAAGAAGGACCTTTTGTACATCAAATTGTTTTAAATTCACCTGTCGGCAGAATTTTATTATTGATTGTTTTAAAAGGATATATCTGCAATATTTTGTTTCAATACTGAATAAGAGGTTTTTTAATTGAGAATTGATTAATTGATTTTTTTCTATTAACCTTTACCTATTTTGATGAAGGCCAAAGAAAATGTTTTTTGTTTGTTTCTTTTTCAATAATAATGATTTAGTGATACAAGTATATATTACTAATGAATTACATAGCTGGATGGATAAGAGGTGGATTCATATTTTTCTTTAAATAAAAGAAATATTTTTTGAAAAAATGTCTGTTTTTATACACAGATGTTAACTCAAACACATGTACCTAGTAAAAATAATGTCAGATTTAAAAACTCCTTTAAACATTTACTTTAGTTATGTCTCGATTATGAAAATAAAGTTAAATTCAGGTATAAATAATGAAAAGATACAGACTTCAACAGATTCCGGTGAGAGATGCACATTCCTTAAGTAGGTAAGTGAGCTTTGGTTTTATCATGGTTTTTCTTTTTTTTGTTAGGACTTATTCAGAAATAAAGGACATGATTATCTGATAGAATAAGAGAAGCATATTTTTGTTAGCAAAAACAATGACTTCTCAATTTCTAAGCAGGTTGACATTAATTTCACTGTTTAGAATAAAAGGAATGTGAAGATATGACTTACGAAATGAACTGTTTGCATAGAACCATCCATCTCTTACATTTGTTAAATGATGAAATCCGTAGACGACGAAACATCGTACTGCATTTAAATTCATAAAGTTTAGGTACCATAGAGGACAGCTTATCAGAAAAATAATGTATTTCGGTATTTCTTCCCAACCATTTTAAGATAACTATAATTATATCTGTTACTATTACTACAAATATAAGTTAGTCTGAAACTTACAATGAAAAGAATCTTTAATGGTTTTCAAAGTTACCGAATCCTTAATTTCAGACTCAAATTTACTTTATATTATGTACGATTTTATTGAGATTTTCTTTCCAATAACTGTGACCACCAAACATAAACACAGCATATAGAATTCATAGCGACTTTGCATTCATTGATTAATGATAATAATTTGATGCTATTTCATAATTTGATTTTTCTTAAGTAAAATGTAATCAAGTACATTTTTATGGTTAAATAATAAATTATTTCCTATAAAATTAAAATACATGAAATAAACAAAACAAAATATGCTAACATCGTGTTTTCAAATAACAACATGCATTGCTTGCCAAGAATCAATCTTTGCGGTTAGACGTTAAAACCCTCACCAACATTCATCAAGGAAATGATAAAGGGACACATGGTTTCTTAGAGAAGAATTTCAGACTTAATACAGAGCAGACAGGAACTTTATTCTGATAAACCAGCAGTTTAATAGAAAGATCCTAAAGGAACACATGGCACAGATTTTCTGAAATTAAAAGACATAACTCTATTGTTGCTTTTTTTTTCTCACACACCAAGAATTTAATAAATTCAATTGTTGATTGTTTTTGAAACGATGATATTCTGTTTTGATTTTATACTACCAACATGCAGGTTCAAATTAAATTGCATTTCGTCCAAAATTGTTCCTTAATCCATCCATTCCCATCAAAGTTTGTTTTAGCAAGATTTGGTTGAATGGTGAAAAAAATCAGTGTAGAAGAAAGTGCAAATCTTATCGAATTTGTTTATTTATTACAGACGTTTCAGGAAGTTGACCCACATTTTTCAGGTTTTTATGATCTGTCGAACAGAACCCTTTATTTTGGACCGGGGCATCCAGAATCCAGTAGTGAAACTGCAATGGATGCCAGTGACTATTATCATTTTATTTGGTCTCCATGTAGCATGTCTTAACCAGGTTATGGAACTCTTTATCCACTGGTTCAATCGTTGAGATCTATTCTAATCATCATCCACTTGTCCCACCATTGGAGTCTTTGGAATTGGTAACACTTAGTCAGAGTATGTATACATACATGTATGTATGTGATTATAGGGTTATAAAGTGGTTAGAATGTTTGTTTTCTGACCATAAGACCCAGGTTCAATTCTAAAAATGGTCATTTTGTCAAGAAAGAATTCCTAATGTGTCTAGGACTGGAGAAAAAGAGAAAGGAAGAATATTTTATTTTGGAATGTCAATGAAAACTAATACCATTCTTTGATCCGATGAGTGAAATTGGTTAGACAGAACTCTTTGGGGCTGTTGATTTATTCTACCATGATGAAAAACAATCTTTATGACCAAGGGAATGAGCATGCTTTTTTTTATTAATGTAAATTGTTAATCATGCAAGACAACATTCTCTCCCAGAGACTGTAATAATTAAGATCTGCAAAAAAAAATCGTTGCAGTATAAACCACAGCTAAGTGTTTGTAATAGGGAAATTTTAGGCCACCTTAATAGATTAGCCTTGAATATCATATAAAACTCCTAAAAATTTATTTTTTATCTATGTGATAAATGCCCATTTTTTTTCTTATGGAAGATCAAAAATTATTCTCCTAATCTAAATACTATTACTATTTTTATTTTTATGACAAAGTAACAAAAAGTCATTTGTTGGTGAAACATTTAAACTTTATTTTTGTTTTATTTTACAGATTCATTTGATTAGTCCTCTTTAAATTGAATGGCTTCAATTGTTCAGGTAAAATAAATTATGAAAATCATTTAAAACTTATGCACTTTATACTTTTTAGCGGGGACATGATTTTAAAACTTCTTTGTCAAGGTGTTTCTTTGATGATATAAAAGAACAAAGAAAATAAATACAAAAATGTATATAAAAAAAACATCAAAACAAAACAAAAACTTGAAAAGGATACTGTCCAGCAGGTCACACACTGCACTATAAAAAAAGGGTGTCTGCAAAAGGGACCTGAAACTCACAAGCATCGACCCAAGTGGTTAGGAAGAGATAGCAGACAACCACAGCAGCTGGTACCATGCTGTTCAAAGAGTCTTGGGAAGGAAAAAGTGAGACCAGCAGATGGAAATCAGAAGATAATGCAGGAAGCAAATTTTTCTAATTTCAGACTTTCATTCCACATTTCAACGTCATCTGCCACACTTGCAGAAGAGTCTTCCATGCAAAGTTTGGATGGTTTCTTTCCAAATCGAATCACAAACTTAATTTTGTTTAAAATACAGTGTTACTATTATCTCATGAGATAACCAGGTACGTACAAAATCATTTAGGTGACTATTTACAAGATCCAATTAACAATGTTTTCTTCTTTGATGGTTTAAAATATTTACTTGTTAAAAAAAAATTACATGAAAACATTCATATAAAAATTTAATCACTAATTAAACTGGTTCATACATAAAATTTTAATAGTCACTGCAATTATCCTTAAGAAATGTACTCCTGAACCAGGTTTCTGTTCTTTGTGAACTCTACAATAGATGCCTTACTGCTTCTTGCTTTCCTGATGGTTGGAAATCCTCTTCTGTAGTTCCAGTCTTTAAGAACAGACAAACCATCTGATCCTTCCATTGATCTATTAGCCTTCTACTTCTTTTTAGCAAAGTACTAACTGAATTGGTTAAGCATCTCACCTCGCAGTGTCTTCTTTCAGATATGCAATATGGCTTTCACTTCTATAGGTCAAAAATTTAAATTGAAAAACCTATTTTAAATATGTGAAGCTGATTTTTTTGTTTTATTTGAAATATAATAGATGAAAGCTAACTTATAAAAGAAAAATGAAAAAAAATTATATATGCATAAAAATTGTTAGACATAAGATTAAGATATTATTAGCATGATATAAGATTTTTTATTTGGTAAAAAAAAAATATGAAAAAATAGTTCAAACAAAATTTTAAGGTAACATTTTATAGGCACACAACAAAGACAGATGACATGATAAATTTATTACCACACAAAAAATGAATGAATTATATAAATTAAGTGATTTATGTGCCAAATTATGGCCAATGACATCAATGAAAATAAAATATGCCATTTTACAATAAAAATGATAATGCTGCATAAGAAGGTACTAACAATTATTGCTGAAATGGTGAAGCTCAGGTTGTTGCTTTGGATATCTCAAAGGCAATTGACAGTTTCATAAGTTGAAAGGTTATGGTATTTCTGGACAAATTTTTGAACTGATTCAGTCTTTCCAATCAAATCATGAAATGAAAGTTGTCTTTAATGGCCATTCTTCTATATCTCTTGTCTTAATGTAGGTGTTCCCCAGGACTCTATCTTTGGACTGATGTTGTTCTTGATTTTCATAAACTACCTGTGTGATATCATCAGTTATCAACTTGATGTCTATGCTCATGACAAAACTATTAACACGTCTTAATAGTAAGTATGACTGGTTTGATAATATCAAACTGGCAGCTGATCTCAAAAATGATCTACAATTTGTTGTTAAATGGGGCAAGGAGTGGCTTGTTAATTTTAATGTCTTCAAAATGAAAGTGCTCTCTTTTAATCATCTGCAAGAACACTGATGCAAACCTCCAGGAGAGTGACTCATTGCGACTTCTTGGACTAACGCCTTCCACTGATATGACGTGGAAAGAGTATACTGAATCAATTGCTAAGTCTGTAGCTAGGAAAGTTTGGTTCACAGTGTCATGATAGATAATTTTTCTTGACAGAAACTATCTTACATATTTATAAGTCTACCATTTGTACTTGCTTTGAATATTGCTGCCATATCTGGTCTATTGCTCCTGCCATATATTTTGAAATTCTGGATAAAATCCAAAGAATCTCCAATATTATTGGTCCTGACCTGGCATCTCAGATTCAGTCACTTTTCCACTGTTGCAATGTAACTTCCCTGTTCCTTTTATATAAATACTTTCATGGTAATTATTCTGATGAACTTTCCTCTAAGGTACCTGGACTTTATGAATTTAAACGCAGTACTAGATTGGCGGTAAGATCTCATCATTTTACAGCTGAAACAGCTAGATGCAACTGTAAGTTCTATGCTAACAGTTTCTTCTCTCACACTTCTCACTTGTGAAACTATCTTCCAGCTTCTTGCTTTCCAATAAACTGGAAACTTTAAATGCAATATCAATCACTATCTTCTGTCTTCTTAATTCTTGTTCTTTTATTGTCCTCTCCATCTCTGTAATAATGTTTTTTTCTCTTTTCCATATTCTCTCACACTCATTAACCCTTGTATCTTAGTGGCTTTATTGCTTTGTTTGGTGTGAAATGTTTATATATATGTGTGTGTATGTGTTTATTTTTGTTGTTCTTATTTTCCACATTGTAATAGCAGTAGTTTTGTTAAAAAAGCAATATGTATATCTAGACCAGTGTTTCTCAACCTTTTTTTTAAATTCAGAATGCTAAAACTCTGAGATGCACTTTAAATTTTAATAAGCAAAAATTAATCATTAAATTTGAAAATAGGAAAATAATGCAGAAGTCTCCTGAAATAAGCATTTTTTTAACACATTACATTGCATATTTAAGTACGCTTGTGTGAAACCTGAGCTTGTTTGGCAATCTTGAATGTTAGGACTTTTATGTGATAAACACACCCTTATGCATTTAATATTTTATTTTTTGCATTTAATGTTGGTATGTGCAGAAAATCCTCATTCATAGAGGCATGATGTTGAAAATTGCAGTAAAATATTCAATACTTTACTAGTTATTGAAGGATATTCATTTTTTGCTGTTAATTCTCAAGAACAAAAAAAATGTATAAATTCACTTTCATCATGTTTAGATTTTATTATGATTTTAATCATTGCTTTTTGAGGAGTGAAGGTAGTTAAAATAATAGTAGTTTCAAGAGAAAAACCATCCTCTGGAAACAGCGTTTTTTTGTAGATTAAATATTGTCATAAATAAATAAGTAAATTTCAAATAATTTTAAGTTGAAATAAAAACATTAATATTTATATTATTGTGGCAAACACACATTGGTACAGACACAAAAGAGGACCCAAATCACAAGTGGGCATGTCTGTCAACACTCATTAGATCCAGATTTTCCCCATTAGCAGTGGAACAGATTGGCATGTCTAGATACAGGCCTCTCTGCAACAGGTCATGATCCAGATCTTTGTAAGCTGCCAATAAAAGTGACAGGAAAACCAGCCATCAGTAGTGGGCAGTTGGCAAGATTCAGTATCTTATGAAGTTGGTCCTGTAGTAATTTTCTCTCTAAAGTTGCTGTGCGGCCTGCTGTGCTGTGATTTCTGAGGCAGTATTAATTTGTTGCTTCTCGTCTCTTTCCCTTCTCTGCCTGTTAAAATACTAATTCTCCCCAATGTGTTTGCATATGCATATTTAAAAGTTAACTCTTTCAAAATGATAATACACACCTTAAAAAAATAGCTTTTCTCTCCAGTGTTTTTCTATATGCATATTTAAAGCAGAAGAATGTGAAAAGGCTGATCCACACACTTCACAAGAGTGAGGTTTCTCTCCAGTGTGAGTTTGCACATGTCGTTTTAAATGTGAACTCTGTGAAAATGCTGATCCACATGCTTCACATATATAGGGTTTTTCTCCAGTGTGGGTTCGCATATGTATTTTTAAATCAGAATTCTGTGAAAATGATGATCCACACACTCTGCAAGAAAATGGTTTCTCCCCTGTGTGTGTTCGCATGTGTCTTTGTAATTGTGAATTGTTTGAAAATGCTAATCCACATACCTCACAAGTGTAGGGTTTTTCTCCAGTGTGTGTTCGCATATGTATTTTTAAATCAGAAGTTTGAGAAAATGCTGATCTACACATTTCACACTTATAGGGTTTTTCCCCAGTGTGTGTTTGCATGTGTCTTTTTAAATGTGAATTTTGTGAAAATGCTGATCCACACACCACACACGTATATGGTTTCTCTCCAGTATGTGTTCGCATATGCATTTTTAAATGTGAACCCTTTGAAAATGCAGATCCACATAGTTGACAAGTGTGGCGTTTCTCTACAGAATGTGTTTCCATATGTTTTCTTAAATCTGAACGTTTTAAATATGCTGATGCACACACCTTGCACAAATAAGGTTTTTCTGAAGTGTGTGTCTGCATGTAATTTCAGTGAAAAGACTGAACTACAGATTTTGCAATAATAAATGTGTATTAACAGTTGAATATTTTAGGACAAATTTAATGAAAATTTAGATCCAGATGCTACACAAGAATGTTTTCTCTCTGGTGTATGTTCCCATGAATTATTTAAAATGTTGATTCACAATACATCATAAATGTATGCTTTCTCTTTGAATGCATGTTTGTTATTCCAAGAATATAGTGGTTTGAGCATTTCATGTTTAATTTATCAATATAATTATTGTACTTTAGACAATATTTATATATGGTCATCAGTTGAGTTCATTTCTTTATCACCACCATCAATGTCTGTGAATGAAGAAAAAGTATTATTAACAAAATCAGTAATCATATGCATTATGATTATTAAATTATAAGAATGCTTGCCTCTCAATGAACTCTAAAGTATTTTATATTCAGTCAGAAATTGCACTGGTAAACTGATGTTCTTCCAACAAGTATGACCAAGTCAAATATGATTATTTAAAACTTGGTATTTTATTTTTAAGTTTAATTATGAGCAATAAATATAAGCTGTAATTGATTGATTTTCTATGGTTTATCAACACTTTGTGGGTTATCTAAAGCCAGAAAATATTTTTTAGATTGTAAGAATTATTGTTCTTTGGAGATAATAATGATTTAGTGATATGAGTCTTACTAATTAACCCATAACGAAGGAGAGAAGAGGTGGATTCATACTTTCACAAGAGTATTTACGCATAAGTCAATATAAGAAACCCAACTGGAATTGGAACTCAACTTTCTGATTAACAATTTCAAGCCATTATCTATTACACAACACGCACATCCAAACTTACAGCACCTGGTATTCCCAAGCATGATGAAAATGAGTAAAATTGTTGATACTTTTATATTGAACAAACAAAACAAGCATGACTTTGCCAATCATTTTAGAATCTTAAAAATCAAAATGAATGACAATGTGATTGTATTACTCATGTGGGTTTGAGAAGCAAGTAATTTGTACAGTTAGTGGGAAGTCGAAATGTAGAAAAACCTCCCAAATTTAAAGTGAAAAGCCTAGAATTGACTGATCTTTTTTAACCCTTTGCAGCTTAAAGTCAAAAAATGTTTTTAGATTGTAAGAATTTTTTTATTTGGAGATAATAAGGATTTAGTGATACAAGTCTTACTAATTAACCCATAACTAGGAGAAGAGGTGGATTCATACTTTGCCCAAGGTATTTGTGCTTAGGTGAATATAAGGAACCTGACTGGAATTGGAATCCAGCTCTCTGATTAACAATTTAGAGTCATTATTCATAACATCACCAAGCTTACCTGGTATTTCACAGTGGTCACCCATCTAGGTACTGACCAGGCTCAATGTTGCTTAACTTTGATAATCATATTGAAACTG